>OY998175.1:104799378-105399378 GCA_963921935.1 Galeruca laticollis
TCTAAGTGTATTGTTTGATTACTATCAGACGAGGTCAAATTTTTGTTATATATCATGCGAATTGAGGCCATGTCATCTACAATCTGGTTTAGGAGTATGGGGTTTATGAATCAAATGAGATGCTTAGGACTATTAGAAAATATTGTTATTTCATCGCTGAGTGTAATTTTGAATCAAAATGATTTTATTTTCTGCTATGCATTGGCAAAGTCCTGATTTAATCCTAACAGAAAATATTGAATACACAAATAGAATGAGTAAGAACTTATTACGATAAATGCATCTTCTACATTGTATAATGTATTTTGCGGACATTTTCAAGGATTTGGATGCTTTTTGAAATATCTTAAATATAGATAACACGTTTCATTAGCGAGTTTTTTATTTATTTGAATTCTGAACTTTGGTAGTTTATCACATCACGCCAAACATCCTTCGATAATTAAATGTGAATATTAGATATAATTAAAACTATACAGTTGAGTATATTAACGTTAAAATAGTCTTACCTATGATACGAGTTGAATTAAAATAATACTCCAGAATGTGTGTAAAATACTCAAAACTTCTACTGAAGTTTAGCACATAATATAGTTAATAACAAACACTTTTCACCAAGTTTACATATAACTGGAATGTTCTGAGCTCAATTAACACATAATGGCAATTTATCGGTCATCAAAATCAGCCACTCACCACGTAAATCCAACGAAACCGCGATATGAACCGTATGTAAACGCGAAAGTCACTGTGTATGTTGCAGTGACTTGCTAACAGGTATTTCCTACCTTTTCGTGAGTAAATGTTGTAAGAGCTCAGCGTTGTTGTCAGTGCGAACTTGAGAAAATCCGTTCAGTCGACCATAAGTTTGAAATAATAAATAAAATTCTTAGAATATCATTAACACAAAAAACTTGAATTAATATATTCTATATTAGAAACTATATTAATTACTTTTTTAAAATTTTTCAGATATTTCGAATTGATACTAGGAATGGCGTATTTCGCAGAACCTCATTTTTATGTCGTTACTATGGTTAATATGGTTTATAAAAGTTAGCATTATACAGTGCTATTCAAAAGTCCCCTCCCCCCTCGTATCTTTTGAACGGCTACACTTACATTGATAAAATTTGGAGGGTGAAAATAAAGTGTTGTAAACTTCTACACGAATGGTAACAGGTGACGTAATAGTAATAGATGACGTCACAGTGCCACTCTGGCCAATAATTTTAAATAGGACCTTATGGCAAGTGATATCTCGTTTGAAAGGCATTGCCATTGGCTACATAGCCATATTAATTTTGTTTGGGTTTAAATTAATTATGACGGATAAATTAAATAAATACCAAAATTATTATTTCACATTTAAATATTGAAGATTTTTCAGTCCGCCTCTGGTTAGTTGTCAAAAAAATTGACGTTTTTAATTTAATAGTATTTGTTGCTTTGCAAAGTTTTTCTAAATAGCTCAATTATTTAATTTTATTATTGTTTAACGAGACGTTTAAGAGTTTACATAGGCAATATGGTACGTACTCAAGCCGACAAAGTAGCAGCTATCTTAATAATTGGTGAATCTAGAAAGAATCTCCATGAAGCGAAACGTTTATTTAATGAGAGATACCCAGATCACCATATCTCGAAAACTTATTTGAGGGAGCTTCTTCACAAGTTTGAAGCAACAGGTGGTGTTCAAGATGCCAAACGATCTGGTCGACCAACATTTGGTGATGATAAAAAAATTGATATAGTAGCTGAAATGGTAGTAAACCCTAGTTCCTCTTCAACTAAAGTTGCGTCTATCTGTGAAGTAACTAAAAGTACAGTACAGAGAGTGTTGGCTAAAAATAAATTTCATCCATACAAGTTAAAAATGGTGCACCACCTTTCGGATGACGACCCCGACAGAAGACTCGAATTCTGTGAATGTATGACAAATAAAATTGGTCAAAACCCACATTACACAAAAACAATTTGTTTTAGTGATGAAAGTACTTTTTACCTCAATGGAAATGTGAACACACAAAATGTAAGGTATTGCAGTGACACAAATCCTCACACCTTTCGTGAACAACATACCCAATTTCCAGAAAAAGTCAATGTTTGGGCAGGTATTTTGGGAAACCACATAGTTGGTCCTGTTTTCCTAAATTCAAATTTTAGCGGTGAAGTGTATCTGGAGATGTTACAAAATGCAATTGAGCCGTTATTTCTTGAAATTCGGGAAGATAATCAAGATGAATTCGGCCATCTGGAAATAACATTTCAACAAGATGGTGCTCCTGCACATTATTATGGTGGAGTAAGACGCGTTACCTGGATGAAGAATATCGAGGTAGATGGATCGGCCGGCGAGGTCCTATAGAATGGCCACCTCGGTCACCAGATCTGACACCATAAGATTTTTTTCTATGGGGGTACTTGAAATCCAAGGTCTATACTACGGCACCAGATAGCATTGGCATTTTGAAAGAAAGAATTACTGAAGAATGCAATGCTATTTCAACTGACACATTCGAAGGAGTACGACAAGAGTTTACTAATAGGATATATTACTGTCAGGAAGTAGACGGAGCACATTTCGAACACTTGCTATAAGAATCCATTGTCGATATTTGATTAATTAAATCTTAAAAAATAATTTCAATAATTTTGGTATTTATTTAATTTATCCGTCAAAATTAATTTAAACCCAAACAAAATTAATATGGCTATGTAGCCAATGTCAATGCCTTTCAAACGAGATATCACTTGCCATAAGGTCCTATTTGAAATTATTGGCCAGAGTGGCACTGTGACGTCATCTATTACTATTACGTCAACTGTTACCATTCGTAGAGAAGTTTTCAATACTTTATTGTCACCCTCGAAATTTTATTAATGTAAGTGTAGCCGTTCAAAAGATACGAGGGGGGGGGGAGAATAGCACTGTATATAAATGTACATCGCGCGAAATTCGATGATCATACTCTTGATATCGTTATTTTTGTTCAAATTTTTTGAATGAATAATTGTTTTGGTGTGTAATTACACTATTAATACCTAATTATTTATACCTATTATTTATACCTATATATTTCCTTTTTATAGAGAAGGAAAGCATAAAGAGCTAAAAAAAGAGCTAAAAAGAAAAAGAAATTGTGAACGTGTAAATCTCTATGCAATAGCTTTACCGCGGCAGTCTCCGAGTGCCACACATCTTTTTTAATTTTCATTAGAAAAAATCGCCACTAGATAATAACATTTTTTTTCGTTGACCGTTTATTAATTTCGATATTAACGTTTTTTTTGTTTCAAAATGATGTATTGATAGACATCATTAATACACTCTTTTTCATTAAGTAACTGTTCTGGTGATTTTTACGTTATGATGATATTTTGATATAGACACCCAGCTATACTCACACACAACAATCACATACTAACATCATACACTTTAATTAGTTGGTAACAAACTCAAACATGCATTGTTTGCACTTACCAAAACTGCAGCAAGGTTTTCTAGCTCCATAACTGCACAATTACGAATTTACTATCACTTTTTCACAATGAAAACTTTTTTTGACAATCGTGTTTCATATTTTTCAATCATAACCGGTTTTTTAGCAAAAGTGATTCTTACGTGAAATAGAAAATGTGTGGAGTGACAGTCTTTGTGGAAAAGTTGAAGGAAAGCGTTGAAAAATTTAAAAAATGACTTACCTCGAGGACAAAAAAGGATGAAGATATTTTAAAAGGTCTAATCTCTATCGATGCGATAAAAAAGATTTTTTATTTCGAATTAATTCTGTCACAAAAAAAGACTCTACGGTCAACGAAAAAGTGTTATAATCAACTCATTTCTTAATGGGCGATTAATAAACTCAACTATCAAAGGCACTCACTCGCTATCGCTCGTTCGTGTTTTAAAGAGTTTCGAATTATTAATCGCCTCCATTAACAAACTAGTTCATTAAATAACTATTATTTGTTCTATTTTTTTCGTTTCAACTAAAAGCTACAAAAATGACAATATTAAAAAAAGGAATAGTGAAAAATATGTTTCCCAATTTATTATTATTCAACTGAAAATAGTGAACAAAGTAGCATATTGAATCACCAATGAGCAAAGTAAATGACTTTCTTCACAAGTGAGCAAAGTGAAAACTGTCAGTAAGATATTTGAAAACATAATACAGTCTCGTTTAACATCATACATAAAAAAGTATAATATACTTTCAGACAAACAATACGGTTTTAGCATCTACTGACGATGCTGTTTTAAGGTTATTATCTCATATATACCCCTCATTAAATGTTTGTATGTGCATATTCATAAAAAACGTTCAAAAAACGATCCCAGAAATTATAGAGGAATCGCTGTAATACCAACCATAGGCAGAATATACTCAAGAATACTGAGAAACCTAATCGAAGACGAGATCATAGAGAAACAGCCTGAAGAGCAAGCAGGTTTTTGAGCAGGACGATCGACTGTGGACAATGCTTTCACCCTTAAAATAACCTTAGAGAAGAGAGTGCAACTATACCGAGAGACCCATGTGGCTCTTATAGATCTAGAAAACGCATATGACAGCGTACCCGTCTCAAGACTATGGAAGTAGATGGAAAACTTGGAGATCAATAAAATTTTGATTCGGGCTACACAGAACTATTATCAGAATAACTCCACAAAAATTAAAATAGGAAATAAGATAACCACATCTTTCAATACGACAAAAGGATTAAGACAAGGCTGTTGTTTATCTCCTTCACTTTTTAAAATCTATCTAGATAGAGCTTTTGTGAAATGGGTAAAAAATGTAAAACCATGCGCCTTAATATAGGAGATAACACATTATTCACGTTGTTCTCCGCAGATGACCAGATAGTAATAGCTGAAGACGAAGATGATCTCAATTACATGGTCAGAAAACTAAAAGAAGAGTACGAGAGGGCAGGCCTTCAGATGAACCTCGCGAAATGCGAATACCTCATAGTAGGCAATGAAGAGGTAAACGATCTAATCCTGGACATCGACATAATAAAAGAAGTTAAAGATAGTAAGTACCTTGGAATAATATTCAATAAGAATAGTGAAAACGAAATCCAAGAAAGGATCAATAAAGGTAGAGCAGTAACAAGAACACTAAACTCTCTTCTCTGGAATAGAAAAATTACAATAGCCACAAAGAAGCATGTCTAGCAGTAGCCTAGTCCAAAGTGTAACCCTTTAGGGTTCGGAAATATGGGATGTTACCAAGGTTAACAAAAATAAACTCATGGCAACCGAAATGGATTTCTTAAGAAGGAGTTGCGGACGATCAAGGCTTGAAAGAGTCAGGAATGACGACATCCGAATGCAAATGGATAGAAATATACATGAAGACATAGAGAAAAGACAGCTAACTTGGTTCGGGCACGTAAAACGCATGAACTCTGACATATGCTCCAGGAAGGTTCTGGAATGGATACCATCGGAAAAAAGAAAGAGGGGTCGGCCAAGAGCTGGCGAGATGATGACATTGATCAAGCGATGACCACGAGGAACTTAGAGGAAGACGAGGTTTTTGATAGGAGAAAATGGAAATTGCGGACGGGGAAACGGCAACAGCTGTAAAAAAATCCGTTATATATTTTTAGATTTAACTAAGGCTTTCGATACAGTCAGTCATCCTCTCTTGCTAGATTCGTTTGAAGAAATTAGAATAAGAGGTATCTCCTTGAGTAGTTATCTGTCAAATTCACACCAGAGGGTTAAAATAAACGGAGTAATTATCAGTTCAATGGGTATTGAATATGGTATACCACAAGGTACTGTAATAGGTCCAACACTCTTTAACATATACATAAATAGTCTATTCTCCTTGGTCCTGCCATGGTCAAATTGTTGGATTATCTGATGATACAGTGATCTTCTATAAAGCAAAGGATAGGTATAGAATAAAGCAGAAAGCTGAACATTACTTTTCAAACATCTTAAACTGGATGAATCATAAACTATCGACTATTAACCTAAATAAAACTCACTACTTACTAATAAGCACCTCAACCAGTGGATATCCAACTTTCGACCTCAATATTCTCCATCGGGACGGAAAATATATAATAAAATCAATAGAAACAATTAAATATCTAGGAATTATATTAGACTATAATCTCAAATGAATTGGACATATAAAACACCTAATAAAAAAATTACAATTCCTATCTCTCTCAAAGATACTATCTAGGGATCATTTATTCATATTATATTATTCTTTCGTTGAGAGTCACTTACGCTATGGAATTATCAATTGGGGTGCTACCTTGAAGTCACACATAGAATCACTCGAGATCTTACAAAAAATAATTCTAAAGTTACTAATTGGGAAACCGTTAAAATATCCAACCGATGAGTTATTTACAGAAATCAAAGCATTAGATGTAAGACATCTTTATTATTATAACGTTTGTATAAAATATCATAAATCGTATGATTTCTTTTTGGTTATTCATAATTATGATAGACGACGAAATAATAATCCTGGCTCCAATAATGTACAACTCAATTCCGATTATAATGGGCTCGTTTCATGGGTATGAATGAACATGTGAAATCATATCAGAAGGATTAAGAATAACATATATTTTTCTATGACAACGATATTTATCTCAAAAAGTTATAAATATCTTCGAAAATTGGATTTAAAAATTTTATTAGATTTAAATAAACCTCTGTAAGTCGACAAATGGCAAAAGCTCTTGTTGCCAGATAGAAAGTCCGTTCTGATAACAAATCCTCCTTGACTATCCAAGTTGATTAAGACAAAGTGAACGTCGACTAGAAGAATTTGACAATTGACATCAATATCCACAACCAACCGCAAACAGATATCATCCTCGCCGACTTTTTAGTTGTTTGAGTTATATCATTTTATAGTAGAAAGTGGGCTTCTGTTTGATTGCCTTTTAAAAGACATCTTCAAAATGGATCCAGGTTACACCGAATTAATTCGACAAATCTTCCTCAAGTGGATGTGGACATGGTGTCTCAGTACACCCGAACTCCCCTAAACAGAAGAAGAATAAGCGATCCGGTACTAAATCGAGTTCGGAATTCTGGGGTAACGCAATTTGTGCAACATCACATGTTTTCCAAACAACTCAACCTACATGGAAAACAATTAATTTTCATTATACATACATTATATTTTCTATTTTGAAAGCATCATCACTGCAGTTTAAAATATATATTTCCAAATTTCTACGCAAGAGTTACCTTTTTTAATAAAAGGCACCCGATGAGGAGAACATTATTTGAAGGAGTACGTTTTGACAGTACTTTACGTTTCTCTTTAACAAGTGTTAAAGAAAAAAGATAACTACTCTACTTATAAAGTTTTCCCTCGTGACAACAGCGCAAAATTTCTTTGTTTGCCATTGGCCCTAACCTACCACAGTCTACCCCAAGAATTCAATTTTCAATTTTTTTTTTCATTATTATTTGAAATCGTAGAGTGGCGTTATTAGTTGCAAATACTTAGTTCAGACCCAATATATCTTGTGACATTTTCATTGAAATTCATGAAACGAGACCATTAAAAAAATAAAAACTCCTTTTTATATAAACTTCAGTTAAAACAATTTATTCTAAGTTTACCCAGAAAGAAAATTTATAATCTGGTAGAAAGAATAACATTTCCAATTTCGTAATTTTCAATTATTCCCATCTTTATCGCGATTTTATTGCGTGGACTTCGGTTCTTCTTCTTGATATATGTATATGGTTGGTTTTGTCTAGTTCTGGTCTGGTCACATAACCTTATATTGAGCTGGATAAAATTTATATCTTTTGATATTTAAATTGTATATAAAGTTATTATTATTATTATTACAAATGAGCGGAATAAATACAAAGCCGAATAACCCAGGCAGCTGAGGCCTTAAATGAAGGAAAAAACATAAGATATTAATACACAAGCGTATATCTGGTTGCATACTCTGAACACTATATTTTCATTGTATTACCTATTACAATATAATTGGATTCAAATCGAATTATGTAGATAATGAAATGAAAATTTCTAATATCCCATCAAGACTTACACTCCAGGAAAAAATGAAAATGTGATTATTGATCATTAATAGACAAAGTACAATGTTTTTTTTTGTCCAGTTGGCCAATTTCTGACCACGTGAAATAAAGACATACTTTGCTCACTTGTACTAAAAATATCTTTTTTCATATAGCGTATACCTACATCACCATTTGGAATTCAAAAGGATTGATACTATCTCTGGTGTCAATTTTTGAAACTAGACAAATATACATTGTTGATTTTGGAAAACAAGTTTATGGTCTTTGACCATTGTTTTCATAAAAATCATATTTCTGCAGTGCTTGTTGAAAATTATCTTCACTAATCCATATTTTATAGTGAAAAATTATTGTTTCTAGTAGGTAGTTCAAATCATTATTGTTGTGTCCTGCAATGTGATTATTGTGTAAAACGATCTCGTTGTAAATATATTAGCTTTAATTGCTTTCCACGAGAATATGAACTAATAGTTCTGGTTCAGAATAATCACAAGGTTATCTATGAGAATAATCTAGGACCAAGAGAGTCTATAGACTGACGACGGGCTTGGGCAAATGCTCTTACAATTGGAAAACTAGTGTCTAAACATATGAGAGTATGTTCACTATCACGGTTTTTAGGGATTTACTTCAAAATATTTAGTGATAAAACTCGAAATAACCACTTCTTCAAGTATAAACAAATAACAGTGTACATATGTCAAGTTTGAACTTTCGCCACTCTGGTGCTGATATCTAATTTAGAATTCACAATAGAAAACAGTTTTCCGACAAAATGCCAATTAAGTGAGTAATCAGGTAGGCCTAAGTAGTATTGGCCCAGGGTCCCACCAATTCACGATCCGCCCCTGATTTCGGAGAGTAAATTCAGAGACTTCAAGCACTACGAGTGATGAAATTAGGTGAAATATTTCGAGATGACCTGGAAACAAGACCTGGACGAAGTCTTAAGAAAATATATTAATTCTAATCGCATGGTTTTTTCGCGTAAAAGAATAGGCTTCTAGTCACAACAGTTATACTGTTAGTGAAATGTATAGTTAAATCAGTAACCTCCTGTATCGGATTCACAGATCATAGTCTATAATTGTATTCCTGTCTGTCTGTATTTATCTCAAATTTTTCGTATTTGTGGTACTTACTTGTCAAAATATTAATAAACATAATCAATCGTCATTCATTAACAATTTTCCGTGTATTTGTCGAATATATAATATTGCCACTCTCTCTAAGAACAACAACTTTCTACAAATCTGTCAACGTAGCACCTCACCTTTACCTGTTCAGCGAGGCGATAGTCGGATACCAACGAACTGTTACGATCTCTAAAAATTAATTAGTCACTTATTAACTGATACTGTTATTACATAATAAAACAACGAATTATGTAGTATTCTTGTATTTAGTATACAGGATACAATTTTTAAACCCTATTTGTGTGTTAAAACTACTTATAAATCGACTTCTCAATATGAGATCAATATACCAGGAGTAATTGTACTAGGAACAAAGTATTTATTTTTCAGTTCTTTTTATATTCAAAATGCAATAATTGTTGAAACAGCAAAATGCTTTCCTGTAACTATCACTGCTACACTTGGCTCTCTAAACTGGTCGTAGATTTGATTTTCTGTACATATTCCACATTTTTTCGTCCAGATTATTAAATTTACCTTTGTCTTAGTGATCACTTGTTTTTATCGCAGTTCTGCCTAATTGCTTCATCACTACTAACATATTACTTTTTAATTTTTTGTAATAAGGGTTATGTTATGTAAATTTATTTTCAACAATTTAAACCAATATATCAAAGGCTCCGTTTAGAAGAGCAATTTAACTGGTATTATCTTATTTATTTTATTTCTTCTTTGCTCCTATATATTATTGAATACCAGAAACTTTAAAATTTATTGAAATTAACTGTCTCGACCCTTACTTCGTGGAATTTACTCATATTACTGCTTTAAATGAAACTTACTGTTAAAAATTCTAAGACATTTGACAGTTGTTATTGAATATCATGAATGACAGAAGTTACATTTTATTTGAAGCCTAACTGATGTTTAATAATTATTTTTGGCTAGACCAAGAAGTGACCTACTTTGTGATTGACTTAATATATGTTAATAGAAAAAAGAAGAAGATATGATTATGATATTACAAATGTTAAAGTTTAGATATTATTAGCCCTATGGGAATATCCTGGATATCTTTTTCCCAAATCAGGTCAGTATAACTGTGCAATGATATAGAAAACCAGGAAAACTATATCTGCTGATCTTTACGCAAAATTTATTCAACTAGGCAATTTTTATTTCTGTATTCTGTTACTTTAGCGGTCTAAATAACTCCTGTGTTTTTCTCAAGGGGACGTTTGTTGACATATTTAAAAAAAATCATCAGCCAAGTCATATACCTCAATCTGAGATGTGGTACCGAGTTAGATCAGAAACATTAAGGCTAATTTTCCTAAAAAACCAAAACAAGATTCTCTTAACTGGAATAAACAGGCATCTGTTTCTTAATTTTTGATTGAAAACCTGAAATCTGAACCTGCATTTGGATTTAAATGAATTATCCCCACAAGTATTTATGCAGAACAAAATCTGGAGTCACCGCAAACGAAGGCAATTATTTATTCACAGAGCTGTTTATTCCTTTAACTGGAAAAACATTTTTTGTAGTATTACGTTCATCATTATGTTATTCAAATAACATATGGATGATATGAATGATATGGATAATATATACCTAAATTTCAATACTCTAGACTACGGGTTACTTTTTTACTCACCTAAGCGAGCAGCACTTCTTTTCTTGACTCGCATACATATTGTTCGAGATCTGATACACTGAAAATATAAAAATAAGTTATCAATTAACTCTCATAATAAAACCTCCAAAAACGTTGATACAATATTCATTTTCACTGCAAAGATATTTTTGTTCGCAGAAGTGTATGGAAGAAAGGACTGTTTGTGTCAACTGCACGTACTAGTACTAAACCTCGTGTGCTCTGTGTAAATGTTGTTATACTTTTCCAGTACCACTGAGGTAGCAATGTTAATTAGAATCCAACAGTGAATGAAAGAGTCGGGACCAGGCTAGGGACACTGCAGACCGTGCCATCTATAGAGCCTGTCGAGTAACTAAAATCGGTAGATTTCAAAAAATTCCAAAACATTAACGAAAACTGTAACGTCGTTAGTACTAAAATTTTATTGATTTTTATAGCAGCGTATGCGCGATGACATATTGCTAGCCACAGAAAACTGACCCGTATTTTGTGTTGCTCGTCCAGTCATTTTCGTTTATCCTGATTGTGGTCATTTCTTAGTTCAACTGTTGAGCTTATTATTTGGTTTCCGTATTTTGGCGTGTTTTTTAATTGCTTCTATTTGTTATTGCGTTGTTTTGTTGATATTTTATTGTTATTAATTGAAAAGACAATGTCAAAGTGTATGGTCAAGGAGTATAATAAGTGGTCTACTCGGTAAGTTTTATTTAAAAAAAATTGAGCTTTTTTTCTTACTAAATTAACAACCATTTTCTTTATTTTTCTAACATACAGAAATTTTACTCATTTAATGGACCACTTTAGAGATCGTGGTTATCATACATTAGCTAAACTAGAAATTGTTGTATTACTAAGGTAACTATTTCTTTATACAGTTTTGTTCTGCCAACCCAGAAAGGTATAAAATTAATATCGCTCGAACGCAGTGGGAATAAATCATCCAATTTGACGACGAGGGAACAATGGAGGATATGCCCCCTTCATTTTCTAAAACAGTGTTTCTCAAAATTTGAAAAGTTCGAAGGCAGGTTATTAAGAAAGTTTGCTTTGCCGTCCCTGATTTTGCCTGGTGAGTAATTTTTTTATATAAATGTATTTAATGTTATTAAATATGTATATATTTTCCATTATTCAATGAAGGGGAATGTAACAGTTTCCCGTCAAAGTAGAAGAGCCTATACAGGAGACGATCCCTAAAAGAATTAAAGGTATTTATCATCTGCAATTGAAAAAGAAAGAGTTTAATAACATACATTTTTTTCGAGATATGCCATCCAGCCATACATATTATTCTTCAGTTGGAAAAGTTGAAATTCCCGCCAGAAAATATAAAAGGAAATTAACAGAAATTGAAGGTAAGTTTTATTGTATTCAATATAGCAGTTTTAAATGAAACTTACTGTGCCTAGATAATTCCACAATATATTGAAAATTTTTCAAAAATTCTAATATATTGACAATTGTTTCGATATTAAATATTATCGTCAGAATAACAGAAGTTACATTTCATTTGAAGCCTACCTAATGTTTAATAATTCTTTTTGGCTAGACGAAGAAGTGACCTACCTTAATATATGTTAATATAATATCATACTTCTTGTAGTCAATCACAAGGTAGGTCACTTCTTGGTCTAGCCAAAAATAATTATTAAACATCAGGTAGGCTTCATATGAAATGTAACTTCTGTCATTCTGACGATAATATTTAATATCGAAATAATTGTCAATATCTTAGAATTTTTAACATATTTTCAATATATTGTGGAATTATCTGAAAAACACTAAGTTTCTTTTAAAACAGTGATATGAGTTGATTCCACGGAGCATGGGTCTAGACAATTAATTTCATTCAATATAGCATGCTATAATATTGGACATTTTAAAATGTACCCATTGAAAAAATAATAATCAGGGTTTTCTTTTATGTTATAGCTATTCCCTTCATCAGTAAAGGTGTGGAGCCATTTTTACAGTCACCACATGTGGAAGCTATTCCCTCCACCAGCTATGGGATGAAAGGTATTGAGTCCTTGCCACCTTCATTAAACGTGTTGCGAAGCGAAAAAACCATTAATCGGCATAAAGTCCTTTCATTTTTCAAACGTAGGTAGATAGTTTTAAGAAATAAATTAATAAATATGTAAATGTTCATAATCGTATATATGTAAAATTGACAATCCCTTACTTCGTGGAATCTACTCATATTAGTGTTAAACTATCAATTTTTACTACTTACTAATGAATTAAAATAAATGAAAAAAATATAATAAGCAAGATTGTCATGTTAGTGTTTTAAACGAAACTCACGGTTTCTAGTTAATACCACAATATAATAAAAATTGTTGAAAATTCTTAAAAATTGATAGTTGTTTCGATAAATCAATATGGCAATCTTGTTTATTATATTTTTTTCATTTATTTTAATTGATTAGTAAGTAGTAAAAATTGATAGTTTTATTTAATGCCAAAGTTTGTTCCAATACATTCAATTAAAGGCATTTACAAAGTAAATTAGCAAAAGCACTATTTTTCCACTAAGTACTTATATTTTGAGTTTACTCCTTTAGAAACGATTTTCATATATAGCCCATGGTATGGCAATTGAGCTTTTTTTCTTACTAAATTAACAACAATTTTCTTTATTTTTATAAAATACAGAACTTCTACTCATTTCATCGACAACTTTAGAGATCATGGTTGTCTTACATTAGCTAAACTAAAAATTGTTGTATTACTAAGGTAACTATTTCTCTATACAGTTTTGTTCCTTTAACCCAGGAAGATATAAAATTAATATGGCTGGAACTCAGTGGTAATAAATCATTAAATTTGTGGACGAAGAAACAATGGAGGATATGTCCCCTCCATTTTTAAATGCGGCGTTTCTTTAGATTTGAGAAAGACGAAGGGGAGTTATTAAGACAGTTTTATTTGCCTTCCTATATGAGAGGAAATTAACAAACATCTATGGTAATTTTTATTGTTTTCAATGTAGCGTGCTATAATTATGGACATTTTAAAATGTACCCATTGAAAAAAAAATCTGGGTTTTATTTTATGTTGTAGCTGTTCCCTCCACCAGTAATGGTGTTGAGCCATTGCCACTGTTCAATATTCTATAATAATTTTTAATTTCTGTTTTCCAAATTAAAAATGTATATGACATATTTGCAAGGACAGGCTGTATAGTCAATTTAGAAGTACTGCCACGGCGACGAAGGAGTAGGACACATTAATACCGACATCGATATTGTATACATCGATACAAAAATTTAGTTACGGTCTACGACCTATTAGTATTAATTATAACAGATTTAAGGGGTACAGCCACCTTTTCCACATGTGGAAGATATTCCCTCAACTAGCTATGAGATGGAAGGTATAGACCCTTTGCCGATTTTAATATATAGCCCATGGTATGACAATTTATGGGAAATGAAAGTGAGTATTAACTTTTATTGAGCCATTACGTCTAACTGTTTGATCTAGCAGTTACCAAAAATCCAAAAGACGGTAAGATTCTTAAGAGCCCTTAAGAAACATTATAACAATCATAGACTGCCAGGAGCTGCAGAGTAACTTAAACTGCCCTATGCGAGGGTTTCATAAGAACCGAATACTTTTAAATGTAGAAATATACAAATATGCAATATACTAGGTTTAAGCTTGTGATATAGACCTATTTAATATTTCCAGTAAACAAATAAAGATGTGTTTTAACTGGAAATGAAATGTTAGATATATTATTTTAAATTTTGTATAGTCACAAGTGCTGTTTAGCAGTCTTATATGTAATTACTTTGCATTTTGTATTTACAGAGCTGGGCAGTAGTTGACTACTTTTGTTCTAACAGTCACTGTAATTATACTCAAATATTTTCTTTCACAGAAAGTTGCTAGAAATAGTAGTTAACTACTCATTGCTAACACTTTCTTTGATTAAGTAGTTAGCAGTTATACTCCAGTAGTTCTGTTTGTTAAGAACAGTACTTTGTGAAAGAAATTATTTTTATACCATAAATGAACTGTTTATATGATTATTGTTTTATTTTTTCCAATTGAACCATTTACGGTCCATCATTTGATATTTCATTCAATTTAACTCAACGTCTAATCATTATTGAATTAATGGAGTTAAATTGAATGAAATGTCAAATGATGGACTATAAATGGTTATTTTGAAATTAAATAATCGAAATACAGTTAATTTGAATATACCGCCTAAACCTAAAATTACAGAAATCATTTTAGAATCACTCAATTGTTTAGTCGACAGGCTCTTTAGATGGCGCCACTATCAGTGTCTCATCTATCTGAGGGTTATCTGTGGTCGGGACTCATACAGTTAGATCATTTGGAAAGAATATCTAATTAAAAATAATTACAGTAGAAACGCTGAGTCTTTTCCATCACGTGACTGATACGACATCAACCATATGCATCTTAATCAAAACAAAACGACAAACGCTTGTATCGAGTTTCGCTCTTTTTCTGTTAGAAGAAGAAGATAGTATCAACATAGCATGTGTTGAATAATTTCGTCAACTAAGTCACGTGATGGAACGGCTTCACCGTTTCTACTGTAGAAAATATTTCGCGAGTAAGTGAGAATTGTCACGGAACACGGAAACTATCGGAAGCGTCTCTCAATGGAGCGTTAAGGAGTCTAGCGACTGCAATTCCGTACAAAATATATACAGAATGGTGACAATTGTGAAGAAAAAAACTCTAGATTTGATCAATTGGTGATGCAGGTCATCCGAAAACGAACCGATCAAATGTCAAAATGGTGTGTGTGAGGGTGTTGAGAAAAGTCCAGTGAAATCAATTCGGAACCATGGAAAATTTCCTCTACAGCGTATATTTGCCGAAGATCTTCGTATTCGTGGTTACAAAGTTCAATTAGTTTGTCGACAATCCCAATAGGAAAGTCAGTGCGAATGAATAAATTCTGATTATCCAGGATGGTACATTGAAAGAAGAACTCAATTTTGATTCGTTTATAGTACAGTGGTCCGAGACACTGAAATATTCCCACTCCTAACGTATAATATAATGTGAAAAGTGTTATGTGTTGTATTGGTAAAAACTACACACGAATAATCATTATACAATAATAGCCAGATATCAATCACTAGAAAGTAACCAGTAACCATTTGAAGACAAAGTTACATAATACGTAGTATACCAATTTATTAATTTTATTATTAGGAAATATATGTTACCTGGTGAATAAAGTTGATCACTTCTGAATAAGTTGCTTCGTCAAAAGTTCTGCCATTAATTTCTAGAATTTCATCACCAATTTCGAAAATTTCTTTGTCAAGAGGTGAACCTGCGAAAAAATAGGAAGGAATTATTGAAGTAATTGAATGTTTTCATATAAAATTTTGCTAAAACCAACAAGAAACTAAACGTTCACAAAAATTGGTATTTATTATATACTATTGGAGAGTGAAAAAATAAAAATTACATATAGTACTATCACAATTACACTTATATAGTGAGCTTAGAGTGATAAAAATAGGCGGGGTTGGTTGTAAGTTGGCCATTGCTTTGTAGTTGGTTTGCTTATTTGCTTGCTTGTGCTTGCTTGTATGTAGCTTTCTGCACTCCAATGGAGAAATGCAAACATCGAGTGTCTGCCTCCTCGTGGCACCGCTGGATACGTTAACGCTGTTGATCATCAGTGACAGCAGTGTTGACCAACCAAATGACACTCCAACAACCCAAGCTGAGGTGTGAGGAACGTGCCGATGGCTGAATGATCGCAGGGAATGCGACCGTGAACGTCCCCCTGAGGGTACCAGGCGATACTCCTTTGGAAACAGCCTTTATCTGGCATGCGGGGCTGTGCCAGAGATGACGAACATTTCCCTAGCTACTCGTGGGATCAGTATGGATCAAAAGAAAAAAAACCAAAACCGGAGGATGAGCGAGGACGCACACCTCCAACACCAAAGCACCGTCGAGGTAAAAGAATCTGCGGTGCTGAGGCAAAGAGAAGGAGGAAAGCGAGGCAGCAGGCTGGCGTCTCTACAGACACCACCAGCGCCACTCGCCCCTCCCTATCTAAACCTGGCACCAGCGGCCAAAAATGCAAGGGTGGCGATGGCAGTTCCTCCTCCAAAAGAGGCCTGGAACGCGTCGCCCCCCAAGAAAAGAAACGCATCCGCACCAACACCTCGGAAGGAAACTCTTCCAGAGGAAAGAGGATACGGGTGGATGCTAAAGCGAAGAGCTACAGCGAAGCAGCTACCAGCCATTCACGGGTAGCTATTATATATTAGGCCGATCCATACGGTAAAATAATTACCGATAATGGAGACCTTATCAAAAGACAACTAATGGAGGCTTTGGACGATACCCTTATGTTCGCCTCCGGAAGTCAGAAAAAGACACCTACTTTTAGGTCATGGTCGCACTCTGGTGAAATAATCAGAGCCACTTGCTATAATGACGAAACGCTAGAGTGGCTAAGGAATACAGTTTCAAAACTGAAAGCGTGGAAGGAGACTAAGCTCGCCGTGGTACACATCGACAACCTCCTTCAGCTGACAAAAGCCACCGTCTGGGTCCTAGCGCTGACCTGGGTGACAAAGAGGATGTGCTGCGCCGGCTGGACAAACAAAACCCAGACCTTCGGGTGGATGCATGGTTATCCTTCCACCACGAAGCGAAGGTCAACCCCAAAGGACACCTATCCGTCTTTGGCATAAGAGACGAGGAAATGGGAATCCTATAAAAACGATCAATGAGGATAAGCTACGCGTTCACCTCATTGATTGTTGAAACAGAGAAACTCGACCCCGAACGGAGGAGATCGAGCACGGATCCCCCTCTCCCATCCGAGGAACTCCAAGGAGCTGTTGCTTCCGCGGAGACTGGAGAAATGTCGAACCATCCAATATGGCGACCGACAGTCTCCTGGCAGAACTAACAGTTCTAAACCAGGATACATGCGACGTCAACCCACCTCCAAGTGAGGAAGTGGAGATGGCCTAAAAGTAGTCACCACCATCAAGCAGAGATGGACAATGAAAAGGTAAGGTTTATACAGTGTAACCTTCAACACAAAAAGGTGGCTTCGGCAACACTATGCCGCCACCTGGATGTGATGCAGGATACAATAGCACTTATCCAAGAACCCTGGATAAGACAAACCAAAATTATGGGTCTGAATAATCCAAAAGGTTTAATTTTCAGCTTTCCAAGCAATCAGCAACCTAGGACGGCCATATACGTCTCTATAAATTTTAAGACCTACCCACTGACGCATTTTCATCCTCCGACCTAACGGTAGTGAAGGTTGAATATGCACAGAAAGGTCAAAAGAAAGTGTTAATACTGGCATCCGCATACCTCCCCTCAGACGCAGCTAAACCACCACCAACTAAGGAGTTGGAGAACCTTGGGAACACTGTCTCACCCAGAAGCTTGAACTGGTAATAGGCTGTGATTCAAACTCTGCTGGGGCAGCAAAGAGATTAACAGTAGAGGTAAGTATTTTTATGATTATGTAACTAACAAGAATCTATGAATTCTAAATAGAGGTACTGAACCAACTTTTATTAACTCTCGTTGTCAAACGCGAATAGATATTACCCTATCTACTAATAATACTTCGAATATAATCTCCGGCTGGCATGTATCCGACGATATTTCAATGTCGGACCACGGCTGGATAAAATTCGAGATAAAACTGGCGCTCACAACCTCTACAATGACTCGCGATACCAGGAAAACGGTCAGGACAAAATATATCCACTGTTTGAAACGGGATATGCGAGGAGTCGAGGATGTGTTGCCTAACAATAAAGGAGATTTGGAAACTTATGAAAAAATTCAAAACTCCGTTATTAATGCCTACAAGATGTCTTGCCCACTCAGGCGGGTCGGTCTCGATGGAGCCTCCACTCCGTGGTGGTGCCATGAGATTGACCAGCTCAGCGGGACGGCGAGGAAATCTTATAATAAGGCTAAAAGAACCAGACTCAAAGAGGATTGGAACTCATACAAGTCTAGCCTCAAGGAATATGAAAAAGTCATTAGATAGAAACAAAGAGAAGCATGGAGAATCTATTGCGAGGAAATCGAGGATTTCCCACAAGCAGGTAGACTCCAAAAATCCCTCTCAAAAGATCCCCACTGTTATATCGGTATATTAACCAGAGAGGATGGCACAAAAACTGCCAACCTAAAGGAAAGCCTTCAATTATTGATATCAACTCACTTCCCTGACTCCAGAACCACAAATACGGCGGCCTGGGAGGATGAGGAGAATCACTACCCGACGGACGACGACTGGCGTATATCACTGCATCCAAACCAATATGCATACACTCCAGGGAGATCCACCGATTCGGCTCTTCATCCCGTAGCGGGCCGCATCGAGAGATCGTTGGAGTCCACCCTGGGTATATTCGTAGACATAGAAGGCGCATTTGATAGAACCACTTTTCCTAAAATAACAAATGCACTTTCTAACAAGAATATCCCCCAAACCATGAATGGCTGGATATATAACATGCTCTCAAAAAGAGCAATAAAAATCAGTGTATATGATGTAACCATCAGAGGATTGGTTGTAAAATGTTGTCCACAGGGAGGGGTGCTCTCGCCACTACTGTGGAACATGGTCTTAGACTCCTTGGTCAGCCACCTGAACAATTGCAGCTTCTACACAATAGCATATACAGATGACTTAGTGATTCTGCTAACAGGAATATTCGAGGCGACACTCTGCGCTTTAATGCAGGAGGCCCTTAATATCATAGAACAATGGTGCATTTACTGTCAATAAATCCAAAAAAGACAGAGATAGTTCTTTTCACAAAAAAAGGAAGCTTGCAAAACATCAAGCCCCAAAGCTCCTAGATACCAAACTTAATTTCTCTTCAGAGGTGAAATATTTAGGGGTCACCATTGACAGTAAGTTAACGTGGAGCTCTCACTCAGAAAAGCATATATTTCTTATGAGCAGTGTCGTAGAACCATCGGCCGCACCTGGGGAATGTCACCTAGGCTCGCTGCCTGGATCTACACTGCCATTATCAGACCTATGCTAACGTACGGCGCGATTGCCTGGGGAGCTAAAGCAAACCAGCTGACAGTCGTCCGTAAATTGGACCAAATCCAAAGAACAGCATGCCTCAACACAACAAGAGGCATGAGAACCACACCAACAAGAGCTATGGAGGTAATCCTCGGTCTCACTCCCCTTGACATATACATCAAGGAGGTTGTTTTGATGACCATAGCACGTCTGCGCTCTACTGGTATACAACCTGATGTAGGATCCGGTAATCTGAGACGTGACTTGTGGCATGAGGCCCTCATGGACATCTCACTGCTGCAAGCTAATACGGACTCGATTCCACCGCGATATGCGTTCAGCAGGCCCTACAAGGTAATTTTTAAAAACCTAGTGGAAGAAGCCGCAATCCGCATCTTCACAGATGGGTCTAAATCCAATGTGGGCTCAGGATGTGGAATTTTTCCAGATCCCTGAATCTAAACATAAAATGGGCAATGCGCTACAATGCAAGTGTTGCTCAAACAGAGCTCACTGCTATCTGCATCACTGCAAAAGAGATTACCAAAAGGAAAACCACAGGTAATAATATATACATCCTCACGGACAGTAGACAAACTGTATTACATCAGGCCTAGTACTAGAATGTCACATGGCCTTAATCGAAGCCTGTAACAACAACACGTTCACCTTAGGCTGGATCAAGGGCCATGAGAAATGGAAAGGAAACCGTATTGCAGACTCGCTAGCCAGGAAGGAAGCCTCCCAAAAACTCTTGGGACCTGGCACTTTAATTGGTCATCGGCGTCAGCGACGGCCGACCTATTGAAGGAACACTCCCTTAATAAGTTTAAGGGTAGATGGGAGGACGCCGAAGGCTGCAGACTTGCCAAGGAACTGCTACAGTATATGGATAGCAAAGTAGCCAAACAATACATGACTATGAACAGGTAGAACCTACGGACAGCCACGGGTATTCTGACTGCTCACTGCCACCTACGATAACACCTCCACAGACTGGGTCTGTCTAAGACCCCACTTTGTAGGAGATGAGACTGTCGAACACATTCTTTGCGAATGTCAGACACTCTCTCATTTTAAGTTTCAAGTATTCGGCGAGCACAGGCTAACATATGCCAATACGAGGGAACTTAATTCAGGCGACGTTATCGCCTACTTCAAGGAAGTAGGCTGGATGACGAGCTAGAAGGAAGTTTTGTACCTCAGAAGGATGCACAAGAAGTGCTGTGGGGTCACCCACCCTTCAAACTTTGACAGATACAGAGTGATAAAATTCAAGTTCTTTATAATACGATTATACAGGGTGATTGATTAGTGTAATAAAACTCAGTATCTCCAACGTCCTTCAAGATATCAACTTAAAAGTTTGGGAGATTATAGCCATCATTAGAATTCATATTTTAATATTTTTTCAATGTTACAGGGTGTTCCAGAATGCTGTGCCATTTTTTTAAATGAAACACCCAGCATTTCACTCCATATTTGAAATCTGCTTGATTTCCTCATTACAACAATATAGTATAGTATAGTATAGTAGTCGAAATTCCGAAAAATCATTTATTTCGTTATTATCCATTAAATATCATACAGGGTGAATCCAAATACAAATAGATAATTTTCTCAGTTTTTTTAAATGGTGTATCGAAAAGTAGTACTAACATATTTCTTTTTTTATTAAGCAGTCCCTATACTTGAAGTTATTAGGTCTTGAGATATTTTCTATAACAGACTACAAAATGTGCTGGACAAGCTACAAGAGAACGATAAACTCATGATCCTTGGAGACCTTAATGCAAGAATTGGAAATAATATCATAGACAATATCAAACAACGATTCAACGAAGAAACAATAAATAGGAATGGAAAGCACCTTATTGACTTCTGCGCTCAAAATATTTTAAGAATAAACAACACGTTTTCCCCCATAAACCCCAACACAAGTACACTTGGCAAAATGCACAGGGACAACAATCAACGATCGATTACATAATAACTAATAGAGAGATCTTACGTAAGCAAATACTTGATGCAAGAGCTTTAACATCGCCCAACGTAGGGTCCGATCACAAACTAATACTGGGGAAATTCTCAATTAACATTTCATTAAACAAGAAAAAACCACCCAAATACGTGGAAAAGATAAACATAGACTTACTCGAGGACCAGACTACAAAATGGCTATATCAGAAACGATTAAACGAGAGATTTGAGACACACCCAGTAACAGACGAGGAAAATTTAAATGAGTTCTGGGAAAAATGGAATCTAACATATTGCAACTTGCAAAAGAAAGTATAGGAGTCAGAAAAATCAACGTAAACTAAACAAAAATATCGAAACCGTGGTTCACTGAAGAAATTAGAGATCTAGCATATGGAAAAAGAAAAGCATATCTGCAATAATGCAGTAACAAGACAGCCGACAGCTATCAACAATACAAAAACATAAGAAACGATGTCAACTCTAAGATAAGAATCCTGAAAAGACACTATTGGACACGGTTTACCAAAGAAACGGAGCACGATCTATACGGATCGCAACGTAAAGTGTGGAAAGTCATTAAAGGCAGAAAAAAACCAAGGAATAAATATAAAGATCTTAATAAGATAGAAGGAGAAAAATGGACAGCCTATATTAGAGAACTTTATACTCTAGAAACGAATATACCTAGAAATGAATATACAGAGGAAGATGAAGGAGAAGATGTCGAGGATGAACAAAACATAGAAATAACAAAGGAAAAACTTAAAAATGGCATAGAAAAATAGAAAAGCCCCAGGACTCGATGGGATAACGAACGAGCTATTAAAATACGGAGGAGAAACGATAATAGATAACATAAGTACTTTTTCAGAAAATCTTAGACAGCAAGAAGGTACCAGAACGATGGAAAAATAGCATTACAATACCAATATATAAAGAAGGAAACAAGAATAACCCTAGCAATCATCGAACCATTACCTTGCTAAACACAACACTATTAACGAAAATACTCGCCAATAAGATCAATAAATAATAAACGATATCAGAAGAGCAACAAGACTTCCGACAAAGCAGATCAACAATAGATGCCATTTTCATAGTCAGACAAATAGTTGAGAAATCAATTGCATATAATAATCCTGTATATATGTGCTTTATAGACCTGATCAAGGCCTTTGATTGTGTCAAATTAGAAGATGTGCTAAAAGCAGGAAACCAACCCAATACAATGGTAAATATAATTAAAGACGTAAACACAAACAACAAAACTAAAATTAAGGTCGATAATGAATTAACATCGGAAGTAAATATTACATCAGGAATTCGACAGGGAGATAGTTTAAGCCCACTACTATTCAATATAGTAATGGATAAAATAATAGAAGTAAAAAACGTGGGACACGGATACGGGCTTGGAGGAAAACAAATAAAAATTTTGTGCTATGCAGACGATGCAATTCTGATATCAGACAATGAAGACAACCTACAACGTATGGTAAATGCCTTCAGAACATCGGCGGAAAAATATAACATGCAAATATCAACCACTAAGACCAAAACTATCGTAACGGCAAGAGAACCCAGACGATGGAAAATTGTAATTGACGATGAAATAATAGAGCAGGTTACAAGGTTCGAATACCTGGGTATAGAAATATCCAGCTACGGAGAGCTAAAACAAAGTGTACGAAAACAAGCAAATAAGGCATCTTACTCGTACATATCAGGCTGTCTAAAGGATGTTATTTGGAAAAACAAAGACATGAGACTGGTTGATAAAGTTCGTATATATAAAGCATGTGTTAGACCAATATTGACATATGCAATAGAAACGAGAGCCGACACAGCGGAAAAAAAAAGAACAGTGAGAACAACAGAAATGAAAACTTTAAGATCAATCGCTGGCAAAACATTGAAAGATAGAATTCCAAACAATCAGATGAGAGAACTATGTAAGGTACAAGATGTTGTACGATGGGGAAGACAGAGAAGACGGGAGGGGAAGCAACATGTTACACAAATGAGCGCAGATAGGATAGCCCGAACAGCAATATATCTAAAGCCATATAGCACCAGACCACCTGGAAGGCCCTTTAAAAGATGGCGAGACAGCTGGCAATCGACATCCCAAATAAGATTGCAGCACTAATCGGTATGGAACAGGCCCAAGAGCCTATATATATATATATATATATATATATATATATATATATATATATATATATATATATATATATATGAAGAAGAAGAAAGAAGAAGAAGAAAGAAGAAGAAGAGATATCTTCATTTTTCTTTGCAAAATATTGATAAGGTACCATCTCATCATTTAACAATTAATTGTGAGCTGGCCATGATTTATTTGTCAAAAATTGATATTTGGCATAATAATAGGTACAATGAAATTGACTGTCTCGACCCTTACTTCGTGGAATATGCTCATATTAGTGTTTTTAAATGAAACTCAAGGTCTCTAGTTAATTCCACAATATAATACAAGTTATTGAAAATTCTAAAAAATTGACAATTGTTTCGATAAATCAATATCATCGTCAGAAAGACAGAAGTTACATTTCATTTTATGCCTACCTGATGTTTAGTAGTTATATTTTTGGCTAGACCAAGAAGTAACCTAACTTGTGATTGGCTTAATATATGTTTATAGAAAAAGAAGAAGATGTGATATTGCAAATATTGAAGCTTAGATATTATTAGCCCTATGGTGATATCCTGGATATCATTTTTCCAATTAAGATCAGTATAACTGTGCAATGATATAGAAAACCAGGAAAACTATATCTGCTGATCTTTACAATTATTACTTAAGAAGACAGTTTATTAGTGGAGAATTCCCTAGATTTAACTGTTCATTGACAACTTCATATTGTGGGTTTCTTAAATGTCTTCTAATTTCCAGTTCTTCAAGGAAATCCAGTTCTTGTTTCTTTTCACAAATATGCAGCACTTCTAGTTCTGTGTTAGGTGTCAATGAATGATTGGTGTCAAGTAGATGTTTTGCGTAGTGGCATTTATCTGGTTGTTTTAATCTGTAAGCTCGTAAGTGCTCACTGTATCGTATTTCAAAATTCCTAAGGGTCTGACCCAAATAGACAGCATTACATTCTGGACATTTGAGTTTATATATACCTGACTTCTTTAATAGTGGTATTTTTGTTTTTACATTTAACAATTTTGTACTAACGTTACTTTCTGTTTTAAAAGAAATTGTTGCATTCGTTGCTGAAGATATTATCTTTGAAAAATTATTAGAAATATTTCCTGCATATGTGATGGTTTTATAAGTTTTAATTTCATCAGCTTGTTTAGGATATATTAGTTGTAATGCCACTTTTTTCTCTTTTTTACTAATTAGTTTATTTATCATATCTAATTAGTAAAAAAGAGAAAAAAGTGGCATTACAACTAATATATCCTAAACAAGCTGATGAAATTAAAACTTATAAAACCATCACATATGCAGGAAATATTTCTAATAATATTTCAAAGATAATATCTTCAGCAACGAATGCAACAATTTCTTTTAAAACAGAAAGTAACGTTAGTACAAAATTGTTAAATGTACAAACAAAAATACCACTATTAAAGAAGTCAGGTATATATAAACTCAAATGTCCAGAATGTAATGCTGTCTATTTGGGTCAGACCCTTAGGAATTTTGAAATACGATACAGTGAGCACTTACGAGCTTACAGATTAAAACAACCAGATAAATCCCACTACGCAAAACATCTACTTGACACCAATCATTCATTGACACCTAACACAGAACTAGAAGTGCTGCATATTTGTGAAAAGAAACAAGAACTGGATTTCCTTGAAGAACTGGAAATTAGAAGACATTTAAGAAACCCACAATATGAAGTTGTCAATGAACAGTTAAATCTAGGGAATTCTCCACTAATAAACTGTCTTCTTAAGTGATAATTGTAAAGATCAGCAGATATAGTTTTCCTGGTTTTCTATATCATTGCACAGTTATACTGATCTTAATTGGAAAAATGATATCCAGGATATCACCATAGGGCTAATAATATCTAAGCTTCAATATTTGTAATATCACATCTTCTTCTTTTTCTATAAACATATATTAAGCCAATCACAAGTTAGGTTACTTCTTGGTCTAGCCAAAAATATAACTACTAAACATCAGGTAGGCATAAAATGAAATGTAACTTCTGTCGTTCTGACGATGATATTGATTTATCGAAACAATTGTCAATTTTTTAGAATTTTCAATAACTTGTATTATATTGTGGAATTAACTAGAGACCTTGAGTTTCATTTAAAAACACTAATAGGTACAATATTTGTATTATATAGATATTTGTGCCTGTAAGTTAATACCATATAGCTTCTAATTTCTTGCTTGTACTAGACATTGAACTATATGCAACTGACCATAGTTATAGTTCTCTAGTCCAACAGGTGATCTATTTATTTTGAAAGCTTGTCAATTTTGATGTATTACTTTCATCTCAATAAATAAAAGTAGTGTTACTAAAACTTATTTTATGGTTATTTTATATCCGCTCGGATCCGTACATCATACATGGAAAAACGTCATAGAAAAGCTTGATTGAAAATGAAAAGTGTTTGTGAGTAGCAAGCAAATTGGTATTGGCTGGATTATTACCATTCATTGCATATAAAAGCACTTCTTGTGAGATAGTTCGAAACTCGAGTATTATATTCGTCAGAATAACTAGTAAGTACACCAGTCATAATAAAACAAAAAGCTCAAGTGACTGTTTGTTAAAATTCATGACATTTTTACATACAACCGGTGTCTAGTTTTGAAAAGAAAATTGGGCGAGATTTAATAGTATCCAGTAGCAATAGAATCGTACTTTGAACCTCCAGATTCTTTGTCATTTGAAGGAAGCTTGGCTGATAACTGGCAGAAGTTTGAACAAAAATTTCAGTATTTTTTACTACTACATGCTTGAGTAATGGAAATGATGAAAAGAAAATTGCAATTTTATTGAATCTAGTAGGTGATGATGGGCTTGATCTTTATAAGTAATTTAATCCTTTACCAGCAAACCAAAAAACGCTTGACAATGTTATAAAGAAGTTTAAAGACCACTGTGAACCCAAGAAAATTGTTATATACGAGATATTCTTATTTAACACCATTACTCAGCAAGAAAGACAAAGTTTGGATAGCTTTTTGACAGAATTAAGAACAGCCGAAAAAACAACTGGTTATGGTAATTTATTAGAGGAGTTCATAAGAGAGTGATGGGCATCTATAATCAAAGCATGAGAGAAGAATTTTTAAGAAAATCCGATTTAAAGTTGTCGCAAGCAATAGACATCTGTAGAACTAGAGAAGTTAGTGAAAAATAGTTGAAGATTTTGCAGAATGAAGCCAGTGTAAGTTCTGTAAAATCTAAGCAGTTTTCAAAAAAAAAGGGAAACCTGAGTTTTGTGGCTATGTACACCGATAGAAAAATGTGTGACCCGCTTGGAATAAAACGTGTGCCAAGTGCCAGAGTCGCAATCATTTTGATAATGTGTGCAAAAAAGTACAAAATACTAACCAGAAGGAGAAGAAATGGGAGAGAAAGAAAGGTGATAGAAGATCGGGTAAGAAAAAAGTGCATACCTAAAGTGCAAACAGAAAATTACAGCGATAGTGTCGTTAATGAACATATAAATTTAGGGAATTTTCCACTAATAAACTGTCTTCTTAAGTGATAATTGTAAAGATCCGCGTATATAGTTTTCCTGGTTTTCTATATCATTGCACAGTTATACTGATCTTAATTGAAAAATGATATCCAGGATATCACCATAGGGCTAATAATATCTAAGCTTTAATATTTGTAATATCACATCTTCTTCTTTTTTCTATTAACAAATATCACAAGGTAGGTTACTTCCTGGTCTAGCCAAAAATAACTACTAAACATCAGGTAGGCATCAAATGAAATGTAAGTTCTGTCATTCTGACGATGATATTCAGTTATCGAAACAATTGTCATTTTTAAAGAATTTTCAACATTTTTCATTATATCGTGGAGTTAGCTAGAAACATTTAGTTTCATTTAAAACACTAATTAATAAATTCTACAACCTAAAACGACAGTTTCCGACACCAGTAATAGACTTTCTTCAATAGTGACGAAAGTAAGTGGTTGCAATTTCAGATATTAAATTACTGACAATCCAATCCTTTTAAATAACTGTTCTAAGAAGATTATGAATCAATATGTGAAACAAAAATAAATTTTAAAAAACATTTTCTTAGTATTAAGTCATTCAAAGTTTGTAAATTAATAATTAAATAAAATTATTGTTGCAGTCTTAGATTTCAATTTTAGGATTTTATACAGTATGTATATGGCAAAAATTTAGAAACGTACAGTTATAATATGAAGGTAGATGCCAAAACAACCATGGTAAATCGCAGTTGCTAACAACACCAGTTCATCTTCGATTGAGAGAGATTTGAGTGGGAGTCCTTCGATTTCCCAGAATTTAGAGAGAGTGCTTTGTAATTCACTGTCCGGATTGTAGTTTTCGGGTTCACTGGCTACATGATACGAGATAGCGGGTGTGTATTTCGATGTTTGTTGGGAGTTCAGTTCTCCCAAGATAATGTAACCCAAATGGGTATTAAAAAGAGTAGGTAGGTCTTCCCCTAGTTTGATGAGGCCATAGGTTAACAGATCATAATAAGCATCTGCTCCTATCAATAGATCGATTTTACCGGGTGTGGTAAAAGCTTTGTCTGTTAACTTGTTTACAATCCGCGAAGGTAAAGTTACGTGATCTACATTCAACTTCACTTGGGGGATAGTTGTAGTAATTTTTTCAAGCACAGCGCTGAGTTTGAGTAGGATTATTTTAATGATTGTTGAAAGTTTGAGTGTTATGCTGGAAACTTGACTTTTGGGACCGAGAATTGTCAGAGTTGAGATTTGGAATGAAATTGTTCTTTGAAAGTCTTTGTCTGTTATAACGTGGATTTTGAAAATGTAAAAGAAAATGATGTCTTTTGTGACAATGGAAGCATGACCTTTGTGACAAACAGGTATCAGCACTGTATCTAGTGCCTAGGCAATTTACATACAGTTTTTTGTTTTTGGCAAATTCATTTCGCTTAGTTAAAGGTAATGATGCAAAAGTTTCACAGGCTTATATTTTATGCGCAGTGTCTGAAGACATAACGCACCCGTCAATGTTTTGATTTCGGTAATTCGAATTGTTCTTAAGATAAGATTATTGATTGTTCAAGTTTTTGTTGAATTTTGGTTGGGATTGCGAGTGGAAGGCTACTTTACGTTGACGCCTTTTGTGCGAATTTGAGCTTTGTAACGTTTGTGATTGGCTTGTTTCACAAGCGGCATTCATTGTCGAGAATTTCAATTACCTCTTTAAGAAATTGTAAAAATTCATCGACTATTGGTAAGACGTCCCTGTTCCTGCATTTTCCAAATTATTTTTTGAAACCATAATCTAATTTTTGTTGATAAAGATAAGTTATTAATGCCTCTAATAAGACTTTGTGATCAAGTTCAAGATTCTGTAAGAGTGTCCAGTTACGCCTAAAATTAGTAACAAAATTTGAAAGTTGGGTAGGATTGTTCTTATTTAACTGTGGCATGTTCAATAACTCGGAGAAATATACATGTACAGTTTTTGTTTTGTTTTCATAAGTTTTTTTTCACAAGTTTATAGCTACGTGCAAATTTCTATCGTTCACTTGTAAAACGTCTGCAATTTGTAAAGCATCACTTTCTAAAGAGCCTTTCAATTAATATAATTTCTCAGCATCTGAATTTAGTTGTGGATTATCGAGGACACTAGTTTTGAACAGATTATAAAAGCTTTCCCATTAAGTGTGATTTCCTGAAAACTTCTTTATTTTCATTTCAGGTAATCTAGTACCTGAGTATTCCAGCTCTCCTGGAACTGGTCTCACTGACTCATTAAGCTCCAATCAGTGATTTAATATCCACATAAAAAAAAACCCTTGAGAATGAATCCTTCTAAGCAACGCCGTCTACGGAAATTTACCACGAATTACGCAATTCCACTAATTTTTACTGGTATCCTCGGTTATCGGTCGTTTCTGGACCAGAAGCCTAACGGGTTAAAGCTGCCAGCTGTTGGTTTCAGCCGTATTTTCCTCCCCTACGTAGGAATTGTCGGGTTTTTAGCAAAATACTTTATGGCTCCCAGAGCACATGCAAAATTTTTACGTTTGGAAGTGTGTATCTACACCTTGACGGCAAATGGAGGACTGACCACTTCGCGCATACAGTGCTTTGGATTTCGGAGCAAGCTTGCCAATCGTTAAATTTACGACAGCTCGGCGAATTTTTCGCGTTACATAGTGCGCAAAGAAAATTACTGTTAAACTTCTGTATTTTGATAAAATTTTCGGTAGTAGAAAAAATATTGTATGCAATTCGAATGTAAATGACTTTTTTTGACTGATGTGATTGTCGCAATATTCACATTCGTCGAAAAAGGCTACTTTACACACTTGTTACATAAATAACTATTTCATATCGAAATACTAGTATATCTGTACTCTTGAGAAACGTAAGATCCAGACTTGGAGATTGTTTTTGAATAAATTATTACTAATGATACTTTGGTATCTGCTGGGATGACATTATACAGCCAAGGAGCCAAATAAGCATAACGCTTTTGTAAAGTATTTTTCTGTGATATTGGCACATAGGTTAAATTCATTTTATGGCGAGTTGCATAATCGTGGTAAATTCATGTTCATGTTTATTTTCATGTTGCTATTGTGAACCCCGCGATCGTTAAAGGAAAGATGCTGAATCTGGAAATTAAAGTGTAACTGGGATGATAAAATCACCGGTAAGGAAATCTTACAAAAACACAAACAACGCATATAAACCAGTGCAACTCTAAACTAAACATAATCTCATACACGGAAATCGAAGTGAACTCTCTCGATAAACAAAGTGCAAGCAAAAAAAGTGATGAGAACAGATCAACAAGTGTACCATCAGAAAAATTCAACCAATCGAATCATCTATGAACTCACATAAGGAAATCTTACAAAAATGGGAAGTATTCCTAAACACCGTCTGTCAAATCAAGCATTTAAAATTACGACTGGTCCTTCTATTCACAAAACAAAACAACAGATATAAACCAGTGCAACTCTAAACTAAACATAATCTCATACACAGAACTTTCTCGATAAACAAAGTGCAATCAAAAAAAGTGATAAAAACAGATCAACAAGTGTACCATCAGAAAAATTCAACCGATCGAATCATCTATAAACTCACACCTGTAAGCAAGAAATTGGAGGTAACTCTTCGCCGGATTGGGAAAGGTCAGTTTTTTCCAATTTACTGCTCATCACTATCTCGCTGTAAAAAAATTGAAAAAAGACATTTATCTTTGAACTCTATTATAAATTGCTTAAAATAATGCTTAATTTCATATCAATACATTTATTTGCAAAAACGCATTAGTTCGTATAAAACATTTTCATAAACATTCCCATCATCTGATTTTATGTGAAAAAAATATGTCATTCACATTTTGCTCTTAAACTTAAAACAAACAAACTATAACAATGGATTTGAAACATTTAGTCAGTGAACGGGAATCTATTAAAGGAGAAATCACCAGAATAACTAATCAATTAGAATCAGAATTAAATAACTTAGATATCTTTGATCTGGAAATTCTACATGAGGAAATTATCAAAAACTTTGAGCAGTATAAAATCATACAAAATAAAATAGAAATTTATCCACTTCAGAAGAATATTAAAGAAATTCCAGATCAAGAAGTTAAGGACAAAATAAAATTTGATTATGGTAAAACTAGGAGTCAATTAGCTAGAGCGATTAAAAAATTAATTATACCTGAAAGTAGCCGTAATGAGTCAGTTAGGGAATCCCGAATAGAATCGAACAACAACTCAGATACTAGATTACCTGAAATGAAAATAAAGAAGTTTTCAGGAAATCACACTTAATGGGAAAGCTTTTATAATCTTTTCAAAACTAGTGTCCTCGATAATCCACAAACTAAAATCAGATGCTGAGAAATTATATTATTTAAAAGGCTCTCTAGAAAGTGATGCTCTACAAATTGTAGACCAGTGGTTCCCAACCTTTTCTGGACCACCGCCCCCTATAGAAGAGAACAAAAATTTAACCAACCCCCTCCCCCCCGTCCAGTCGCTGGTTAGTCCAAAGTAGTTAATTTTATTTGAATATCATCTGTACCGTCCCAATTGATCTGTATTTAGCTTTAATTTCAGTTAATATCTAAATTTTATTTTAGAGGAATGATGAAGTGGAAATTTATTAAACGACTACCAAATGTACAATAAGATTCTTTATTAAACTTTTAAATATAAACACAGAATCAATAAGAAATACAATCACACTAGAAATAAGAAATGCAATACAATAAAAAATACAAAATTAATAATAAAGAAAAAATCAATAAGACGGTTGAGGCTGGTGGAGTGTTACCAGTTTGTTAATATCGGGTTCCAATTTCGTTAACATCAATCGCAGATCGCCACGTTCAGTGATGTGTAGTATGTTCCTCTTCTTTGACAGCAAATCAGTTACTGCACTGAATGCACCCTCAGCCATATAGGAGGAGGAAATGCAATTAACAACTTCTGTACTATTGTCCACAATCCAGGATAGAGAACTGGTATTGGTTTTTGAAGCAAGGACTCTTGATATCCACGTTTGAATTTTACTTTCAGTCCTTCGTTAGTTGTGAGTTCTAATAGCTCCTCTTCCAAATTTGATGAGCCTTCAGTATCTGTGTTTGCGAAAAGATCTATAACCCAACTTGGTATTTCCATGTATAAAATATCTTGGAAACGCTCTGTAAAATCAACATGAAGAACTTCCAAGTGGTGGCAGTAAGTAAGTAAATCTTCCGGTCTTGCAGACACTGTTGATAATGTGGGAAAATGGTTGTACTGACCTCTACCAAGATTTCTTTTGAATATAAGAAGTTTTCCTGCAAAAGCAGCTATGACGTTTTTAGTTTTAATTAAGTTTAAATCTTCACCTTGCAATTGTAGATTAACTTGATTAAATACTTTAAACAGGTCCGTCAAATAAGCGAATGTCATTTTTTGACGTAATCAAGTTTTCGCGCAATTGTTCGGTTTATTCAACAAATTCCAATACTGAGTTAAATAGATTGAAAAAACGATTCAGACAAACACCTTTAGAGAGCCAACGTACTTATGTGTGCAACAGCAAGCGATTGTAGTCCTCATCATTTTCATTGCAAAGCTTATGAAACAAACGGTCATTCAATGAATTGCTTCTAATGATATTGATTGCTTTAATAACGTTATTGAGGGACGCATGCATACGTTCATTTTTTTTGCAAACAAATGCTGACGGTGAATAATACAATGTACAGCGAGTACATTTGGCACTGCTTTTCTCAAATGTGCTAATAAAACTCTTATGACGCCCGGTCATTGCTGGAGCACTATAAGTAGCAGCAGACAAAATATTGCTAATAGGAATTTCTTTCTCTTGAAAAAATTCTTGCATGATATTAAATATAGAATGTCCCTTTGTATCAGATTCCAAATTCATAGCAAATAATAACTCTTGATGAATTTTTTCTTCTTTTATAAATCGTACGTATGATAAGAGTAGAGCTTCGTTACTTGGTAGAGTTGATTCATCGAGTTGAATGTAAAATTTGCAAGTCTTTAAGTAATCGCATAATGATATTTCAACGTCATTTGCCATTTCATATATTCTTTTTTGCACTGAATTATTACTGAGAGGAATTTTTTTAATGATATCAAATGGTGTCTTATGATGGAGAACAGTTTTTAATATCTCTTCGACTGCCGGCAAAATTAATTCCTCGCCAATGGTGTGTTGTTTTCCTGACTTTGCGATTAACAATGAAACGTTATATGAGGCTCGTAGCCCATCATCGTCTCGTTTAGAAGACGAAGCAAAAAGGTTTGATATAGTTGGCTGTTTTAAATATTGTTTTTCGAGTTCTTGAAAATAGAATATATCTTTGTTCTTCTTATCAGGATGTATTTTATGTAAATGCTCTTGTAGCCTAGAAGGTTTCATAGCTTCATTTGAAAAAACTTCTCGGCAAATTAAACACATAGGTAATGATTTGTTTGTAGAAGATTCCGCAAATCCATATTTTAAATATTCAATACTGTATTGCCGGCATTTCATTTCTAATTTAGAAGTATATTCAGACATTTTCATACAAAAATACATTCTCAATAGATTTATAGATAGTAATGTTTATAAAATGACACACCATTCACGATTATTTACTACGGCAGAGCTTATGATTCACGACTATATATCGCGGCCAAGCACATACAACTAACAAAAAATTCGTAGAGCTGTTGCTTTTATACGTTTCATTTCGTGCATGATTCAACTTGTCTGTGTGCGAACATGTCGAAACATGTTATTTTGTATGAACATCGCGCGTTCGCTTATCAACGTGCGAAGTCAAATACTTCTATTCTGAACTAAAAGAAATTATTATAATTATTAATATTATTATTAATGCTAATTTCAAACTGCTTATTAACCCTTATTAAACCATTTTTATTTCACCATTCCTCTTGACTGCTTATTATTTGCTTCTGAATCCGCTACCGCCCCCCTAAAAGGCTGCAGCGCCCACATGGGGGCGGTATCGCCCCCGTTGGGAACCAATGTTGTAGACGTTTCACAAGTGAACGATAGAAATTTGCACGTAGCTATAAACTAGTTAAGAAAAACTTATGAAAACAAAACAAAAACTGTACATGTATATTTCTCCGAATTATTGAACATACCACAGTAAAATAAGAACAATCCTACCGAACTTTCAAATTTTGTTACTAATTGTAGACTTAACTGGACACTCTTACAGAATCTTTAACTTGATCACAAAGTCTTATTAGAGGCATTAATATCTTATCGTTATCAACAAAAATTAGATTATGGTTTCAAAAAAGAATTTGAAAAATGCAGGAACAGGGACGTCTTACCAATAGTCGGTGAATTTTTACAAAGGTAATTGAAATTATCGACAATGCCGCTTGTAAAACAAGCGCACAAAAGGCGTCAACGTAAAGTAGCTTTTCACTCGCAATCCCAAACAAAATTCAACAAAAACTTGAACAATCAATCATCTTATCTTAAGAACAATTCGAATTACCGAAATCAAAACATTGACGGGTGCGTTATGTCTTCAGACACTGCGCATAAAATATAAGCCTGTGAATCTTTTGCATTATTACCTTTAACTAAGCGAAATCAATTTGCCAAAAACAAAAAACTGTGTGTAAATTGACTAGGCACTAGATACAGTGCTGATACCTGTTTGTCACAAAGGTCATGCTTCCATTGTCACAAAAGACATCATTCTCTTCTACATTTTCAAAATCCACGTTATAACGGACAAAGACCTTCAAAGAACAATTTTAATCCAAATCTCAACTCTGACAATTCTTGGCCCGAAAATTGAAGTTTCCAGCATAACACTCAAACTTTCAACAATAATTCAAAGAATCCTACTCAAACTCAGCACTGTGCTTGAAAAAATTACTACAACTATCCTCCAAGTGAAGTTGAATACCTTCGCCGATTGTAAACAAGTTAACAGACAAAGCTTTTACCACACCCGGTAAAATCGGGCTAAGGAGTCTGCTCCTTTTTCCTAGTGGCTTAGAGTTGACTAGATTGTAGTAGTCATCGGGAAAATGATGACGTTGTACGGAACGAACCAGAAAGGTTAAGGAATTCTCAAGTTCATGAGTTGTCAGTGGTCCAAGTCTTTTAGAGCTTTTGTTTTTAGGTTGAATGTTGTTTATGTATCGTAAAATATATGCAAACGTACGTTGAAGCTTTGTGAAACTTGAAAACCGTTCAACACATGAAATTATATCATTTTCAAATTCATTTACGTAATTAGCAAATGATGAAATATTTGTACGAACTTCTGGAAGATCATGAATAATAGTGCTAACCTTTGTTAAGTCACATGACGGTCAATATGTAGTTGGTTTTGCTAGCCACGATGGCTCGTGAAACTAAAATTCGGAATTTATTAGGTCTGTTGGGCTAATTCCGCGTGATAGTAAGTCGGCTGGATTATCCGTGGTATTCACGTGCTTCCATGATTGAGCTTTAGATAGATTCTGAACTTGCGATACACGATTGGCAACAAAAGTTTTGAGAATGTGCGGTGAAGAATTTATCCAGGCTATACAAATCGATGCATCAGTCCAATATGTGATATTCTTGAGATGGAAGGCACTTGATACCTTTTCAACTAGCTCTGCCAATAAGAGTGCGCCACAGAGTTCAAGTCTTGGTACAGTAATTAATTTGACTGAAGCCACACGTGTTTTGGCACACAGTAAATTAGACGTACAATTTCCTAAAGAATCGCTACAGCGAATGTAAATGCAAGCACCATATGCTGTTTGTGATGCGTCGCAGAATCCGTGTATCTGTTTTGTTATGAAATTAGACAGTATGACTTGTCTAGGTATTTTTAGACAATTGATATTGCGCAATTGAGAGTGGTAGTTAGACCAAGTAGTATGTAGGTCAATAGGTACCGATTCATTCCAGGAAATTTTAAATTTCCAGAGTTCTTGCAAAATTATTTTTGCTGTAACCGTGACAGGAGATAATAGTCCAAGTGGGTCAAATATATGTGCAGTAGAGGATAGTATTTGTTTTTTAGTAATCTTTGATGGCAAGTTAGAAACGTTGATGGAAAATTGTAAGCAGTCATTAGAAGGATTCCAAAGCAGGCCTAACGTTTTATTTGGGGTTTTATCACCGATATGTAAAGTACTAGAGTCCGCTTTGAGCTCAAAATTCTTTACGTTAGAATTCCATTTCCTTAGAGGAAAATCATATTTCAATAAAAGTTCAGAAAGTCTTTCTTTAATGCTATATATTTCATCTGCAGTATTGGCTCCAGTAAGGAGATCATCAACATAGAAATTATGTAATATAATATTACAGATGTCAGGTAATTCACCTAAATGACGATAAGCTATTTCATGAAGTGATCTAATAGATAAGAAGGCAGCCGATGCAGTGCCATAAGTCACAGTATTTAGCTGATATGTCTTAATGTCGTCGTTGGGTGTGAATCGCCAGAGAATTTTCTGTAAGTTTCTTTGTGTTTGTGTTACCAATACCTGGCGATACATTTTCACTATATCAGCACTCATAACGTAATTATGTTTCCGAAACCTCAAAAGAATGTAAAATAAGTTGTCTTGAATATTAGGGCCTACCATGGTGATATCATTGAGTGATAGTCCAGATGTTGTTTTTGCTGAACCGTCAAAAACTACACGTAATTTTGTTGTGGTTGAGTTATCCTTTAAGACACAGTGGTGTGGAAGGAAGAATCCTGAATCGTCAACTTGAGAATTAGCAAGAGACATGTGACCGAGTTGTATATATTCGTCTATGAAATTGTGATATTGTATTTTTATGTCATAATTTTTATCAAGTTTCTTTTCTAAATTTAGAAAGCGGCGAACAGCTGTATTTTTTGAATCGCCAAGTACAGAAGGATTGTTTTTTAGTGGATTGTGACTATAAAGCGTCCGTCATTGTGTATCGTCGTTGTATTTTTGTATTGTTCCTCACAGAGTCTTTCTTCATCAGAAAGGTATAAAGCCTTTGGAACCTCCTCGATTTCCCAAAATTTTTTAAGATGAGATTCTAGATTTTTTGTAAAATAGGTAGGCTATTGCCTAGTTTCATCTGGCCTATACACAAAAGTTCCCAAAAGGTATCAGCACCGATCAACAAATCAATTGGAGCAGGTTGGTAGAACGTGGGATCAGCCAGCGCAATTTTGTCAGGAATGTTTAGTGTACTCAATTCAAGTGGTAAGGATGGCAAGTGGCCTGTAATTTGGGGTAAAATAATACAGTTTATTGAATTTGAAAAGTTGTTGATATTTGATTTGAATTTTAGTGACGTTAAAGATTGAACATTGCGGGACATTTGACTAATTCCTGATACTGAAATGTCAATTCGCCTTTTGTTTAGTTTTTCATAAATAAAATTTACTTGACTTCCACTCTCAAGTAATACCCTGCACTGATGTGGAATTTTAAATTGGTCAAAAACAGTGTCAAGAGCTGTAGAAAGTAGAATCTGAGGTGATGTATGGAGTCTAGTTGTCATGCTAATCTGTGTATTATTAGAATTTGAAATAGTACCTGAAGCTCCTAGACTATCAACTGTCAATTCATTCACAGGTATTTGATTTTCATTCACATATGAATTTGGAAAATGGAGTGATGTGTGGTGTATTTTTTCACATTTTCTACAACCTGAAGACTTGCACTCTTTGGTTCGATGATTCGAACCTATACAGTTAATACATAAGCGTAAACGTTTTGTAGTATTCAATTTCTCAGATGGGGATAACTTTGTAAAATCAGGGCAATAGTATAAAGTGTGATTATTGTTACACAAATTACAATTGAGTTTGTTGGATGTTGTTATAAATGACTTTGTTTGTTTGTGAGAATTATACTTCAGGTTACATTTGGGTTCTTCAGGTAGGTTGTAGTCTATTGATGATAAAACTTTACAACGTTCCTCAATGAATTTTAATAATTGTTTTAAAGTAGGTATGTTAGCTGCATCATTGCGCGATTCCCATGCCCGATGGGCAATACGATCAAGTTTGGTAGTAATTAAGTATACAAGTAAATCATCCCAATAATCAGTAGGTCTCTCTTAAACATTTAAAGCATTTAGATTTTTTTCAACATTATCAAGAATAAAATTTAGACCTTCATGAGATTCTTTAGTTAACGTGGGTAATTGGAATAAACTTTTTTTTGTGATTCTTTATTAAAGTTTGTTTATCTTCAAACCTATCACAGAGTAGTTTCCATGCTATATTGTAATTTGCATCACAAATTTGCAATGATTTTATTTTGTCAGCAGCTGCACCTTGAAGTGACAGTCTCAAATAATGAAATTTTTGTACATTTGACATCATAGAATTATCATGAATTATGGACGTAAAGCTGTCTCTAAAAAATAATCACTGATCTAAAGAGCCGTCAAATGTAGGTAAATTTAATTGTGGCAAGCGAATATTTGTATGGGGTGTAGTAATCTTTGAATCATTATTGCCATTTCTATTTATACTTTCATGATCATCTTTTTCGTGTCATATAATATATTTTTTAACAGCAGAAGTTATTTTATAAAATTCATTTTCAAATTGTTTTCTGACAGGAGAGTGTACAGTGTCATAGTTTGTATCGAAATCAGGATCTTCAGATTCAATAGCAAGTTGGGCATTGTGAAAATCTTCAAAAAGTGTTTCTGCCTTTGCTAGGCGTTGCTGTAAATCAAGTAAATCTACCTCATCATCATCCTTTATAGATTGAAAGTATTTAGTAAATCTTGTTTAAGAGCCTTTTGCTGACGTACGTTTAATTTTATTTTGATTAGACATGGTTGAAGTTTCAGTATGAAATGTATAACTATGTCCAATTTTAAATAACAAATCTTTGAATAAGTTACGACACATCCAAGTATTAGAAATGCAGTGTAATGAGTGAATTGACTTTTACAGACTTTGTTGTTAAATGTAGTGTGATGTCCTACGTTGTAATTATGTGAAAATGTAATAAGTATGTGTCAAGCAGAATACCGCTTATTAATAGAATGGCAGTAGGAATATAGGTAAAATGGAAAGCACTGACTTGAATAAATCCTGTAATAGCTAATTGAATAAAGGCCTTGTGTCCAGTTTCCAGTAAACTCTATCCCGCCCGAAGGACCATATGTTGTGGGATCGTCTATAATTTTAGAATTTCACGTCTTGATTCGTAACACACTACTCACAATGATGTGATATTATTTTTTATTCAAGAAGAGTACAATGAACGTCAGAAAAGTAATAAAAATGTGTTCTGTCATAACAAATCTAAAACAAAGTAAGTAGGTTACATAAAACAAAACTAACAAAATTAGGTTAGAGAATCTTCTTTTTCTTGTCGTGTCGTAGGAGTCTTGGTTCCTCTGTTATAAGTGCCAACCTTTGGTAACTTTGAAGTATTTGACACTAACACAAGTTAGTTAGTTAGGGTGTGACAAAATTTTTGTCACACCCGGTAAAATCGATCTGTTGATAGGAGCAGATGCTTATTATGATCTGTTAACGTATGGCCTCATCAAACTAGGAGACGGCCTAGCTACTCTTTTTAATACCCATTTGGGTTAAATTATCTCGGGAAAACTAATTCCCAACAAAAATTAAAAAACAATCCGATATCTCGTATCATGTTGTTATCTATCTATGACCATATGCAAGAGACAAGCTTTTTATTATTATATATACTCTCGTCCCCCCGGTCCTGAGGTTAGAAAAGGAATATAATAGTGGGTTCGGAGTGCTTTCTGAAAGCAAACAGTGCAGGTTCTTTCTCAAATATATCTCTTTATTACGATGTGCTATAAAACAAATGATGATGATACAATTAAATGCCTTTAAAAATAATCATAATAGATTAGCAATGTTCGAGAGCCCCTTTCAAGATATATACGTATATATGATTAAGGTTCACAAGTTTGTGCTGCCAGCTTACAAGTAAGTTCTATTAATTTGTTATGAATTACTTATATAAATGTAATTGTGAAGTTTGGAACTTTATTATACGTTATTTATTTCTTATTTTCTTGTAGATTACTCGATTATACCTTGAAGAGGTAGAGAAGTATATTTTAAATTAAAAGAAGATAAAAAAACTATTATTATAATAACTGGTTAAGTGGGGATCCTATATCTACCACTTATCTTAAGGAATCTGTTACGATCCAATAAGGGGAGTACTCTATACTGTTGTCCAAATTGTCAGCAACCGAGTCACACGTCAGGAATCCAAGTTTACTCCTTTGACTCAGACAGTGTCACTAACTGGAAAGCATACAGAGGAACAGGAAAACGGTGTTGTCCTAGTGTGTAAACTGTAGATCCAATGGTCAAGAAATACCCGGCGTAATATAATGGGAACAAAAGTGAAGCCAGAAATAGGAAGAAAACAGCAAAATCAGAAAAAGAAAAAGAAGGCCTAAAAGACAAACATTTACTTTAGTATATCATACAGTGTTGGAAAAGTATAAAGTGAGGGATATATAATTTATTTTCAAACTTACCTCAGGTGACATGTGGCCTTAAAGTGGCTTTGGCTTAACCAAAGTTAAATTAATAAATAAATTTCAGATGATATAAAAGATACATATAATATCCACATATATGGTACTTATTCAGTGGTACATAAGTACATAAAAAATCTTAAATATCTCTCAAATTTTGAAATTAAATCCACAAAATGTGATTAACGTTTTAGCTAGTGCCACGTTATTAAAGAAACCAAAACAAAGAAGTAACCCTTTTTTTTGGCAAATCACTTAGCGATTTTAGCCTTGGAAGATCATTTAAACAAATGTTCGTTTATAAAGGTTGAGGCCAAATTAACAATAAAATCAAGAAGAGAAGAGGAAGGAATCTAACCTTGGATTTCTGATGTGAATTAACCGTTTTGTTTACAATTTTTGAAAGTTAATATTCGTAGTAATATTTTTCCCTTTGTAGAAGCTACATTCAGTGATAAAAAGTAAAATTGATGAAGACTAAATTCGATAGTGTACAAGTGTTAATTTGTAAACCAAATTCTCTGAAATGGTAAGTAAGAAGTATTATAATAAATTCATTTGTTTCACTTGAATATTTTACTATATATTGCATGACCCATCATGCTAAGGTAAGCTACTCCTTTTAACCCGTAACAAACTCTGATTCGGACACTGAATTACAAAGCACTCTCTCTAAATTCAGGGAAATCGAAGAACTCTCACTCAAATCTCTCTCAATCGAAGATGAACTGGTGTTGTTAGCAACTGCGCAAGCGACAATTTACAATCGACAAAATCAACCTGTTAAGGTAAGAATTCTTCTGGATAACGGTAGTAAAAATTCATTAATCAGCAAACAAGTTGTACAAAAACTCAACTATACTCCGTACAAGAAAATCTTTAACATTTCAGGCATATCTGAAACTAATACTTTGCCTAACGAAATGTTGGACACTCAAATATTGACCCCTCGAAATGTCTTGCACAAATTACTACAACTATCCCCCAAGTGAAGTTGAATGTAGATTACGTAACAATACCTTCGCGGATTGTAAACAAGTTAGCAGACAAAACTTTTGCCATACCCAGTAAAATCGATCTATTGATAGGAGCAGATGCTTATTATGATCTGTTAACCTATGGCCTCATCAAATTAGGGGACGGCCTACCTAAACTTTTTAATACCCATTTGGGTTACATTATCTCGAGAAAACTGAACTCCCAACAAAAATCAAAAAGCACACCCGTTATCTCGTATCATGTAGCCAGTGAACCCGAAGACTCCAATCCGGACACTGAATTACAAAGCACTCTCTGGCAGAGTTCATCTTCAAAACCATAACTAAAATTCTCCAAAACGGACATTTCCAATTTAACATTCCCTTGAAGTATGTGACAGAACACAAAAAGTTAGGTGATTCCCTCACAGTTGCTTAAAATAGATTTTTCTCTCTGGAAAAACGATTGTAACAAAATCACGACCTCTATTCGGAATAAAAGAAATTTATTCTTGAATACATGCGACATATGTACCGTTATCGACGCAAAATTCACGTTCAGAAAACTAATATTTTATCCCTCATTTGCCAGTTTATCGACAAGATTGAATTACGACCAATCTGCGAGTCGTATTTGATGCTTCTTGTAAAACAAACTCCGGTTTTTCATTAAACGACATTTGTCTTAAAGGTCATCAAATTCAGCCTGACCTAAACGATATCTTATGCAGGTTCAGAACCTTCAAATAAACATTAACTGTTGATTTGGTGAAAATGTTTAAACAAATTCGAATTAACCACAAAGAAGTGTTCCTTCAAAACATTTTGTGGAGAAACTCACCTAAAGAACCGCTAAAATGTATTGAATTACAAACAATAACTTATGGTATGAATTGTAGTCCATTCCTCCCAACGAGAGTTTTGAACGAGATTGCAAGTACCAATAAAAATCTTCCTCTAGCCTCGGACGCTGTTCTCACACAGACGTACGTACATGATATTTTAACAGGGTGCGATTCAATCGAATTCTTCGAAAAACTCTGTCTCGAACTGAAATCATTGCTTGTACAGGCTTGTTCCCATTTCCATAAATGAAGTTCTAGCTCTCAAATCTTCCTAAAAAAGATATCGCAGAAAAAACAGTTTCATGTATTCTGATATCAGCAAAATCGCGTGTTGCACCACTAAAAACTATCACAATTCCCAAACTAGAACTCTATGGTATGCTATTATCCTAGAATCTGACTCAAAAAGTCAAAAAAGTTCTGGAAACCAAAATGAACATTCTGTTAACTTATGGACAGACTCTCAACTTGCACTCTGTTGGTGGAAAAGTCAACCAAGTCGATGGTCGGTATTTGTATCAAATAGAGTAGCAAAAATACAAGCGCTAACACCAAATTTCCGCAGGACAGCTTGTCAGCTGGATTAGTTTTCACGCACGCTGTATGTTTCGGTCGCGAGGAAATGTCACACTTTTTTATGTCGACCGATCGAGAGTGGTGTTAATTTCTATAGATATATTTGGTCGCAAGTTTGGGGGGTAGAACTTCCTGGTACTGGCTGTAACTCTTTCAGCTGAATGGTGATATTTTTGACGTAGAGTTAATTACCCGTGAAGCGATAAATTGTGCTCTTTTAGTTATTTCATGTCAATTCATAAAACATTTATTTCGAATACTTGAGATTTCTCTATTCATTGTAAGGGTTTGAAATATTGTTCACAGTGCTAATTGAAGGATCGTAGATCACTCAAAGTTATTTATTGTAACATATTAAGTAATGGTTTTGGAAAGTTCCATAATCTATATTTTATAAAAAGATCATGAAGATCATTTGAACCATTTAAAATTTCAATTGTTTGGTCTCGTGTTGAGAAGGCACTTATAGAAACTAACTTTTCTTTCATTACGGGACGTTTACGACCATTAAAGTTAAGACTAAGGGCTCAACGTTACAATAGAGATTCAAACTTGTCCGAGAATTCATAGAAATGTGATTGATTTGACATCGTGATATATACAGTATGCTATATCACAACAGTTGCCTTAGAACAGTTTCGAAAAAGTAAAGCTGTCTCATGTCTAGAACCAATGTCTCTTTATATAGCGCTTCTGCAGGGTAAGTTCTTTTTTATTAGTCATACTTTTTGTATTTGTTCTAGATTTTTCATGTGAGAGGCATTTGCTGTTCCCCAGCAGGACTACACTACGTAGACTTGAAATTAATAGGATAGGCATCAAGCAGTTCCCTCGATGTGCATTGTGATATTTTTCCAAATATTAGTAGGGCCCACCAAAAAATATTATTTTGTATATTGTTCGATTTCTTCTCTTTCTGATTATGCCATCTAAAGCAGCTCTAAGCTTTTGTACTGTACTATACTGTATTTTTGTATATATTACCTGAGCTCACCATCAGTCAATACTTCTTTAAAATTGTTCAAACAGTGATTATTCCTAGTTTGAGAAATTCAACTACCATTCGAAAAACTAAAAAGAACTTTTAGTATAGATAAGAACATGTTTTACTCCATCCATAATAAGACACTTGTTAAATTTTTGAAGGATAATATTTAGGATTGACAATTTCAAAAATCGCAATGATCCTGGAGGATTTTTGTATTTTCCAAAAGTAAATAATTTAAGTAAAAAAATAACAGCTTGCATCAAATTGATGTATTACTTGACACTCCTTGCCATGTAAAATTTTTCAATGGGTGGTTTTGGGAGCTAGAGAGATGAAAAACTACAATACAAATTCAGCCCCCTGTAGCTTAAAATTGACCTGTTTTGGAATTTTTTCAAAATTTGAACAAAACTCGAAATATTTGGAGGTGCAAATTTTAGTTGGGACACCCTGTATATCCGCTATGTATGCTAGTGTTGACTTCTGCAGGACTTCGCACGGAGCGACTGTATAACTCCTCTACAACATAAGCTTATAAGAAACACAGTAAATATTCAATTTAGTGTTGAATTGAATAATTGCTATTAAAAATAAATTTTGCTTATAAACTTTTTGTTATTTTCTTTAGTTCTAGGGGAGGGCGGGGCAAGATGAAGACTCGGGGTAAGATGGGAGCCCACAGAATCTGACGAACCAGGTAGTGACGTCTGTACGCAAATAGCTGAAACTATTATCTAATGACTCACAATGTACCTCTCGAAAATATTTGTAACAGTAAACGAAGTTCACAGATTTTAGTTGGTACCTAGTTAGATTTCAACAAATTCGCATGTGTGTTAAATAAATGTGTTACGTTTGAGCATCTGCTGAGAGTTTCATGTAAGTATTTATGCAAATGTATTTTACTGGGTTTGATGGTAGTTTAATTACTGTTGTTGAGGACATCATACATTTAAATTTTAATAATAATTTAATTATGGAAATCTTGTTAAACCTTTTGAATTCCTGTGGGGCAAGATGAGGTATTTTGGGAGGGGCAAGAGGGGATAGGGTCCCATCTTGCCCCGCAAAAAAGTAATAGTAATATTAAAGCAGACGTATTGCAGACGTATCAGAACGGGGAAAATGGAGTGAAGAGAGCATGGTATAAGCAGTAGAGGCTGTAATCTCCGGTCAAATGGGATACAGGACCGCATCTACACATTTTGATGTACCAAAATCAACATTAGAACGTAAAACAAAATAAGCGAGATTAGATACTACTCACATTATAAATCCAAAACTAGGCCCAGATAAATGCGTTTTCACACATCAAGAAGAGCGAGAGCTTGTTGACTACATGAAATTAATGGAATCGAGATTATTCGGATTGAGCTAAGACGGTTAGCTTTCCAGCTTGTGGAAAAAAATAAAAAGCAACACAATTTTAATAAAAGTAAAAATGAAGCTGGTAAAGATTGGGTGACAGATGCAAGAGCTATAGGTTTCAATAAAGTGGCTGTGGATGGATTTAACGATTTACTTAAACAAGTATAACTTTACCGCCGATAGAATAGACAACTGTGACGAGACAAGTGTTACAGTTCTGCCTAAAACCAAATCTAAGATATTTGCAACAAAAGGTAGGAAACAAGTTGGATCCCTCACATCGACAGATAGAGATGAAACCGTCACTATGAAAATTTGTTGCAGTGCAGCAGGAGCTTATATGCCACCGTTATTCATTTTTCCCAGAGTAAGGATGAATCCAGAGTTTTTAAATGATGCTCCTCTTGCTGCGACAGCAGAATGTCATCCTAGTGACTGGATGCAAACTGAAATTTTTTTCAATTGGTTTACACGCTTCACAGAATTATCTGGTGCAACAAAGGATCGTCCTGTGTTACTCTTATTAGATGTACATTCTACTCATATAAAAAATATTTAAGTAATTGACTATGCAAGAAATGATGGGGTGGTTATATTCTGTTTTCCTCCCCATTGTATACACCGACTTCGGCCACTTGACATATGTTTCATGAAACCTTTGAGTGTCTATTATGATCAGGGCGTGAGAATTGGCTTCGAAATCATCCAGGGAGAGTTGTGACCCTATATCAAATATATAAGTTATTTGGAACGTCGTTTATACGAGCAGCGTCTATGTTAACAGCTGTAACTTCGTTTGAAAAAGCGGGAATTTTTCCATTCAACTCAAATAAATTCACAGATATTGATTTTGCACCTTCCGAAACTACAAACAGACCCCGTCAAACAGCTGAAGGCGTTGATGTTTTAGAGTCTGAAATACCTAATCAACCAACAATAGATATCTGCAGCGACAAAAAATATTGATGAAATTTGGATCCTGAAACACAAGAGTCTGATAATTTGCCACATCAATCCGTAAAAACACCACCTTTAACTCCCAATGTTATCCATACAACAGAAGCATCAACAGAAAAGCGGCTATCCTTAACACCGTCAGTTTTGGAAAACTCATTAAATTTTGGTGCATCATCATCCATTGCCTTTGAGATATCCTCACCAAAGGATATTGTTCCCGTTCCACACATTGAAAACGAAAAACAGACGACAAAACGAAGAGTTGGGAAGAAAGGAAAATGTACTGTTATAACAGAGTCACCGTACAAGAAGGAATTAGAGGAAGAAATGAAGCATAAAGAAGAGGAGCAACAAAAACGAGATATAAGAAAAATGAAAAAAAAAATTTGAGCAAAGAAAAGACGGTAGTTAAAAGAATAAGGAAAACATTTGGTAAAGAAACGGAAATCTGAAACTCCTCGCCAAATTGATTCACCTTAATAATAAGCAACAGAACTATAGAGAGTGACTCATCTGGGGAAGACGAAGGAAACGTGGAAGATGATGCAGAATTTATCTATTGCAACCATTTATATTCCCAGTCAACGGAAGGATGGGTGCTATGCATTAAGTGCAGACATTGGGCACACTGTTCCTGTGCTGGAGAGGAGGAAGATGATGACGAAGTACAACATATTTGTGCTGTTTGTATAACAGAATAATTAAACTTCAATAAAAAATTATATTATTTTACAAAATCATGTATATCCCAACTTGCCCCACCAAGTTTTCCATCTTACCCCACACTTTCGTAAAAAATGTTTTTTACTATGTTATCGCTAAATTAAAAAAATATAAAACTGTATGTAAGTTGTAAATAACACATCAGCCTCTCCAGTTGTTCAAATTTAAAATCGCTAATGCAACAAACAACATATTTAGAAGCGATTAAAATTAAGGGGCCCATTTTGCCCCGCCCCCCCCCCTATTGTAAATTACAAGGAACAAAATTATCAATGGGCCTTTGCGTTAGTATAACTAAATGTTGCTTACTAGAAATTAATAATTTTTTAACATTGATAAATTAGTATTTGAAAAACTTACCTGTGATCATTAGCCGTAAACCTAAAATTTAAGGAAACATATATGTAGGAAACAATAAGTATTATTCATGGATACAAGCTATTACTGATGATTCAATTCAGATGTAAGACTTGTACACACAAAATATTTGATAATGCGTTAGTGAGATTCCAACAATGAACAATTATTATTTATCCTTCTTGGAGCGCTCAAAACAAAAGCCTAAAACCATTGCGGACTGAATAAAATTGTGTCTTTTTGTTAGCTGACAATATGCTATGAACGGTGCTTGAATTCTCACAGTTTCATTTGTTTATATGTATTCTCCTTACACATTACAATGCGAAAATCTATTGCTTTATGTTTCATTATTGGAATAATTCTACTGGAAAATAAAACAAGAGTGTGAACACACTGGATTCTTACGTTTTTATTGCAATAACTGAAATAATGTTTAAATATGAAGGTTGCGTATAAGGGTATAAAGGTGGATAATACTTATGAAAAAGTAAAGAACCTCTATCAAGCATACAAGGGCATGATATGAAAGAATCTCCAGTTTCCATATTGTAAATTTTAATTCTGCCGTCATAAGCTAAATTCCCGTATTTGAAAAAAAAAACCAAAAATGAGAATTTTTTCTATGCTATAACTTCGTTTATTGGTCAAAAACGCTTTTTTTACCCGTATTTGCAAAAAATACCTTAAATACTAAAAAAATTTACGTATTTTTGTTTTACTATGGGATAAACCCGTACTTGCAATCAAATACGGAGCTTTTGCTAAGTAAAATTTAAATAAGGGTATTATAGATGGACATAAAAACGGCTCGAAACGGTTCCCAAGATCAGAGCCTGAAAATTGTAACTAAAACCCTAGTACATCATTAAATGGATACTTTGCCGGTGTGAAACGTTTGCATATGAAAATGCCAGCCGGTTTTCCATGTTTCTAAAACTTGCGAGAAAAATTCGAAACGGTTTTCACGTAAAAATTGTTTAAAAATGTTCTTAAGGTCTCAACTAACAGCGGTAAAGCAGTGGCAGAGGTTTAGTCGTACAAAAAACCCTTGGCAGAGACGATTGAAAAGTGTCGGAAAACCCCGCCGAAAAATCGATACGATTCCCGCGCCCAACTTTTCTCCCAACATTCTTTAGCCCTTAACTAATATAAGAACTGTGCGTAATGGCAGAAGTTTTGGATGACAATAAACCCTTGGCAGGGATTATTTAGTCGGAAAATGTCAACAAATTTGTTAATACACGATTGTTCGTTAAGTTTGCAAGTTGAGGCTAATTTTATGTATGTCATTACAATTATTTTCAAATTCTACCCCAATTTAAAAGTTATTATCACGATACGGTTAAAACTCGCTGAGAAACTCACTCGAATTTATTATCGCGCGTTCAATTTGAAGCCACTCTCTGGGTTTTCGTAAGCTAGGATACAGAGAGAGAGAGAGAGAGAGAGAGAGAGAGAGAGAGAGAGAGAGAGACGCAACAGCGCCTCCCGCAGCGTAAGTTGCCGATCGCTTATTATTTTTAGTTCAAGCGTGATTGATTTTTTGCTGTTTTTTGCTTTCATCATTTGTTGTATAGATGTATAAATAGGAAGTATTACCATATGTTATTTTTATAATATTTATTTTTATTGTATAGTTCATTGGCTCATTTATTATATATTCATGGATCATATATTATTTTTATATTATTTTGTAGTGTGCATCATTGAAATACTATGCCCAAAAGCGATACTGATGATGGTGATAGCGATGATGATGAGACAGAGACAGAGACAAGTGGGAAAAGTTTAACTTCTCTCACGAGTGTGGAAGTTTGTGGTACGAGCCAAGGGCGAGTGCCGAAAACACAGGAGTGAGAAAAGTACTTTTCCCATATGTTGCACACTATACTTTTTCTACAACTGCACAAATTTAAAGAATACAAGTAAATAGTTTTGTAGAAAAAGTCCAAGCAGCGAGGACCACCCACCGAAAACGGCTGGGCATCGAGTATAAGTTTCTGAAATTGGCTGGGCATCGAGGATCCCCTTCTGGATTCTCCATATAAAAAATGTATGTAGTGTGGGCAAAGTGCCGCGAGAAATAATATTTCTCACAGTGTGAGCAATAAGTATATGGTTTTGAAATTAAGTAAGCTATGAGAAATATGCTACTTTTCATAGCAGTTGTAGAAAAAGAAATTATACGCCTTAGAGAGAATTTCTGAAAAACATGGACACTCTATATTGAGACTTCCTCTTTATTTTTGTATTTTAATTCCCATCGAGTTAATTTGGGCACAATTAAAACAGAGTATTGGGCGTAAAATACATTTCCTAAATTTGATACGAAAGTCGTCGAGCTGATTAAAAGGGAAGTAGCTAATATTACCAAAGAAGACTGGCAGAAAAGGATTAAAAGAGTAATCAAAATTGAAGATGAGTATAAGAATATTGGACAAGTCCATATTAATGGGGGAAATAAATTTATTATAAATTTATTATTCATTTAAAAGATGATAGTGATAGTGAAGCAGATGATATGGGAGAAGGATTAATAGAAATTTTTGGAGGAAGAAAATTAATTAAGTTTAATATATTTCTCATGTTACATATATAGTAGTGACAAACAGGAGTTACACATAATATTTATTTTTAAAGAATTGTTTTATTCATTGTTATAAAATTTCTTTTTTTTTGTTATTTTTTCATCGAATTTAGTTTTGTTTATGGTTTTTGCATTGAAATTTCGTTTTCCATAAAAAACATAGAATGGGATACAAAAAGGGCTCATTTCACGTCTGCTATCCCGTTTAAACCGAATGCCCTTTCAACAATTACGTAACATCAAATACAAAATAGGTATTGGTAAGTAAACAAAATATTAATACCTTTCCGAGTTTAGATCCGCAACATAACTTAAAGGGAATATACGATTAGATTGCTACACTATATATGTTACGTCAACTATACTTTATTTATTTTTGAAATTTTGATAGTACTATGATTTAAAAAATTGTTCTAGCGAGTTTAAGTAAGAGTTGGTGTGTTCACAAGTATACTTACCATATAATTTGGTTCTCCTGTCTTTGCTCTCAAACATAATTATTATGTATCCACCTAAATCCACCATGTTTTGGGTGGCGGTGAGTTGAGTAGCGCTGAAACAAAGAAAAATTATCATTATTGTAGAATATTAATGCTTTTATAAAGATTATTGAGGTCATTTGGAAAAACCGAAATCTTTTAATAGCCGAAAATGAGAAAATTATTAATAATTTAAAAACGTCCCGAAAATTTTAAGCACACGCCATTCCTTTCGCCAGACGATTTGGCAATATTGCGATTATTCAATCGAACTTCAACTGGATTTACTTATATGTTTAGTGCCTAAATTGAGAGTTATTCCAAGACTGCGGACTGGTTTCTGCATCATCACGTAGCGCTACAACCCTGGGTGGGTCTTGGCTGACTGTACAACTTTTTTCCAATTTCTTCGGTCTTCCATCAACCTAGGGTCAAATGGAATGTTCATTTTCCGGATGTTATCTCTCCATCGCATTCTGGTACGTCCGAGTGGTCTTTTGCCTGTGGGAATCACCTTTCTGCATGCCTGCTGATATTTGATTGACATTGGCCAAGGAGGTAATAAAAGATGCCTAGATTGGCTAGACAGTGTTTTTCAGCCTTTTTCATGACACGATCCCCCTAGTATCAAAAAATATTTCGCGACACCCCAACCCTTTTTTCCATGTATGTTAAAAATATGTAATACTTACAAAAATTTTAGGCGTTTGCGTTATTTGCAATTTGATATAAACATATAATTAAGCATTAAGTACCTAAAACATATAATTTTAAATTGAATAGTGCAGGTTCCAGATTACGCTGGTAGTCCACGAAAGATCCACAAGTTTCGAGACGTTTCTTTACGCTTTGAGGTAATTCTCGCTAGAATGCGCTAGCCTATAAATACGGCGGTCGACCGCGGCCATCGCCAGTTGCCAGTAGCGCCTGTTGGATACACTCCAACAACCATGCCAAATTGGCAACATCGCAAATTTCTTAGTTAATCTCTCTCTTGTTTCAAGATGGGTAAGGTTAGAGGAAAAAAGTGTAATCTCCTCTAAATTCATTTTAGAAGTGTGTTAATCATAGTTGTAAAAATATATAATAAAAATTCAGTCCACAAAAAAGAACAATTTTCTTTATGTAGTAAGAAAACCCTACATAAAAATGGTCATTCGAGTGGATGGCAAGCAGTGAGTAAAAAAAACGGTTCGTGTAAAAATGCAAAAAACATATGCTAGCAACCGTCGTGTGAAGTGATAACGGATTTTCCTATGTTCCTGTGATATTAGTGCCCATATCTGTGAAGTACATCATTAGTTTTAATAAAAGGTGAAACTTTCAATAAAAACAAAAATACATAACCTTATAAAAGACCGGTCACCGTGCAAGTTTGTATTACCATTTGGATAGAAAGTGGCGTCTCTCGTCAATGAAGCGCCATCTAATAGCATACAGTGAGGTGTTGAGTAAAAATCAAGGTAAGATCTGTCCGAATTCTTGTAGCTTTCAAACCACCGCTAGATGTCACTAGCGTGCACATTTTCTGCATTTTGAATAAAAAAAACAATTCGATTATGGCAACAAAGAAGGAAAAAGAAGATATTTCCAAATTAAAACTTAAATTAAAATTGTGTACCAACACTAACAACGGGATCAGGAGATACATCGAAACACATGTGCAAGATACCATCAACGATCTTCTAATAGAAGAATTCCAACTAAGAAAACAGATCTTGGTTGATAACCAAAAGTCGTTTGATCAGCATTTTAAAGATTTATCATGTTTAAGCCCTAATGAAGAGGAAAACATTGAAGTTGATGAATTCAAAAATGTCTCTTGTGAACTACTTTCAAAAATTAATGTTATTTTAAACAAAGCTGTAGCTAAACCATATCAATCAAATAATGTATACATGAGCGAAGCTCAAATTAATTCAAATTATGAATCCATATCGACAGCAAAGCTGCAACCTATACAAATTGAACCTTTCACGGGTAAAACCCTGAATAAATTCAAACCATTTATCGAAATTTTTAAAGCAGCTATTGAGAAAAACAGTAATTTGTCGAAGGTGGAAAAACTTTTTTATTAAGTTCATATTTAAGGGATGAAGCTCTGGCGTTGATCGACGTTTTGCCTATAATCGGTGACTTATGACAAGGCACTGGAAATTCTTGACATAAGATACAATAATCAAACTATGCTCATAAATTCCTATATTTATTCTATTTTACACTTGCCAAGTATTAGCAAAGGCACCACAATTGCATTACGTGAATTTGTGAGCAAAGTTAAACAACACGTAGGTAGTCTCAAAAATGTACTAATTGATACTATCGATACTTGGGATATGATATTAATTTGTATTTTATCTAAAAAATTAGATCAGTATACTAACAGAGCCTATCAAATAGATAGGGATGCTTCAAAACTGCCCACATTAAATGAATTTTTGGAGTTTTTAGAGGCACGTGCTACTGCACTTGAGGCTGTCAATCAACTAGAAGTAAAAAATATTAAGGAAAAACATGTTCATATGACAAGGGCTAACCCTAAGCAAACTATCACAAAAAAGGAAACAACATGTACTTTTTGTAATAATAATGGGCACAGAATTTACAATTGTAAAAGGTTTCAATCTCTGTCTGCTATCGAATGGATTAATTTTATAAAAGATAATAAACATTGTACAATATGCTTAAACAACCATGAAGGTAAATGTAAATTGAATTTTAAGTGTGTTAAATGTAACAAAAATCATAACAGTATTTTACATCTGGATAATCATGTAACAGAAAATATAGGGCAAACTAGTCAGATTTTAGATAAAAAGGTTGAAATTTCCTGTCTTGCAAAGAATCTTGGAGATGAAGTTTTGTTACCTACAATTAAAGTAAAATTAAAAACACAGTCTGGCGATTTCTTGAATGCTTATGCATTAGCGGACTCAGGAAGTCAAACTTCCTTTGTTACAAAAAATTTAATTGAAATGTTGAATGTTCCAACTTCAACTACAATGTAAATATTTTCTGTGTTACAGAGGCTTCATTCTAAATAACAAAGGCAGCTAACTTGAAATTATTTGCACAAGAAAACAATTATAGCCTTCTAAATTTGCACTTGTGGACAAAATCACAAGCAATTTGCCAAAACATTCTCTAAATACATTTGAATTTAATATACCAAAAGGTGTGATGAATTTCATCTTCCAAAAAACATTTACATTTTATTATCAGCAGATATAGTCTTTGAGATTTTGCAAGATGGTAAAATCAATTTAACAAATGGCATTGTTCTAAAAAACACTACATTTGGTTATTTAGTCTCAGAGGCAATTTCCAAATGTTCTAACCTTAGTTTGAACAGCTACGCTTACTTTAGCAATTCATCGCTTGTATCATGTCATGCCTTGGTGCAGGAGGAAAATATTAAAAATATTATCTCACAATTTTGGGACACTGAATAGGTACCAGAGCTATTTCCAGAATATAAAAGTGAACAAGAGGCATGCTAGGTCATTTTTAAAAGGTCAACTACATTAAAAAATGGCAAATTTCGGATCAATTTACCACTCAAGCTAGATTTGTCAGAAATAGATCTAGGAGACTCCTTCTCAGTTGCATACAAACGTTTTCAGAATTTAGAAAAAAGGTTTCAAACAAATCCTGATTTATTTAATAAATACAAAATTTTCATTGATGAATATATTAGTTTAGGTCATGCAAAAATAATTGATATCAAAGAATATGAGAGTGGTAATTTTCCTACCTACTTTATGGCACATCATCCTGTCATAAATGAAGACAAAAGGACTACAAAATTGCGGGTAGTGTTTGACGGGTCAATGCATAGTAAAACTAAAAACTCCATAAATGACTTCCTTTATAATGGTGAATTGGTACAAAATGAACTTTTTGACATGTTAATACTTTTTCGAACACACACTTATACTCTTTTAGCAGATATAAAGTAAATGTTTAGAATGATTCTAATTCATCCAGAGCATAGGCCCCTACTCAATATTTTATGGAGAGAAAGTCCACATGAACAAATTAAATGCAACTTCAAACAGTCACATATGGTCTAAAAAGCTCAACATTTCTTGCCACCAGGTGTTTAAAGGAAATTGCAGATTTAAACAAAAAAAAATATCCTTTAGCAGCAAAGGCTTTACAAAATTCCACATACATTGATGATATACTTGCAGGTGAAGATTCCTTACAAGATGTTCTTGAATTAAAATCTCAATTAATTGATTTGTTAAAATTAGCCTCCTTTGAGTTGCATAAATGGGCCTCAAACAATGAACTTATTTTGAATAATATACCCCTAGATGAACAACAGTTAGATGAAATAGACATTAATAAAAATAATAGCACAATAAAAACTTTAGGTGTGTCCTATGATATAAAAAATGATTGCTTCAAATTTTTTCCCCAAAAAATAAAAATAATCCATGTGTAACAAAAAGGCAAACTTTGAGCTACATTTGCAAATTTTATGATCCTATGGGGGGGGGGACCTCTACTAGTAAAGGCAAAGGCCATTATGCAAAAGTTATGGGCCAGAGAGTTAGGTTGGGATGACATTGTACCCGAAGACTTGAAGCAGTTATGGGACCAATTTCAAAGTAGTCTAAATAACATGCCCATATTAAAAATTGAGCGACATCTGCATTTTTCCGGTGCACTAAAATTAGAATTGGTAGGGTACAGTGATGCATCTACCATTGCTTATGGTTGTGTCCTATATGCCAGAACGATTTTTGAAAATAAAGTATATTCAAACATTTTGTGTTCCAAGTCAAGAATTACACTCATAAATAAAGACATAACAATACCCAGTTTAGAGTTAAATGGTGCTGTATTATACATTGTTAAGTCCAAAAATTAACGAAACATTTCTATATACTGACTCGAATATTGTTCTTTGCTGGATTAAATCAGACGCAAAGGTGTTAAATCTTTATGTCGCCAACAGAATAGTTAAAATTCAAGAATTAATAAAGAAATTTCATTGGGCGTATTGCACTTCCAAATCAAATCCTGCAGACATGCTTAGCCGAGGTGTTGTAAATGTAAATAGCCCTGAAATTATCAGTCCTATGCCAGAAGTTATTGAAAGACAAGTTTTGACCAGTACAAATAATGAGAAATTATTTTTTGCAAACTTCTCTAGTTTAATAAAATTGCAAAGAGTTGTTGCCTAAATATTTCGTTTCATAAATAATTCTAAAAACAAAGAAAACAAATCACTTGACAATTTAACTCCTTCAGAATTAGATAGTGCTTTAAAAATTATTATCAGAACAGAAGAAAGTAAATACTTTTCAGAAGAATTAAAGCTATTGAAATCAAATTCTCAAATTAAAAGCAAAATAAAATCTTTGCACCCCTTCGTTGATAAAGTGGGACTTCTCCGTGTGGGGGGTAGACTTCATAATGCTTCAGAAATAGCTTATGAGCAAAGGCACCCTATAATACTGCCAAAAAACTCTCATGTAACAAACTTAATAATTAAAAGAGAACATTTAAGGTTGAATCATGCTGGTCAAAAACAGATACTTAGCAGCCTAAATATGAAATATTGGTTAATAAGTGGCAATCGTGAAATAAAAAAGAACATCCATTGCTGTACTGTATGCTTTAGGTTAAAGGCAAAATTTTATACTCAATTAATGGGGTCTCTTCCTGAAGACAGGGTTAACTCGGGCAGAGTCTTTACACATGTAGGCATCGACTATTGTGGATATTTTAATATTAAGCAATCTCGCATTAGAAAATCCATTATCACTAAGGCATATATAGTAGTATTTCTTGCAGCACTAAAGCGTTTCATTTTCAGGAGAGGAAAACCTTCCAAAATATATTGCGACAATGGTAGTACCTTTAAAGGGGCCAATCATGATTTAACTGACCTCTATAAATTACAAGCTTGTAAGGAGCACAAAGATTCTGTTATTGACTATTCAGCCAATGAGGGAGTTGAATTCAAATTCATTCCCAGTTATTCTCCGATATTTAGTGGGCTCTGGGAATCGGCAGTTAGAAGCACCAAACATCATCTTAAGCGAGTAATTGGAAACTCAACCTTGACCTATGAACAATTTAATAGCGTAATAATTGAAATTGAAGGAATACTTAATTCACGCCCAATTTCAGAAATAAATAATGACATAACAGACTTGAGTTACCTCACACCAAGTCATTTCTTGATAGGTGAACCTATAACCTCATATCCAGAATTAAATCATACCAAAACCCCCGACAATAGACTAAAATTCTGGCAAATATGTGTTAAAATTAAACAGTCATTTTGGAAAAGGTGGCAAAACGACTATTTAACGTTGCTACAAAATCGCCCTAAATGGCACAAAAATGAACCTAATTTGAGAGAGGATATGCTAGTCATTTTAAAGGAAGATAACGCACCCCCTCTTAAATGGCCAATGGGCAGAATCACAAAGGTAATTCCCGGCAAAGATGCTAAAGTAAGGGTGGTTGAGGTAAGAACATAATCAGGCACATACTTACGATCGATTACAAAAATTGCTGTTCTGCCCATCGAGTAAAATAATGTAAATATTACTTATGTTAACTCATGTAAATATTAACCTCAATGTAAATAAGACTTCTAGTGAAGAGGTGATAAAAAATTTGTGATTAGTGAATTAAAACAGTGATCTTGTAAAACTTATGTGTAAAAATGTATGAAAGTTCTTCTACTGTTATATTCCCTTATAAAGACTAAAATACATACACACCTAGAAATAAGGATAGTTGTAAGTAAAACAAAAAAAACACTCAGTATGAAACAAGCCTTTGCATAAAAAACATGCCATATTCGAATTGCAATCTAAGTAATCGCAAATAAATATTTTTCCATTGCAAAAATACGCAATAATTCGCAATTCAATTTTTTTTGCAAAAAAAAACGCAAATAAAAATATTAAACATTTTTTTTAATAATCTAATTTTTTCTATTTAAATACTATATATTAAGTAATAAAAAAATAGATTTTACTAAATTTAGTAATTTCCAAGGAAAAATCCTTGAATAAACAATGTTTCCAAAAAAAAGGGAAAAAATTGCCTTCTTCTGGCCCCCCAGCATGTTGGATACACTCCAACAACCATGCCAAATTGGCAACATCGCAAATTTCTTAGTTAATCTCTCTCTTGTTTCAAGATGGGTGAGGATAGAGGAAAAAAGTGTAATCTTCTCTAAATTCATTTGCATGCAGTCCACAAAAAAGAACAATTTTCTTTATGTAGTAAGAAAACCCTACAGCGCCAGTTAGTCGCCTGAAGTAGGTGATACAGCAAGAGCGGGTCACTGATACAAACCTGTTCACCGCGACTTCGCCGGCACGTGGACGCCTCCATCGAAGAAACCCAGCCAAACCACATGTTCTGCCGAACTTTTCAGTTCGACAGTTCATTCAATACACTTGGAAGTGTAAATTGTTTCCCTTGAAACAAATTCTATTTATGAAAATAATAAACAGTGTTAATCTTGTTTTTATTTCAGCCAACATATAAGCAAGCCACACCATCCGGAGAAGGAAGGACATTTAGCATTTAGGTAAATATAAAACTCCTGAAAGCTAATAAGTCAGGAAACCTTTAACTGGGGAGGCAACTCCCTCCGGCAGTGAGTCCTTACCACACTCAAACCAAAAAATGTCCTCCAGACACCGCCACAGCAGCAAAGCTGCTAAAACATCCTCCAGACAAATCGATCTGGAATCCGAACAACTCGAAACCAAACAACTCCTTGAACGCTCGCAGGGAGTCCTAGAAATCCTCAACGCACACTGTTCCCTCGAGATACACACACCAGCTCCGATGCTACCACTCCCCAAAACCAAAAACACCAAACCTCTGTGAGAAAGAATTCCCTCTTCTCTCGCCCATCGCATCCAGTACAACCTCTACACACACTTCCAAAAAACCCACCACTCCTCAACACCTTCCCAGAATTCATCAAAACGAACCTCTTCTAAATACACACCTATACGACAAAACAGCAAAACTCATACACATCCCCAACTGGGTCTCACGCTTCCTCTGTAAGATCTCAATCCCCTAGACACTCAGTCATCCAAAAACTATACGTCCCCGACGAGAATGGATTCACCCTCGTCGGTAAAACCAAATCTCGACCCACAACACCGATACCTACCAACAATCCTACAACAGCTCACACCAACAACAACACACCAATACAAACACTTAACTTCCAAAACCTCCCACCCGCATACTCCACGCAAAAATCCTTATTTAATCTTCTCAACACCCTAGAACTCCTAAGCAACCATATCCTCTATTTGAAAGTGAATTTCAACCGAACCACACTCCTCAAAACGTCCTCGCCAAAGTCAGTCTCAACTATTCTGAGACAAATCCATAACTCCACAACAACATCATCATCAACGTTCTTAACTCAACCGAACGTCCACCTTGTCAAGTCAATAAAACTCTTATACCTTCTCTTTCGTCAACAGGAATGTAGACACCACTATCAGCCCCGAAGAAATTCTTCACAACAAACAAATTCCTTTCCTCAAAACTTGGCGAATCGTAGCTAAGGCCACTAATAAACCCACTTCGATGTTTCGCATCGTCACCACCTTCGAAACCCACTACCACCAGGATCTTACCTCCGGCCTCTTATTTCATGGACTCCCACTGCAAGCCATCTAACACCAAGCCACTACCCCCAGTGCCCAAATATTGCAGTCAATGCACCCAAACCGGACATTCTTCCGAATCTTATCAGTCTAAACCGATATGCCCCTCTTGCGGCCAAACAGGCCACCGAACCGAAAATTGCCCCAAGCCCGGCACTCCCAAATGTACAAATTGCGGTGGTCCTCACCCCGCCTTCCACCCTCGCTGCCCCCACAGGCTATAGACTCCCAAAACCCCTCAAGAGACCGCTCCAGTCACTCTTGAAAAGCCACCAGCTCCCTACGATCTAACAACCGACATCAAAATCCTCATTGAAATTTTCACCGTCACACTGATGAATGCCATCCCTAACTCAGGGGACGTCATAGTCGATAATCTTCGCCATCTAATACCTTCCTTCTATCGACACAACTGCTCTATAACAAATATAGGCAGGCGTGCTCACTTTGCTTTCACTCCCATCAGGAGCGAAAGCGATTCAACTTGATCCGCGAGCCCCATCCACCCCGTCGTTGCTGCAGGTTTTTAACGTTTTTTCCTGTAGCATCGTGAGTTTATTCGCTAGCCAAATGGGCCGACGTACGACGAAATTTTTGGATTTAAGATTATTATTGTGTTCCAGCCCACTCAATACAATATTTTAACCAGTCATTTTAAAATCTTCAATTCAACATTTTAACAAGTAAATTACAAAAATTCAACCCAATAATCGACAAAATTACTAAACTTTCACATTCAAAACACCACACGGCAGATAATTACACTTATCCAACAAATCCCTCACCACGAATTCGAAAAAAGCCAGTCGCCACCACCCGACATCATCTACACATCTTTCAATGTCTCCTAGTTACTTTTCAAACAAGTTTCAAATAAAACCCAAAAATTCAAAAATCACTCCCAACGCATCTTATTAACTCTCATGACATAGGAGACACCCAATCCCAAAAACATTTTTCATTTTCCAACAATTTCAATCGCCCACCTCGCCTCTATTAACTATCCGCAACGCAACGTGGTTCGTCTTATTCATTTACTACCTTTACCATATACTTCTAAATTTCCCATTCTATACACCTTCAAAACCACGTTCGCACACAAAAATCATCCAATTTCGATGCCGATTGTTCCTGCCTCTCTCTCCGGTTGATTTCTAGCAAAAAACACAATTCACCCACAAAATCAAATAAAACTTCAATATTCTATACACCTTTTTTCTCAACTTTCCATACACTTTTCAAAAAAACTGAATTTTCAGCCCTACCCAAAACTCAAGCCAAGTCAATACGCGTACACAAACCACCCAATAAGACACCCCCAACCAGCCCTGCAGAGGAAATAAATCGTATAACAGGGCCAAACTCCAACAAAAACAAACCCAAAATAAAAACACTACAAACCCCAACTTCAAAAAATTTTCTAACTTCTCTCTTGATGCAAGACAGCGAAGCAAGTGGTATCAGAAGCAATCCCGATAAGTGGAAACGATTCAGAAGTGTATATTCGGTATTATGTGGACTGTGAGGTGCCTCAGAGTTGGAGTAATTATAGACTGATTTGTGAGCGTAAGTCACGCGTGGTCATGTCTGCTGTTTAGTTGTTTGAAGAGCGCATTTATTTGAGTTGTTATAATTGAAAATGGATAAATTCCTGAAAAGATCATCAGAACCATCAACGTCTATAATGAAAAAACGTCTTTATGACGACAATTATTTAAAATTTGGGTTTACTGTGATTGACAGTAAACCGCAGTGCGTAATTTGCTTTGAAATTTTGTCAAGAGAAAGCATGAAGCCATCGAAGTTGGTACGCCACCTAAACACAAAACATACTAATGAAAAAATAAAACCGTGGAATTTTTTGAGCGAAAATTAAAAGCTCTTGAACATCAAAAATCTACTATAGGACAAATGTCCAACCTGAATGAGAAAGCGTTGCTAGCTAGTTATAGAGTAACTTTTCCTGTAGCTAAAGCAAGGGAAATAAATTTCACAATATTGCCGAAAATTTGATTTTGCCAGCGGCTTTAGATATAGCAGAGATTATGTTTGGCAAGCGGTCGAAAAGCTCAAAAGTATACCTCTCTCTGACAATACCATTCAACGCAGGATAAGAAATATGGCGACTGATGTTCGTGATCAGACTCGATTGTTTCGAATCATTTGTGAAGATATGGGGACACAACACCGCAATTTGCTTTACCATACAGCGGTGAACTATTAGTATATTTACAGCAAGCCAAGTCACATTACTCTGAATTCATTTCTGACCCGGAATTCCTTTTAAAATTGGCTTTTCTTTCTGACTTATTTGAACATTTAAATAACTTGAATAAAAGTCTTCAAGGGCGTGATGAAAATGTCATTACAGCAAAAGACAAACTACATGGCTTTATAAAAAAAATGGAATTGTGGTCATCATCTATAAATCAAAACAACTTTGATTTATTTTCGTCCACACAGTCTTTCATTGAAGAAGTCGGAAGCGAGATCAACATCAACTCATATATATCTGGTATGAAAATGGTGTTACATAATTTGAAGAAAGAATTGTGTCATTACTTCTCATGGCAAGAGATATCGGATAATACTGGGCAAAGATGGATCTTAAATGCAGCTATAAACGAGGCAAATTTAGCAACTAAGCTCAAAGAGAAGCTGCTGGAGCTATCTGCCGATGGGATGTTACACTTGGAATTCAAGTCTGAAAATTTGGATACGTTTTGGTTAAAAAGAAAAACAGAGTATACGGAATTAACAACCGCGGCTTTGAAGTGTTTGATTGCATTTTCTACCTTGTACTTGTGCGAGTTGACATTTTCATCAATGGCGCGAATAAAATGTAAGCTAAGGAATCGCTTAAATTTGGAAAACGATTTAATATTTAATGTGGCAAAAACGGATCCACGATGGGAGAAATTAATTGAACAAACTCAAGCGCAACTTTCACATTAAAATGAACGAAGATAAGCAAGCACAGATGTAATCATTTTCTATTTAAACACATTTTTAATATTTTTTTTTTGTAATAACATGTTTTAAACTAGCATTTTTCTGACTTGTTTGATTGATTATATGGAAACTGTGTTAAATATAATAATTTTTAACTCTTATCGACTTTTTATTCAAGTCTCAGAAATTATATGTTGTATCCAAAAAACTAAAGTTTTCTCGACCTCTCACGACCCCCCTACAGAAGCTCCGCGACCCACAGGATGAAAAACACTGGGCTAGAATAACTATTTTACGCTAGTATTGATAAAAAACACATAATTATATTTAAAATTTTAAAATGACGGGTAAAAAGGAAGAAAGGCTTGTGTACACGAAATTTTACAATATGATATTGAGAAAAAAAATCTTATCCCAAAGTACATTTAGATATAGGTTTTGAAATTGGATTCAGGCTTAGTCACGATTTATTTAATTGACATTGTATTACACTTTATCAAGGCCATTGATAAAAAGCTGATGAAGGTGAGCAAAATGTAACTTGGAACAATGTAAATCTAATCCGATATTTTTAAACCGAACTAGATGCTATATGGACTTGTTCCAGATTGATTAAATTCCATTTTAAAGATGTTACATCATTTGATTGAAATGACGTCATGTAATCTCTAGTCTAATTCACCTACAATGAATGTACTGGAAAATTGCAAATATAACGAAACTAATAGTTGTGCGAATGTTTTCAATTACATATTGAAGGAATATACAGGGCGTAACAAATAGGTAGGCCATAAATTAAATCACATATTGGGAGACAAAAATAACTCCAACCAAGCAATGGGTGCAACAGGGCTCAGGGCCCCTATTCACTCAGCGTCCAGGATATAGCTCCAAAAGGCATCGCTTAATTTCGTCAGTGAATGTGCTGAAGCACCATCATGTAAATATCACTCGTATTTTCTGAGAATCACTTCTTCCAAGTACCCTGGTAGTTGTTTCATGAAAATAGCTCTTTCCCTCTTTTTGTCACTTGTCACTGACGATATTATTATTGAAACCGGAAAAATTAAGGTGGAAATGTCAATAGATCTTACACAAACATGTATTACAAAATAATTAAATATATATATATATATATATATATATATATATATCACGCGATATGTTAACAACAACAAAGAGATTCATGGGCAATTCACGCAAAAATAAAAAGGGCTACTGAAGCAGAGCGGTAACCGCGGACATGCATGTTTCTGGCGCGGTTACCGTTCTGTTTCAGTAGCCCCTTTTCTTTTTGCGTGAATTATCCATGAATGTCTTTGTTGTTGTTATATATATATATATATACATATGTATATTTATATACAGGGTGGGGCACTATGAATGAACTATTCTCTGGCGTCTTAACGGCAAATAAAATTAGGAAAAATTAGACGTAGCATTAAGTAGATTACTAAGTAGGACTATAATTTAAAAATATTTTGGAATATACAGGGTGCTCCAAGAAAGCGTGCCGTATCAAAGTTATGTTCCTTTAAATGGAACACCCTGTATTTTATCACATTTTTTAATTGTACTATTAAAAATAATGTAGGTTCATTAACATTTCCCTAAACCTATCTAGTTCAGTTTCCAGGATAAATCGATTTTACATAATTTGTAGTCCCTCCGAAAAAATACAATAACTTCAAAATAAAAACGAATAACCACATTTGCTTTACACTATCTCATTAAGAGCTTTTAACATTCTGTTTCCAATATTTACTGGTATGCTATAATATACAGGGTGTTTTTAATATGACAGTATAACACTAACCATTTAATACATACATTTCTGGCTTAATTTAAATGGAACACCCTGTATCTGTTGGGTCTGTTCTACGTGGGAATTTATTACCTTTCAGTTGGTATTAGGGTTGCCTATATCTAACTCTGATAGTTTTCGAGAAATGTTAAATTTGTTTTTTAATATTCAATTATTTGCTGACATCTAGTTACCTATGACATGATGATTAAAAATTTAAAATTTGATATTTTGACAGTAAGTGCTTTGTTGTATAATTTATTATTGATAAATTAAAGGTGTCTTAAGTAAGTATTCAAAATCATGCCTATCGTGTTAGATACAAGCTTGAACTCTTTTAAAAAAATAATTGTCTATTTTTTTTAATATTTCTGGTGTTATTCTTTAAAAAGCTTGCATTATCCTATTCTTCATGTCCTCTGAAGTGGGTGGCTGTGTACGGTATTTGGTTTTTAATATTATTCACTTATCTGGCATCTAGTGAAATGTCATTCAAACAGATATTATTTTAATACCATTCCATCTGTCAAATTCGTATAGTATGTATTTGTGTATTGTATTTGTATAGTGTTGATGTATTATGATGTTTTAATAATTGACATAGTTATTAATCCCTGGTTAAACATGAAAAAGTACTCTAACGAAGAAAGAATAGATATGATCTTAATTATTGGTGAGTGTCAGGAGAACTATTTTTTAGCAAGTAGATTTTACGCTCAAAAGTATCCAAATAGTATCCTTACAGAAATGTTTTTAAAAGACTACTGCAAGTATTCAAAACTAATGGAAGCGTGCAATATACAAAAAAATCTAGACGAAAATCTGCAATTACAGACGATTCAGAATTTGAAGTAATGGGTGCGCTTGTGGAGAATCTACATACTAGTCAAATATGTATTAGTGAGCAAGTAGGTATAAGCAAGAAAAGTATCGGTAGGATAATTAAAAAACACAAATTCCATCCCTACCATATTCAAATGCATCAGCAACTATTTGATAGGGATTTTGAAAATCGTATTGAGTTTTGTTTATGGGTTATTGACAAAGTGGCAGGGTCTGAAGATTTCTTTCATTTTGTTCTGTTTACGGATGAAGCTACGTTTCATCAAAACGGTTTAGTAAACATACATAATTTTCATTACTATATCGACTAAAATCCGCATTACTTCCAAAGTGTTGATCATTAACATCGTTGGTCATTAAATTTATGGGCAGGAATCATTGGAACCCACATAATAGGGCCTTATTTATTCAATGGAACGCTAACTGGAAGAAAATTTCGTAAATTTTTATGTAACAAACTACCTGAACTTTTATATGACGTTCCACTATCTACAAAACAAAAAATGTGGCTGCAGTTAGATGGTGCGTCTGTTCATTATAGTGAAATTGTCCGGCGTTACCTAAACAATATTTATCTTTGGCCGGCAAGATACCCATGCTTGACGCTATTAAACTATTTTCTTTGAGGTTACATTAAAAGTATTGTCTACAATACAGAGCCAACCACTCCTGAGAACATGAAGGATAGGATAAGGAGAGCGTTTCAAACAACACCAGAAATGTTAAAGAAAGTGAACAATAACTTTTTAAAAAGAGTTGAAATTTGTATCCAACAAAATGGGAACACCTTCTTTAAATTTTTTGTAGTTATTTTTTTTATAATTTTGAAGCTTATTGTATCTGTATGCCCAATAATAGTGTACTTACACTTAATAAAATTCTAATTTAAGAAACGTTTAATTTATCAATAATAAATCATACAACAAAGCACTTACTGTCAAAATAACAAATTTTAAATTTTTAAAAACTTTCCATCGGAGTATCATCATGTCATAGGTAACTAGATGTCAGCAAATAATTGAATATTAAAAAACGAATTTAAAATTTCTCGAAAACTATCAGAGTTAGATATAGGCAACCCTAATACCAACTGAAAGGTAATAAATTCCCACGTTTAACAGACCCAACAGATACATGGTGTTCCATTTAAATTAAGCCAGAAATTTATGTATTAAATGGTTAGTGTTATACTGTCATATTAAAAACACCCTGTATATTATAGCATACCAGTAAATATTGGAAACAGAATGTTAAAAGCTTTTAGTGAGATAGTGTAAAGCAAATGTGGAAACTGAACTAGATAGGTATAGGGAAATGTTAATGAACTTACATTATTTTTAATAGTACTGTTCAAAAATGTGATAAAATCCAGGGTGTTCCATTTAAAGGAACCTAACTTTGGTACGGCACGCTTTTTTGGAGCACCCTGTATATTCCCAACTATTTTTAAATTATAGTCCTAAGTAATCTACTTAATTCTACGTCTAATTTTTTCTAATTTTATTTGCCGCTAAGACGCCAGAGAACAGTTCATTCATAGTGCCCCACCCTCTAGAAGGAGGATAGTCTTTGCTGGCCGGTAGGAATAAAACTGGTGAATATTGGGGAATTGCAGCAAGAAAAGAGGAATAAAGTGTAGGGCTAAAATGAAGCTATTCCATAATCAAAAACTACGTCGCAATATAGAAATTCTTTAACAGTCGTAGAAAAATATATTTTTCTCATTAGTAACGTTTCATCAAGGCGCCCGGTGTCAATTCTTAACAGATCTGCGAATCGTAACAAACAGATCCATTGTTTATGTCTGAGCCTGTCAGTTTACTACCAATATTGTTTAGTTTAGCTAGATAATTTCAGTATTCTTTGTTTCTATTCCAACGATAATACTTCGTGGTAACATTTTAAAAGATGAAACGATATTCTCTTCAAGAAAGAATTGACATGATTGGTTTTAACCACAGGTGAATGCCATGAAAATATCCTACTGGCGTCAAGGGTATATGCACAAAAGTAGGTATCCTGAACGAGACCATCTGCAGAAGATAAGTTTTGATACGGTACTGGCAAGATTTCGTGCTACTTACATGAAGCAAAAGAAGACGATGTTGGGATCAGTAGTTCATAATCCGAATACAAGCACCAGAAAAATTGCCAAACATACAGATATAAGTCAATCCAGTGTTTCTAAGACTGTTAGAAAGCACGAATACCTTCCGTTTCGTATTTAGCTGCATCAGTATTTATACGACGATTACTTTTGCCGTAGAATAGGCTTTTGTTTATGGGCACTTGATCGAGACGCAGAGGAAGAAGACTTTCAAATTTGTGTCATTCACAGATTAATCAACGTTCCACAATAATGGTCTAGTGAATCGTCATAACTTTCACTGTTATCACATTGAAAATAGTCACTTTTATACTTTGGACCGTCAGAATCGATGGAGCATAAATAATGTGTTTGGTGATATTGTAGAGAATCACGTTATAGGTTCTTATTTTTTCAATAGTAACTTGAATTGACAAACATTCCTAAGATTATTGAAACTGGCGTTTTGGGATCTCATGGAACATATTCCTTTAACCTTCATAGGACTGGCCGGGATCCGTTTGTACCCCCATGACGTATGTTTTTGCTGTATCTTTGCAAACGCAAATTTTTAAACATTGATCTTTCATCTAGCTGCAGTTTACGAATTATTTTGGTAAAATATGATGTACTTAGTAGTTTTTATTGGCTGGTATAAACAAAAAATTGTTTTATATTCCAGGGGTCTCTTCAGACCCCGGTCAGCCTTTTACGTCCGATAAAATAATCCCGGTAACTGTTAGTAAAATCGGGGAATCCCATACATTTAACGTTTGTTTACTCACAGGGAATTTACCCATATAATTGTAAAATGTAAATAACCAGTTCAAATGGGGGATTCCCGCACTGCGATATAATTTTTAGACTTGAATATTCGGGTTAGTCTGCTGTGATATTGCGAGTAGGGTACATCGTTTTGAAAATGAGTCAGTTTTTATTTACAAACAATCGCAAGAGGCTTACTGACGATGAGATGTTACGTATACTTGAAAGTGATGATCCAGAGTTTGATAGTGTTATCAATGAGGAAACATCGAGTGACTTAGAAGATGAAGACAGGGTCACAGAAGTAGAGGAAGAAAATGATGTAATAGTTGTTGATCAAAGTATAGAGAAAACGAACCCAGAGGAACCAACAGTTAGTAACAGCCAGGGCATTCCAGTATATAAATCTGAAAATGGAACTGAGTGGTCAAAAATTCCAGGAAACACAAAAGTTAGACGTTCAAAAGCTAATATTCGGAGACATGCTCTAGGCCTTACAAATTACAGTTCTGATATCTCAAGTATAAAAGACGCTTTTCTTCTTTTCCTATGTCCGGATATTTTGAACACAATAGTAACCGAAACAAACAGAAAGGCACAAACATATTATGATAAATGGAATATAGAAAATCCGAATAAAATTAAAGTTTTTGTACCTGTTGATTCTACAGAGATTGAAGCTTATATTGGACTGTTGCTTATTCTTGGCGCACTTCACGGATCGAAAGAGGCTATCGATATGCTCTGGCGTCAAGATATTTCTTACTGTCGTCCTATAATTCCTGCTGCAATGTCAAGAGACATATTCAAACAAATTACTTCATTTTTACGCTTTGATAATTTTCAAACAAGACAAGAACGAAAATTAGTAGATAAGCTAGCTCCGATAAGAGATATATTCGATATTTTCACTTCTGGCGACTATCTATGTGTAGATGAGCAGCTTGTACCATTTAGGGGTAAGGCACCATTCCGAGTCTATATGAAGAGTAAACCTGATAAGTATGGAATCAAAATATGGGCTCTTGTGGACCGCACCACTTCTTATATTGCAAACATGCATGTTTATTTGGGTAAGTTATTTGAAAAGCAATATAGGCAAACTTTATATTCCTATGTATCTATTAATTTTTAGGAAAACAAGGTAACAAAGCGGAAAAGGGTCAAGGTCAAAGGGTTGTCCTAGGTTTGACAGACCATTTGGAAGGCGGATTTGGAATAACGACCGATAACTTTTTTACAAGTTTAGAACTTGCTGACAAGTTGTGGAAAAAAATATATTACTTTATGTGGAACCCTCCAGAAAAATAAAACATTTATTCCCAGGGAATTTCTACCGGCAACGTACAAGAAAGTTTTCAAGTATGTTTGCTTTTAGAAATCAAAGAACGCTAGTATCTTATGTTCCATAACAAAAACATGCTGTCATCTTACTTTCAAGTGAGCATACTGATAGTAAAGTAGCTGGAGAAGAACAGCACTATAAACCAGAAATTATTCTTCATTACAACAAAATAAAAGGTGCTGTCGACACTTCAGATAAGTTAGCCAAAGAATATACAGTGCAGAGAAAGTCAAACCGCTGGCCAATGGCAATATTTTCGCATCTTATAGATATCGCAGGAATAAATGCTTATAAATTGTGGTTACTGCAAAACCCGGATTGGCGAAAAAACAGTTTGGATGAACGTAAAATGTATATTTTGGGACTAGGAAAAGAACTCATAAAGAAAAACGTTTTCCGGCGATATAATAATAAATACATTCAGACGAATAGAAAACGGCATATGACAGACGTTTTTCCCGAACTACTGGATGCAACAGAACATAGAGTTGAACAACAAAACATTACCAGGGGGCGCTGCCATATGTATTAAACAGGAAAAGACAGAAAATCCAGAAAAATATGTAATAGGTGTAATAACTTTGTGTGCCTAGAACATTCAAAATCGGAGATACTTTGTAAAAAATGTTAAAATGATATGTAGCTAGTAGTATTAGTGATTAGGGTATTTTGTATTTTTTCGTGATGATTTTTGACTAATAAATGGTTAATAGTAAAACTTTAATAAAACTTCTTTTCTATATATTTAATTTAAAGAAAAATAAAGCATTTCTGCAATTTTACGCATGGGGTCTTCTCGGACCCCAGTTAGTCCTTTTCGTAAAATTTTGATGTCCGTCCCATGAAGGTTAAATATAAGAGCAAAAATGTGGCTGCAGTTAGATGACGCCTCGGCGCATTTTCAATTAGCTGTAAGAAATTATCTACTTAAATAGAAAATTTCCAAATAGATGGAATTATTTGGAAGAATGTTTCTTTGTATCAATTGAAAATAGAAAAAGTTGGATACATTTAATAAACAATATGGTAATTTACGCGATTTCAAAAAATGTTGTAATTTAAATTTCAATACTTCAATTGTCTATTAAATGGATATTTTATTCTTTCTAGAGTCACTTGAGATGTGTACATGGCACAAAGTTTTACTGACATCCGTAGATGGCAGTTTTTAATACCTACTACAAAGTTTTTGTAGCATGATGAAGGTGACGATGAAAACTGATATTAATAAAAACAATAAGGGCAAAAGCGTTTTAAAAATAATGTTCTATCAAAGGTGCCACGTACATAAAAATTTGGGACAGATTAGAGGATATTTCAACTCCTAGCAAATTTTTACGGAGTGGAATGATATGGTTATTTATATTACAAGTTGTGAAAGCTTACTTTTAGGTGTGAGGTGTTTTTAAATGACCGATGGGATAATGAAAATGTCATTCACGTCATTGTTGCTCTGAAAATTGTTTCAATCATGAGAAAGCCACTTGTCAATATTCATTATGATATATCGAATAACTCTCGTAATATTTGAAAAAGTTCGTTTTATTTGGTGCCTTTTTTCGATACACTTTTGTACTAAGGTTCAAATGATTTATTTTTGTCCTCAGAATATACGGTTCAATTTTAATCCTACCTTCATATTACACCCAAAATTTTACTGACTATTATCAAGATTGCATAACATCTGCTGATAATAATGGATACATGAAAAAACAAAGAAATGTTGTCACTACCAAGATAATTGTAATAATGAATTATTCAAAAATTCAACAGATAGAAAAATCTATTAGACGGTCTCAACACCACTTGTAGAACCGATAAATAGGAGATTATATTTTGTAGAATAATATATCTTAATTTCTTTAAAAAATTGCTCATTCCTAGACTGAGAAGGATAAAGACTTATTTCGACTACGATCGAAGTGCATGCTGTCAAGGTGGGTCTTTTGATTATAGTTTTCACAACATTATGATTATATGAGAATAATTATATAAGAAAAGTTATATAGGCCTTAGAAATTATGATATTAACATTCAAACGAGATTTTTCCTATCTCAATAACAAAAAAATTGAAGTAGCACAGCAGAATAGACCTGAATATGCTACAAGAGATGAAAAGGGTCAGGTAGAGATTATAATAATTACATATCCCAAAAGTAGCTAGAGATGAAGATTGAATAATGCTCGAATTTTTTGCATTGAAAATTTCATTACTTGAATATTTATCGAAATATTAATCAATTGACAAAATTGAAATAAGTAGTGAAAGCAAGGATACCAATCCTAGAATCAGCTGCTACGTGAGGTAGTCTAATTTGAGGCAAGCAAGAACATTTATTTAGACAATTGCGGGATCAAACTTTGACTTGGGTCATAATATGGGCCAAGATTATTTTGTTAAACTAGGTATTAAATTGCTTTGAAAATACTTACCGGTTTATATTTAACACCGACGAATTAAATGACTTTCTAGCGTAATTATATCACACGAAAATTACTCTTTATAACATTTAATTGCTATTGAAGATACGTTAGTTTGTGCGTATATTTTGATATAGATTTGGACTAACGAAAAAAAACAGTTGTTAACTGAGAAACATATAATAGAATTGAGAAAACTTAAAAATTCAATCAGGTACACAGAACAACGTTTCGATATTTGTTATAGTCCGAACGAAGGTAGGTTTTCCACCACCCGAAGAGTCTTTCTGTAGCCGTTCCGTCACTGGAAGTCGCCATTTTCGATGTCACATACCTTTCAGGAACGGTTACGTCCGATTTTTCAATAATTTCGACGGCCGACCCGTTACTGATGGAGACATTTTCCGAAAGAGAACGAAAGGCACGGGTGTGGAGTGAGTGCTCCTTCTCGTGATCAATAAGTCCTTACAGGGATGCTGTGTGGCTGTGCTATGTCGATTTCGTCTAGCGCCCGCGTTTTACAATGTTCACTCTCTGCTTCATCTAATCGCGCACTCTGGCCCTTCTTCCTTGTTTGCTATAATTCACCAGGACAGGCACGACTCATATGCTACTCCAAAGTCAATAAACACCTATTTTGAATCCAATTTTAGTACAAAATTGATTACTTGCTAACGACTGGTATCATTGATTATCATAATTCTGCGAATCTATCATGAAGAATACGGAAAAATGTTATATATTGAAATATATAATAAATATAAATTGACTTATAGATAATAAGTTAAGCATCTTGAGTTGACATATTTGAAGAATTCAAATAACGAAGTAAGAAATACATATCTCAAATTTCACTAGACGATTTAAAAGGAATTTACGAGGGACGCTCGTAGGGACGTAATTAGTACTATTAATTTCAATTCAAATGGTCATATCCTGTTCAAAATTAGTAAAAGTATTGTGTGAAACACGATGGGAAACACTATTTTCCACAACTCGCGTCCTTCTGGTTACGATTTCCGCTGGTTACGAAAAATAGTGTTTTTCGTAACTGCTTGCACAAATAACTATTGGGTATTGAAAAAACAATTTAGGGGTGTTTTTTAGGCTTATTTCAGAATGAAATAGAACTGGACTATTGTAGAGAGTAAATTTATATATCATCATCATCATCATCATCATCATCATCATATGCAGCTTATTCAACCATTTTGTTATGGTGTAGCCTCCCTTTACATATTTATATATTCCATTTCCATTTGGGCCCATTGTTGTCTATTGCTAGCTATGCGGCCCCAAGTTGATCCTGCGAGTTTCTTTATGTCGTAGTCCGATCATAAGTTGGGGCGTCTTCTTGGTCTTTTCACGCCTTGGCGATACCATTGCGTTATCTTTGTGGTCCATCTATCGTCTGTCCTTCTAGCGAGATGCCCCGCCCATTGCCACTTTAGGGATCTGATTCTATTTATGACATCAATCACTTGGGTCCTTTGTCTGATCCATTCAAGCCTTTTTCTATCTCTCCTTGTTATTCCAAGCATGCATCGTTCCATAGACCTCTGCGTTACCTGGAGTTTTCTAATGAAATCAGTTTTCAGGGTCCAGGTTTCACAGCCGTATGTTAATACTGGTAGTACGCACTGATCAAACGCTTTCTTTTTCAAACGGAGGGACATTCTAGACTTGAAGATGATAGAGTTCTGTCCAAATGTTCTCCATATATATATATATATATATATATATATATATATATATATATATATATATATTTCATTTCTAGTTTTTGGGTTTAGGTCATAAATAAATAAAAAACTAAATATCGTCTACATACTTTGACGTTTCGCTCCTTGTTGGGAGCTTTCTCAAAAAGATGTTATGTCTTATTTGGACAGAATAAAATATTTAAAATTAATCGATATACAATTTTGGAACGTGTACAAAAAGGACACTGAACATATAAAAACATATAACAACAAGTTTGTTGATAAAATAATAAAGATGTTCACCTCAGAACCAAATTCACGATATACGAGTGAAATCAAAAGTGTGTAGTATTTTTATTTTGTTATTGGATGTATATATTTTGGTTTCCAAATTCATTACACAATTAAATTATGATAAATTTGACTTAGATTTTTTATGTCTTGTTTATCGTTCAATGAATTCTTTTCTTTTTTTATATGTACCATTTCTTTGATTGCTAATTTATGGTAATTAGAATCCTGGGTTAGTATTTTTGTGCTATTGAAGTCAAATTCATGGTGTTCCCTGGTTTCGTGTTTATGTAGGGCGGTGGACGCATTTTTTGTGTACTTGTGACCATTTAAGCGATTTTCTAGAGTTTGTGTTGTCATACCTACATATTTCTTCGGGCAGTTTAAACATGGTATAGAATACACTACGTTAGATTTTTTTTTGGTTTTAATTGAGCTTTTCAGTTTAGTGAACAATGGCGATAAGGTATTTTGAGTTCTGTGACATACGTTAATGTTGTGTTTAGATAAAACGTATTTCAGTTTTTCTGACAGTTGGTTTGTGTATGGTATTGATATGTATCTGTTATTATTTATTTGAGTTTATTTTTATTATTGTTATTATTGTTGTACAATTTGTATGTGCGTTGTTTAAAAATTCGTTCTATGTTTTTTATCGGGTAATGATTGTTTTTTAGGGTGTTTTTGATATGTTTTAAAACTTCTGGACGGTATTCAGGAGAAGTAAGTTTTATAGCTCGGTCCGTCAATCCAACAATTACACTGTTTTTTAAACAACGCACATACAAATTCTACAACAATAATAACAATAATAAAAAACAAACTCAAATAAATAATAACAGATACATATCAATACCATACACAAACCAACTGTCAGAAAAACTGAAATACGTTTTATCTAAACACAACATTAACGTATGTCACAGAACTCAAAATACCTTATCGCCATTGTTCACTAAACTGAAAAACTCAATTAAAACCAAAAAAAAATCTAACGTAGTGTATTCTATACCATGTTTAAACCGCCCGAAGAAATATGTAGGTATGACAACACAAACTCTAGAAAATCGCTTAAATGGTCACAAGTACACAAAAAATGCGTCCACCGCCCTACATAAACACGAAACCAGGAAACACCATGAATTTGACTTCAATAGCACAAAAATACTAACCCAGGATTCTAATTACCATAAATAAGCAATCAAAGAAATGGTACATATAAAAAAAGAAAAGAATTCATTGAACGATAAACAAGACATAAAAAATCTAAGTCAAATTTATCATAATTTAATTGTGTAATGAGTTTGGAAACCAAAATATATACATCCAATAACAAAATAAAAATACTACACACTTTTGATTTCACTCGTATATCGTGAATTTGGTTCTGAGGTGAACACCTTTATTATTTTATCAACAAACTTGTTTTTATATGTTCAGTGTCCTTTTTGTACACGTTCCAAAATAATTGTATATCGATTAATTGTAAATATTTTATTCTGTCCAAATAAGACATAACATCTTTTTGAGAAAGCTCCCAACAAGGAGCGAAACGTCAAAGTATGTAGACGATATTTAGTTTTTTATTTATTTATGACCTAAACCCAAGAACAAGAAATGAAAAATATTTTAAATGGTCTATGAAAATTAAGAATTATATATATATATATATATATATATATATATATATATATATATATATATATATTGAACCAGATATCTTAGATAATAAGAAAATTAGTATTATAAAAATATGTTGCTAGTATTAAAATATATGAAAATAATATAATTTAAGAAAACAAGTAAAAAGGAAACACTTTTCTCAATTTAAACAACATATCAAATAAAGATATATTAAATAATAGCCTATAACAATATAATAAATAAAGAATTACCTCAATAATAACATAAAATATAGATATTGCCTAACCAATGTAATGATGTAAATAAAGTTGCCTAAGACGAAGAATATTTTCCATATCATAACCAGCTGTTCACCTAAAAAGATATAATTATATAGTCAAGTCAAGAGAATTTTAGATATAAGTAGTTACATTAGAATACAAATATTATTATAGATAACTCATTATAATCACTAATTTAAGAATAAAAAACAAATACAAATATTGAATAGAATAGAATTCAATAGATTTTCATAGATAAACAAATAATGACATATAGATAAATGATATATGGTAAATAAAATGAACGTTGAATCAATAAATAGTAATTTGTTAAAGTTTATTATAAATAATATAATGCAAAGAGTTTAGACAAATAACATAAGAGAATTTATATTTATAATTAATATGAGTGTAACAAGGATATACTATCAATAACAATATTGAATGTTGTACCATGTAAATGTATCTATGTATAACCAATTTTAATTTATTTGTATGATGAAAAAACTCATAGGAACTCTATAAATGAACTAATAATGTAAAAGAGTGTATGTATGAAATTTTTTAATAAGTGATAGAAGTTTCAATTATCTGATTGCAAAAGACAATATCTTATTGGTTATAAAATATGACAGAACAAATTGTGAATCAATAAATAAACTTTGGAATAGTGACCTGAAAAAGAACAAAAGACTGTTTGTTGAAAAAAGTAGAGAATCGAGGGGACGCTTAAATAATAAGGGAAGCTGGTGTCAAGAAGCGAGGAGTGTGTGTGATGGTGTTCCTGAAATTTCAAGAAATTCCCGGTTTAAGACATTTAAACCTATAAAGTACTATTAAATACAATCTTAGTAATACTCACAGTCAATTGTATCAAGTTTTTCGGCAAGAATCTACGAAATTTTCATCAATTTTGGTTTTTTGGAGCTTCAGCGGAGTGTTCCTGGGATCCGGAGACTTTCATCCCAATTCAAGAGCAACAGGTCAGTGTTTTTAAATCATTATTGACCAATAATCAGTGTAAAAACTCAAAATACTCAATTAAGTACTTAATTTCATAAATTGATAAACTTTTGCAAATATGATCGATCTGAAAAAGAAAGAAACAGACTTTGTATAGTGAATTCATTGCATAAATCGTTAAATTTAATAAAAGGCCGAATTTTCAATAAATTAAAATATTTACTTACGCCATTTTGTAATCGCATAAATCTGGTGATTGAAATTTCATAATGTAATAACTATTTCCATCTGTATATAATTTCTATTTTTCTATCTATGTATGTAACAATTTTATTTCCACAGCAATTTGTATCATATATAACTATGATTTATATATAAATTCTTTTATGTGTTTGAACCATTCACTTGTTTGCATCTTCATCAAACTTTGTATAATATGAATAGATGCTTCTTACGTATCAGAATTGTTCGTTTTATGTTAAAGCGCATGACTAGTTTTTCACGCATGCGCATTGATGAAATTATTAAAATAAATAAGTAGGTACAATATAACCATTGGCGTCGCATATTATTTTTATCAAATATAAATATTGCATTGAAAATTAAATCTATTTCAAATAATGTGTTTTCTTTTAATTTAAACAATTACAACAATATAATGAGCCAGGACTCAAAGAGAAAAAGGATTTCATGCTCCCGAATTAATAAATATATAATAAAGGTTACAAAACGATATAATAATAAATAACTGAGCTGGCCAAACTAAATAAAAATTCTAAATAATAAACATCTACATTTAAATTGCATAATAAAAGTAAGTAAAATAATTCAAAAGATAGTTTAATATATATATATATATAAATATAAATTATTTGATTTTCTTTAACCTTTATATATAAATTTTTTTTCCATTTTTCGTGGGCATCAGGTTAATAGTAAACACAATATCAGTTTATGTTTTAATTTGACGTTTCGCTCCTTCAATTTGGAGCATTTTCAAAAACTTCACATATCGATGTTTTACAATAAAATGAACAAGTTTAAACGATTAAAATTGAATGTAGACATACAGGCGATAAAAACTGGTAGTTAATAAAATAATTTCAAAAACAAATAAAATCGAAAGTACATGCTTCAGAAACAATTCATTTACAGTATACAGGGGACAGTCAAATGGTTGATGTTATTATTATAATAAATTATAATATATCTGGCTTAGATTTTTGATATCTTGTTTATCGTTTACTACATTGTTCTCCTTTTTTATATGTATCATTTCTTTTATTGTTAGTTTTTTGTAATTAGAGTCTTGGTTTATTATTTTAGTATTATTAAAGTCAAATTCATGTTTTTCATTTTTCTCATGTTTATGAAGTGCAGTGGAGGCGTTTTTTGTATATTTATGGCCATTGAGTCTATTTTCAAGGTGTTGGGTTGTCATACCTATATATTTTTTGGGGCAGTCTAAACATGGTATTGAGTATATGACGTTAGATTTTTTTGACGCATTTATTTGACTTTTTAATTTGGAAAACAATGGTGATAAAGTGTTTTGTGCCCTATGACAAACTTTTATGTTGTGTTTAGATAATATATAATTTAGTCTTTCTGATAGTTGATTTGTGTATGGCATTGCAATGTATGTATGAGGGGGTAGTGTATTGGTTTGTGTTGATTGGAATTGATTATTGTAATATTTATGTGTACGTTGTTTAATAATTCTGTCAATATGTTTGGATGGATAGTGATTGTTTTGTAATATAGTTTTGGTTTGATATAAAATCTCTGGACGATATTCAGGTGATGTAAGTACTAGTACACTATCCATCCAAACATATTGACAGAATTATTAAACAACGTACACATAAATATTACAATAATCAATTCCAATCAACACAAACCAATACACTACCCCCTCATACATACATTGCAATGCCATACACAAATCAACTATCAGAAAGACTAAATTATATATTATCTAAACACAACATAAAAGTTTGTCATAGGGCACAAAACACTTTATCACCATTGTTTTCCAAATTAAAAAGTCAAATAAATGCGTCAAAAAAATCTAACGTCATATACTCAATACCATGTTTAGACTGCCCCAAAAAATATATAGGTATGACAACCCAACACCTTGAAAATAGACTCAATGGCCATAAATATACAAAAAACGCCTCCACTGCACTTCATAAACATGAGAAAAATGAAAAACATAAATTTGACTTTAATAATACTAAAATAATAAACCAAGACTCTAATTACAAAAAACTAACAATAAAAGAAATGATACATATAAAAAAGGAGAACAATGTAGTAAACGATAAACAAGATATCAAAAATCTAAGCCAGATATATTATAATTTATTATAATAATAACATCAACCATTTGACTGTCCCCTGTATACTGTAAATGAATTGTTTCTGAAGCATGTACTTTCGATTTTATCTGTTTTAGAAATTATTTTATTAACTACCAGTTTTTATCGCCTGTATGTCTACATTCAATTTTAATCGTTTAAACTTGTTCATTTTATTGTAAAACATCGATATGTGAAGTTTTTGAAAATGCTCCAAATTGAAGGAGCGAAACGTCAAATTAAAACATAAACTGATATTGTGTTTACTATTAACCTGATGCCCACGAAAAATGGAAAAAAATATTATATAAAAATATATATTTATATATATACTAGTTTTTTTAAGGTTCTTTGACTAAACGTATATTTTTTTATATGAAACTTTCTTGGATTTCAGTCAAATAAAAACATTATTAAATGATTAAAATGTCATTTACTAAAATTCTGTCGAACAATGGTGACGTTTCAGTCTTAAATTTAGACCTTTATCAAACTAAAATGAATCGGAATGCATATGGTAAACAAACTATTGGAATACAAAAACAAACTTACCCCAAAGTGTAATCAGTGAATTTTCATTAAAATCAAACTCAAAAATACGTTCACATCATTATAACACATTAAAATCATTGGATTACAATCCTTCCATTAAGAACACATACTTTAATAACAAAACATTTATATTGGTAAAAATATACTAACATAGTTAGTGACATTGAACTGTATTAATGTGAGACTAATTTTATTGTTTATAGGAGTGGAATATATGCAGTGCTGAGTTTATTTACATCTTTTTTGTCATTTATACAGAACGTCGATTTTTGGATTGCTATCATTTCATAAAACTCTCTTTTTTTCAAATTATTTTCCATTTTTAAGATTTTCGTTTCTGCATAATTAAACTGATGGTTTTTATTCCTTTCATGGTTAGTAAGGGCAGTAGCATTTTTTTTATCATACGTATGGCTTTTTAGTCTATTTTCTAGATATTGACTTGTTTGGCCGATATAAGTAGCTTCACAGTTGTTACAGGGAATTTCATACACAATATTACTTTTCTTTACTTTTGATGTTGTAGATTTTAGAACAGAAAAATGATTTGCAAAGACGTTATGCAGTTTATGACATATCTTTATGTTATGCTTCATAAACAAATGCTGGAATTGTTATGACAATCCATTTATGAAGGGAAGAGAAATAAAGTGTTTATTGTTTTTTATATTAATATTCTCCTTTTTATTTTCTGAACTGTTATAAAACTTATGTATCCTGTCTCTGAAAATTATATCCACCAATTTCGCGGGATAATTATTGCACCTTAATGCCTTTTTGGCTTTGATAATGCTTGTTTGTCGAAACTCATCATCAGAGAGTTTGATAGCACGATCTGCAAGGCCCATCATTACAGACTTTTTTTGGGATAAAGGGTGGTTTGATTTAAAATTAATATATCTCGATGACCATGTGGCTTTAGTGTACCATTCTGTTCTAATATTGTTATTTATGTGATGTAAGGTAGTGTCCAAAAAATTAATCTTATTACATTCCTCAAGTTCTATGGTGAATTGCAATTTTTTGTGAAAACTGTTAAAGAGTTTCAACGTGTTTTCTTTCTCATTTCTAGGAATTGCCGTTATGCAATCATTTACATATCTATAAAAAATGGAATTTCAAAATTGAGATTTTTTATTGTTTGTTCCTCAAGTTCTTCCATAACTATCTGTGCTATAACACTTGAGATTGATGACCCCATGGCACATCCTTCTATTTGTTTGCACATCTGATTCTCGTATAAAAAAATATATATAAGTATGGGTGAAATAATACTATCTTATCGTAACATCGAAGAGTTATATGGAAAAATAGTGGTAAACTATATGAAGCAATACGAGAATACCTACATGAAGCTGTAACGCGAAAATTTGCCGAGCCGTCGGAGACTTAATTTGGCTAGCCTGTCGACTGAGAGAAGTCACAGCGCTGTCGGTACGAAGTTAAAAGTCAGTCCTCCATTTGCCGTCAAGGTGTAAACACACATCGTTCAATTTAAAATTTTCGCATGTGCTCTGGGAGCCATAAACGTTTTATTGGAAAACCCGACAATTCCGACATAGGGGAAGAGAAATACGGCTGAAACCAATAACTGGCGGCTTCGACCCGATAGGTTTGTGGTCCAAAATCGGTCGATGACTGTGGGTACCATAAGAATTTAGAGGAATTGCGTTTTTGAGGTAATTTTCCGTAGACGGCATTAGTTAGAAGGATTCGTTAACAAGGTAAATGGTTGAAAATACTTTCTCGGAATTAACAGTTTTATAGGTATTGTAAAGTAGAAATTTTAGCTTTGATTCGTAGTTTATTGGAGTATGTAATCTGGATTTCACGAGATAGTTTCGATGCATTTCATAAATTCTTATTAGTTCATATTCTTCATTGCTTATTATTTTGTTGAAATAAGAATATATCACAGGGGTTGTATAAATAATATTCAGGAATGTGTCCAACGACATAGTTTTTTTATTATGGGTTTTTTTTTGGTATCGTAGTTTTTTTGCTAAGCGGAAAAAAACCAGTCATATAGTTTTTATCCTCAGTGTAGGTGGCTTTTATACAGTTGAAAGTCATGATGTATGATTATTTGCGAATTTCGGGTGTTTTTCATATAGTCAGTATGATGGGATATTACGGGGGTACGTCGAAAATTTGACCGGGGTAAAATGTAAACCCTATGTAGATGCTAATTCGTTTCTCTATTTTAGGGGGGTTTTTGTACGTGGACATTAAAAAAATCACTGATTGGAATTTAATGGGTCAGTGAGACCAGTTCCAGGAGAGCTGGAATACTCTGAAGAAACTTCAGTTCCTGTTCTGGTGCCGGAAAAGGATAAGTGAACACTTTTCCTTTTCTTTATTCTTCAAGTTCATTAGTAAACTCACATTTATGCTTCACATATTACTGTTTTTCATATAAAGTTTTTTTTTTGCGGCAATTACTATAATTTCGCTTTCACTTGTACTTGATATTTAAAAAAAATTTGAAATCTTTGCTCATAGTTTAAGATACGCTAAGACACTACGGTACGTACATGGTATTGCGTTATTTAGTGGTTTTTTTTTGCCTATTTCTGGCTTTAGTGTACCATTCTGTTTTAATATTGTTATTTATGTGATGTAACGTAGTGTCCAAAAAATTAATCTTATTACCTTCCTCAAGTTCTATGGTGAATTGCAATTTTTTGTGAAAACTGTTAAAGAGTTTCAACGTGTTTTCTTTCTCATTTCTAGGAATTGCCGTTATGCAATCATCTACATATCTATAAAAAAATGGAATTTCAAAATTGAGATTTTTTATTGTTTGTTCCTCATGTTCTTCCATAACTATCTGTGCTATAACACTTGAGATTGATGACCCCATGGCACATCCTTCTATTTGTTTGTACATCTGATTTTCGTATAAAAAGTAAGTGGAATTAAGTGTTAGTTCAAGAGCATATACAAATTCATTTTGAGGAATATCGGTATATTTTTTTATTTCGTTCCATTTTGTTCTAATAATTTCTGTGGCTAATGAAATTGGGATATTAGTATATAAGGAGATAACATCCAACGAAATGAGTAAATAGTTGTCAGGTATCTGTACGTTTTTTATTTTTTCTTTGAAATGGAAGGAGTCTTTTATGTAATGGCTGTTCTTCTCGGTTATGTTCTTTAATATGTTGGATAGATACTTAGAAAGGGGGGTAAAAGGTGATTGGACACATGAAACTATTGGTCTAAGGGGTACATTTTCCTTGTGTAGTTTTGGCAGCCCATAAATTTTTGGTGGCAATGCATTGCGAATTCATAGTTTTTTTGCAACATCTGGAGATATATATATAGCTTTTTTTCCCATGAATCTATTAGTTCATTGTTCTTTTTTTGTTGTTGATTTGTTGGATCTAATTTCACTTGTTGGTAAGTTTTTTTATCCTTAAGTATGTCTTTCATTTTAAGGTCGTATTCTCTGGATTGCATTAACACAGTTTTGTTTGTTTTATCAGCTTTCAAAACTTTAATCTGGTCATGTTGTTTCAAAAATTTCTTTGTTTTATAGAGTTACGTTCATTGATACTAGTTTTTTTGTTATTTTGAGATTTTATTTTGTTTTTAAAATTTTGTAAAATATTACTAGTTTTATGACGTATATTATTTTTTTCGTCACCTCTCAAATCTCTAATCCCATTTTCGATGTTACATAGAATGTCGTCAACAGGTATGTCTGTTTCTTTATCTATGGCTACTGCAAAATTTGAGCCTAAACTCAAAGATTCTGCTACATATTCAGGAATTTCCTCACCTGTGAGATTTTCTAGCCACAAGGATGACGTTAATTGCTTATTTTCTGTTTCTTTTTGCTTTTTTATTAAAAAATTCAGTTTAGTTTTGTTTTTTTGATTAATTCTATTAAAAAGGTTTTCATTCTTCTTTTTACAAATTTCAATAAATTTATCAGATAGGTCATTTGGAAGTTCTTGTGAAATGAGAATTTTGTTTCGATTAAATTTATTTTTGATTTTATTTATATTAATTGTTGTGTCTGTGATAAGAATATTAAGGGTATTCTTAATGAAATTAGGCAAAATGTGATTTTCAAACCTACACATCAAGTTTACATTTTCAAATGTTATGTGTGCTATTTTTAAGTTCATAAATGATGGTATAACTTTTTCATCTTCACATCGTAGTAAAAACATTCTTCTATTCTTTTGTTTTGTAAGCTTTATAACGAGAAAAACCTACTAACACTCTCAGTGCTCGTTATAGGTATGCGGGTTGTCTCACGTGGTACAACCCGTGCTCGCCAGTCGACTAGCTTCGAGTCGAAGAAGGGGTGGATTCTTCAAAAAATTATTAAGTTTACAAAAGGGCGCCAGAGAAGTTTTGGCAAGCACCCAAGACTTCTTAAGTTAGCCCACAACTCCTCAGTGGGTTAACAACACTCACTACACACTCCAAAGGTTAAACTGATAGGTAAATTATCATAAGTAAATAAAAGTCAGCAAGTATCCCCTGATTGAAGATTTAATTAGTCTTTGTGGACCAAAGGTCTCTTTTCAAAATATTTGTTACAATGTCACTACCAAAAATGTTACAAATAACGTCTGAGCTCAGCTGAAGGCTGGAATCTCAGAACGCAGATGGGCTGAAGGCCGAAAACTACATAAATCCAAAAATTTCTAACTAATTTATCAGTTACAACTCAAGTAAATATCTGTCAAGCAGATTCTATAAACTCTGAGCAGAGCTGAAAGCTTCAAACTCAGGGTGCAGAAGAGCTGAGGGCCCCAAACTACACCGATGTCTCAATTCTAAAATTCTAGAGAATCGACCAAATTGTTCATGTACAATACCTCAAAAATACAACGAAAATATATATATCAAAATCAACAATGTACAGTTACAAGGGTTCACACTTCCGCAATTTATACCAGTATCAATATAAATATAAATAATTGCATGAGCCAAAAATTTAAATAGCAACGAGTTTAGGGTTGCTAGAGAAAATACAACTCAAAATTATGTACGGTGCAAGTTATATACATAAAATCATCAGAAATAGGAAAAAAAACCACTAAATAAAGCAATACCAGGTACGTACCGTAGTGTCTTAGCGTATCTTAAACTATGAGCAAAGATTTCAATTTTTTTTTAAATATCAAGTACAAGTGTAAGCGAAATTATAGTAATTGCCGCAAAAAAAAGACATAAAACTTTATATGAAAAACAGTAATATGTGAAGCATAAATGTGAGTTTACTAATGAAGTTGAAGAATAAAGAAAAGTAAAACTGTTCACTTATACTTTTCCGGCACCAGAACAGGAACTGAAGTTTTTCAGAGTATTCCAGCTCTCCTGGAACTGGTCTCACTGTCCCATTAAATTCCAATCAGTGATTTTTTTAATGTCCACGTACAAAAACCCCCCTAAAATAGAGAAACGAATTAGCCTCTACATAGGGTTTACATTTTACCCCAGTCAAATTTTCGACGTACCCCCGTAATATCCCATCATACTGACTATATTAAAAATACCCGAAATTCGCAAATAATCATACATCATGATTTTGAACTGTATAAAAGCCACCTACACTGAGGATAAAAACTATATGACTGGTTTTTTTCCGGTAGCAAAAAAACTACGATACCAAAAAAAACCCATAATAAAAAACTATGTCGTTGGACACATCCCTGAATATTTATACAACCCCCGTGATATATTCTTATTTCAACAAAATTATAAGCAATGAAGAATATGAACTAATAAGAATTTATGAAATGTATCGAAACTATCTCGTGAAATCCAGATTACATACTCCAATAAACTACGAATCAAAGCTAAAATTTCTACGTTACAATACCTATAAAACTGTTAATTCCGAGAAAGTATTTTCAACCATTTACCTTGTTAACGAATCCTTCTAACTAATGCCGTCTACGGAAATTTACCTCAAAAACGCAATTCCTCTAAATTCTTATGGTACCCACAGTCATCGACCGATTTTGGACCACAAACCTATCGGGTCGGAGCCGCCAGTTGTTGGTTTCAGCCGTATTTCTCTTCCCCTATGTCGGAATTTTCGGGTTTTCCAATAAAACGTTTATGGCTCCCAGAGCACATGCGAAAATTTTAAATTGAACGATGTGTGTTTACACCTTGACGGAAAATGGAGGACTGACTTTTAACTTCGTACCGACAGCGCTGTGACTTCTCTCAGTCGACAGGTTAGCCAAATTAAGTCTCCGACGGCTCGGCAAATTTTCGCGTTACAGCATCCTGTAGGTATTCTCGTATTGCTTCATATAGTTTACCACTATTTTTCCATATAACTCTTCGATGTTACGATAAGATAGTATTATTTCACCCATACTTATATATATTTTTTTTACGAAAATCAGATGTACAAACAAATAGAAGGATGTGCCATGGGGTCATCAATCTCAAGCGTTATAGCACAGATAGTTATGGAAGAACTTGAGGAACAAACAATAAAAATCTCAATTTTGAAATTCCATTTTTTTATAGATATGTAGATGATTGCATAACGGCAATTCCTAGAAATGAGAAAGAATACACGTTGAAACTCTTTAACAGTTTTCACAAAAAATTGCAATTCACCATAGAACTTGAGGAATGTAATAAGATTAATTTTTTGGACACTACCTTACATCACATAAATAACAATATTAAAACAGAATGGTACACTAAAGCCACATGGTCATCGAGATATATTAATTTTGAATCAAACCACCCTTTATCCCAAAAAAAGTCTGTAATGATGGGCCTTGCAGATCGTGCTATCAAACTCTCTGATGATGAGTTTCGACAAACAAGCATTATCAAAGCCAAAAAGGCATTAAGGTGCAATAATTATCCCGCGAAATTGGTGCATACAATTTTCAGAGACAAGATACATAAGTTTTACAACAGTTCAGAAAATAAAAAGGAGAATATTAATATAAAAAACAATAAACACTTTATTTCTCTTCCCTTCATAAATGGATTGTCACAACAATTCCAGCATTTGTTCATGAAGCATAACATAAAGATATGTCATAAACCGCATAACGTCTTTGCAAAACATTTTTCTGTTCTAAAATCTACAACAACAAAAGTAAAGAAAAGTAATATTGTGTATGAAATTCCCTGTAACAACTGTGAAGCTACTTATATCGGCCAAACAAGTCAATATCTAGAAAATAGACTAAAAAGCCATAAGTATGATAAAAAAAATGCTACTGCCCTTACTAACCATGAAAGCAATAAAAACCATCAGTTTAATTATGCAGAAGCGAAAATCTTAAAAATGGAAAATAATTTGAAAAAAAGAGAGTTTTATGAAATGATAGCAATCCAAAAATCGACGTTCTGAATAAATGACAAAAAAGATGTAAATAAACTCAGCACTGCATATATTCCACTCCTATAAACAATAAAATTAGTCTCACATTAATACAGTTCAATGTCACTATGTTAGTATATTTTTACCAATATAAATGTTTTGTTATTAAAGTATGTGTTCTTAATGGAAGGATTGTAATCCAATGATTTTAATGTGTTATAATGATGTGAACGTATTTTTGAGTTTGATTTTAATGAAAATTCACTGATTACACTTTGGGGTAAGTTTGTTTTTGTATTCCATTAGTTTGTTTACCATATGCATTCCGATTTATTTTAGTTTGATAAAGGTCTAAATTTAAGACTGAAACGTCACCATTGTTCGACAGAATTTTAGTAAATGACATTTTAATCATTTAATAATGTTTTTATTTGACTGAAATCCAAAAAAGTTTCATATAAATATATATATATATATATATATATAAATATGTGTGTATATATATATATATATAAATATGTGTATATATATGTATATATATATATATATATATATATATATATATATATATTTATATAATAGGCAACGAATAGATTAATGGGTATTGCACGCAAATAGAAGAAGGGGCTACTGAAAAGAGTGGTAACCGCAGACACCTTTGCTCCCATGTTTCACATCTTTTCTTGTACCGATGACGGCTAATGAGCCAGAAACATGCATGTCTGCGGTTACCACTCTTTCCAGGTATATATATATATATATATATATATATATATATATATAATAAATAAAAAAAATATATAGGAACAGTCTTTACATCAGCCCGGATAAGCTAACAGGCTGTTGGTGATCCCACGTCTGATACATTTCCATATCATACGGCTGTTCGTCAGCCCAGCTGCTTGCCACTTTGTATCCTTTCGTGATTGATACGTTATTTATTTATTTGCTGAAAATCGGTTTACAGTGTGTTATATTTTAACTGTGTTAAATCATGGTGAACAGAAGTAAACAAATGGTCGAAATGTCCAGGAAAAACAATAGTTTCCGAAAAAAGAAGCCGGTAAGTATTTATAAATATGTGTTTTTATGTTTACAAGGTTTATTTCTCTTTACCAATTTAATAAAAAATAATCAGGGCTGGATTGTAAAAAAATCATGTGAAGCAAAGCGCAAAGCAATTTTGCCCCCTTTTTGAAAGCTGATAAGAATATGTACTCCTTATAAATTATGTCAATCAAAATAAGGAATTATTGAAGATATTTTAGAAATTTCACTTATATTAACAAATAACAGTTCAATATATTTTTTTGTTTATGAAAGTACTCGTGAGCATTTTTATTTTGCATTATTATCTGTTACATAGGTATTTCATTCTCAACAGTTAATATGACTGAATTCGTTAGTCTAACCAGCGTGATTGCAGTGGCAAAGCATGAGATTTTTTGTTTGGGTATACATTGGGGATAAACATTAATCAATAGAAAATTGTCTGACTTTTATTGTATGAATTTATGTAAACCGCATATCTACCGGCACGCTTCGTCACCACGTCATTATGGACTGTGAATAATTTTTTACTATTTCCTACTTTGAAAACGGAAGTTCCCTGCTTCAAATAGAAGCTAGAATTATTGAAAGTATCATTGAAGGGAATTTAATATTTGAGAAAATTTTACCTATCACTGATTTGTTTTCGGAAGTTTCCTGGAATTACTTTAGTCACGCAGGTAATTCGTTATGAAATTTTTATACCAAGATTTAAAAAAAACAGATATGTGCTCATGATCTCCCGATGAGGATGTCAAAAACTACAAAATTCAGACAATTTAATGAAGAATAACTTCTCATAAAGTGGTCTGTCAAAATTGAAAAAAAATTGTATTTCTTTTGTTTTTGATCTGACGCAAGAAATTGAAATAAGCCGTCCAATTGGTCTTGTGCCATTGGAATTTTTAAGGATAACCCCCTCAAAAGTGTATGCCTTATTTATTTCTGTGTTTTAAATTATCATAACATTACATTAGTATTTGTTGGCAGCTGAATCAAACATTTTTTTGTGCTCTATTGTTTTCCTAGGTAGGTCTTGCCAACACTTTTTTACCTGTTTAGCTATCCACTAGAAACTATTACACAAAATTTCAAGGTGCATCAAACGCTTCATGAAATATGCGACACCAGCTCTTGGACTATAATATAGACTGAATATTTGTCGTTACCATTACGACTGCTGTGGAGGTGGTAATGTAAAACACAAGAAGTTTCTTCTACCTTTCTTAGGTATCAGTCTGTTTTTCAGGTCAAGCAAGATAATGGTAGTAATACCGTGAATGTTTTAATATTTCACGAGTAGTTTCTCAACGGTTCGGTAATATTACTTTCCTAATTTTGTGCACTAATGAGACATTGATTACAGAAAGAAATTCAACGACAGTTTGTTTTATTAGGCTAAACATTCCTGTAAAATTATGGAAAAAGTGGTGAGTACTTGTTCTCATATTTTAATATTTTAATTCAAAATTTTCAACTTTGACATATCAGTCTGACCGTTCTTCGACGAGAAAAACAACAGCATTCCTGGCTAATACCACGCAGAATGTTGAATTACATCCCCTTCGAAGAACGTGACATCGATCGACCCTTTTGTCGATACATACATATTTTTCATATAGACACACCTCGTTTTTTATGAAATTTTAATTCATTTGTATATATACATATATTATTATGATATAAATTATCCTGCAAATGTAATAAACAGTATCTTTAGTCTAATTTTGGGTTGAGATATGAGTGAATCCTATTAAAGAAAAATATTTATATTATAAAAGATATACCAACCTGAAATATTAATACGGATTGATGATCTATTATTATTATGTACTTAAAGGTATTTTGAATATAGATGAAATAAATTGGGTAAATTGAGCATGCAGTGAATAAGTAAACATACCAGGACATACAATCAAAAAAACATAGAATACTTCAACAAATAATCCCCATAACAATGATTTATAATTTGACAGATTCCGTAACCAAAAAGAAAATACTGGTTAGGAACCGTCACGTTGGAGAAAAAGGTATGAAATTAAAAATTCTACAATCGGAATAATTTCAAATCGATGATTAATAGTATATTAAAGTATAAGTGGATAAAGAGGTCTTTCAAACACGCGATTTTCCGAGCACGACGGCGCAGCCGAGTGCTCGAAATAGAGCAAGTGTTTGAAAGACCAGTTATCCACGAATACTTTACGCTATTTTTTTTATTGGTGCACTTTGGAATCATAAAATATTATTATTATATTATTACTACAAAAAAATGGAAGTCCATTCTCGATGCCCAGCCAAGTTTCGTGAACGTCAAATAGTATTTATTTTTAGTTGACATTACGGGCTGTCAGATCAATAATCAAAAAGTTTCTTTATTTATATTTAAAGGGAAACAATGTATATATGAATATATAAATACATTTTGCAGAAAAAACCAAATAAGACATTGGTTCCCAATGATAATATACAATTTAAAAACTAATAAAAAAAGTTGTCATTGATACTTACGTTACTCAAGTTGTTGTTGTTACCATGGGGACTTTAAAAAACGCGCGTGTTTGAAAGTTCGATTTAAACACGCTGACGCGTGCTTTAAAAAGGTAAGATGCGGCATCAATAAAATAAAATTTATAATTAGATTAAGAATGCAACATCAATAATATGAATAAAGAGACTTTATATTTCACAATTATATATTAAAAGATTGCTCTGAATAAATAATAAAATTTGATTGGTTCAACTAGCTTTTTTCTTGGTAACTAGTAACTGGGAGGAGTGTGTTGAAAATAAGGAATGAGAGTACGAAAATTTTGATTTTGCGGAAAGGATGTTAAAGGTTTTGCTCCGTAAAATGAACTAAAAATAGCTAAAATTATAAAATTGAACATTGTAACTATTATAATGTTGGGAGGTGTTAGTGAGAAAGAGTTATAGAAAGGAAAACATTAAAATTTAAAAGTGAATAAGATAAAATACGGGGATGAACAAAAAGTTTCAATGATAGTGGACATTATTAAAAGGACTGGAGGTGTTAAGAGACTTTATTGAAAATTTTGGGATAATGTCAATAGAGTTTTTGTGTAAATTAGAGAAGCTATGAATGCGCTATAGAATGATTTGGTAGGAGATAGTCAATGATAGTATATAGGCAATTGTAAAATTTTTGATAACATAAATTCATAATTGAACCCACAAATAGAGTAAAGAGTCAAATTGAATACCTATTGTTTTTCTATACTTTACCTAATAAATATAATAAAATATAAAAGAATCTTAGCCAGTCAAATTTAAAAACTAATTAATATATAATAGAAATAAATAAATACAAATTTAATTAGTTATACAGTGTGTACATAAAGTAACGTAACTTGCTAATATTTCGATTTCCGTTAGGTATACAAAAAAAATGTTGAATACAAGATTGTTCAAATAATCCAGACCATCTGCATAAGTCGATTAGAAGTATACAGGGTGCACCGTTGCTCCAAAATAACTTATTAACATATTTTTTTAAATAGTACACCATCTATGTATTTTCAGTTTTTCATAATCTATTAAATTACAAATACAACCGTCAAGACCGCATAATTCTAACCTCATTTGTTCTACAGTTATTGAGAAAAATCATTTGCGGGAACGTTTTTATTACCAAATACAATCTTATTTAATGAGATGTTCAAATTGTCTTCCTTCTTCTATTTGACAGTATCCAAGTCGAATACTAAAAGCTGATATAGTATTATGTAATTGCTGATTTGTTATTTGATGGACTGTTAACAGTATTCTATTCCTGTTCATCCAGATTATCAGGTTTTGTCTTGTACACAATGTTTTTCAGATATCCCCAGAAGAAATAGTCTAAAGGCAATAAATCGGGAGATCTAGCTGGTCATTCAATTGTGCCCCTTCTTCCAATCCACCTGTCTTGGAAAACTTCATTTAAGGAATTTCGAACAGCAACACTAAAGTGTGGTGATGCACCATCCTGCTGAAACCAAGTGTCATTAAAATTGTTACCAACTGCATTTCTCACTGCAGGAACTATTTGATTTCTTAATAAATCTACATATTTTGGTCCGTTCAAATTGCCTTCTACAAAGAATGATCCGATAACAGTGGTGCCGATAATACATGCCCAAACATTAACTTTTGAAGGTCTTTGTGTTCTATGTTCCCGCATCCACCTAGGATTAGTATCACTCCAATATCTACCATTGTGGCGATTAACTGTACCATTTAACATAAACGTGGCCTTATCGGAAAATACTATCTTACTTGTAATATGAGGGACTTCATCTACCTTTTGCATAATAGTTTGACAAAATTCTATTCTGAGGTCATAATTTTTGCATTCTTTGTTTTTATTGTACCTGATAAGAAATAATGTTTGTATTTAGAATCGCTATAGGTATTCAGGTAATATTTAAATAGAGATGAAACAATATTTGCTTTTAGTGGCTGTGGTGATGTAAATGACCTGGGAATAATTTGTTAAACACTTATGTATTGTTAATTTACTTGAAAATTGCTTGATTTAATTTTGTAATATTTCTTTCTTTTATGTTATTACTTTATTATTCTTCGGATGTTTTTATGTTGGGAGTTGCATTTTATTTATTTATACTAACTACCGAAATACAGCAGAAGGTAATTTATTTGCATTTAACATAAATATTCTCATGGGTCTTATTGTGTATTTCCATATGTTTTGTATTTATGAAAAAACCTGTTAATCACAATTAAGGTAGATTTGAGTTATTTTATTGTGCTCAAGTATAACTCAATATCAGGCGATTGTTGGTTGGGTTTCGGGTAGCGCACATATTTTATATTGTTTTGTTTTGTTTATTTTGTCTACTATTCTATTTTTTATCAAGAGATTGTTTTTTTCACTCTCTTTTTTTGAATGAACGAGATCTTTATAAATTTTCAAAATTGTACAGGATTGAATACAAAACTGATAGAATTCTACAGAAATTGTACGCAAGGGTTTTGTAATATTATAGTGGCAGTAGAGACATGGTTACATGACGGTGTTGCCGATTGTGAACTGGCTGAAAATAGCTTATATAATGTATTACGATCTGATAGAAACCGGAATATTACGGGTAAGTCAAGGGGTGGAGGAGTGATGTTGGTCATAAAAAAACAGCACAAAGTTGTGCATTTTTCTCAATACTTTTCTTTTTTTGAAATAATTGATGCTGAAATAAAATTATTTAATAGTCACAAAGTTCACGTTATAGAAGTTTATATACCTCCTACATGTAACTTGAATGATTATAAAAACTGCTTGGAATTGTCCAACTCACCTGAGGACTTTGTCCCGTGTTTAGAGAATTATCTCAAGCAAATCGATCACTCTTTATTAGATTCTCATTTATTGATTGGCGATATTAATATAAATATAAGAGATGAAAACGATATTGTTAACACATATCTAAACCTATTATATGAATATAATTTACACTCAATGATAAATAAATACACACGCATAAAAAATCATTCACGTAGTTGCCTGGACCATATCTTTCTGAGAACAGTCACAGAATGTTTTGAAAATGTCACTGCAGCAACGTATGAAAATAATATAACAGATCATCGAACTACGCTACTGAGCCTTCCTATAAAAACTATTTGTAGAAACTCTGAAACGATTAAGTATAAAACATGAATAAACTATGAAAAAGCCAGACATGATCTACAAAACTATAATTGGGAATATTACTTTAATATAAAGGTGGTAAACAAAAAAGCTGAAGAATTGCTAAATATCTTAAGTATTTTTATAGAAAAACATACAAAAGAAATAAAAATTAAAAAAAATTATATAAAGCGTCAAAAGTGGATTACGGCAGGACTTGTGAATGCAATTAATACTAAAAGTAATCTCTACAGAGATTTTCAGCAAGATCTGAATAATGTGGAGAAACGAGGAAGATATGTCCTTAACGCAAACGCGTGAATAACCTAATTAAAATAATGAAACAAAACTACTACCGAACCGAAATACAAAAGAATGGGAGTAATAAAAAATATATGTGGAACCTAGTTAACAACAAAAATAAAACAAAATATGATATTAATTTTATAATTAATGAAAAAGACGAAAAAATAACATACAAATCAGATATGGCAGACGAATTTAACAGTTACTTCGTAACAGAGGGAAAAAACTTGGCACAAAAAATAACCGTACCGACTAAACCCCCTCCTTGGCGATCTAAAAATTCTGACACCTTCTATTGGATGCCTGTAACTACGGAAGAGATAACAGACTTAATAGTATCTCTGAAAGCAAACAGGGCTCCAGGCATAGACAATCTGCGAGCAGAAATATTTAAAAAATTAAGTGAACAGTTGACTGAACCTATAGCCGACTTAATAAACTTGATCTTTGCAGAAGGCGTATGTCCTACTATTTTTAAAAAAGCTGTAGTAACCCCAATCTACAAAAAAAACAACAAGGCCAATATGTGCAACTATCGGCTCATATCACTTATTACGACATTGCCAAAGCTAATGGAAAAAGCTGTGAAAAAAAGATTAACTAAATTCATAGCCAAACACAAATTATTATCAGAGCATCAATTTGGCTTTCAAGAAGGACGTTCTATTAATGATGCAATTGAGACATTGCTTTCTTCTGTGTACAGTTCTGTTGATGAAACTAAACCAACGGCAGTTGTATTTCTGGATATGGCGAAGGCGTTTGACACTGTGAGCCATGAACAGTTGTTGGACGTCCTGGGGGATGCAGGAATACGTGGTCTGCCTCATAAATTTTTTGAAAGCTATCTAAAAAATAGGACACAAATAGTAAGGATAAACGATAAGGTCAGTACGGAAAAAAATATATTGTTCGGGGTTCCCCAGGGAACTGTGCTGGGACCAATACTATTTAATATGTATATCAATTATCTATTCTCTTATAATTCTACAGGTAAAATAATAGGATTCGCGGATGATACTGCTATAATATATACAGACAGTACGTGGGAAGGCCTCAAACAAAAAATAGAAACCGATCTAAGACATTTATTTGATATCTTGAGACATAAAATTTTAACAGTCAACTATTCGAAAACATTTATTGTACCTTTCACTAGTTACAAACACAAACTGCCTCCTTATGAAAAAATTACTGTTACTATTAACAACATACATATTGATATTTCTCTGAAATACGAATTAAAGTATCTCGGACTAACAATAGACTCACATTTACGATGGACATCTCACTTACGTGAAGTAGCTAAGACACTGGGATGTTTATTGTATAAATTCAAATATATAAGGATAGTACTGGACTTATAGCATCTGAGAATCATATATCATGCTCTTGTAGAATCACGTCTTAGATATGGCATATTAGGTTTGGGAGGAACTGTGCCTACTCATCTAGAGCAGGTTGAAATTCTGCAAAGAAAAATTCTAAAAATAATGCATTTTTAAGATTTAACCTATAGTACAAACCAACTTTTTAACGAAACTAATATAATGTCCGTAAGGCATCTATCTATATATTTTTAGTTTAGTTGTTTACTTGTTTGAGAATCGCTCATGCTTGCAATCTCCTGGTCACCATTATCATACTAGAAATAAAAGAAAAGATTTTGTCCAAACCAACACAGCGAAAAAAACAGTAGGAACCAAGTACTTCGAATTCATAGCACCCCGTTTGTTTAACTCTCTTCCAGAAACGTATGAGACTCATAAGAAGATTAAATTTTATCAGTGTGCTAAAAAAAATATTTAAAAAATATGTAAAATCCCTGGAAACTAAGGATATTAATAAAATTATTGATTGCTGAGATGAAAAAGGTATATATATATATATATATATATATATATATATATATATATATATATATATATATGTATGAGGAAAGTTGAATTAACATTATGTTAACGAATGTAAACTGGCAATTAAGTGGCGACGTATAGGATCATTGTGCCTATGTTCAACCTCATAGGTCTTAATAGGTTACAGTGATCCAAAATGAGCCACAATAGGTAATTAGCCTCCCCTGTTTATTTGTTTATTTGTTTATTTACAATTGATATGATGTTAAAGTACTACTAATATATTTTTTTTCATATATATAATTAGGTTATTTAAGCACTACTTTTTATGTATTTTTAACTTTATAATTGGGAACTATTCTATACATTTCAATTCCTGTGGTGGTTTTAATATTTGCTGTGGTAGTTTTAAAAAATATTTATATCTCTAATAATACGATTTTAGTATGATTTTAATTGCCATTTATTTGTATTTACCTGTCTGATTGGGAGTTATTGTTTTGTTTTGTATATGTATTTTACGTGTCTTAAATATGACTGTATCTATTCAGTTTTGTATAGTCTTAATTCATAACAAAATAGACGTACCAACCTTCTCGAGAATAAAGAGCCTTCACCCACGCACAAGTCGAAAGGGTTTCTCCTACTTTATTTTCATTTTACTTTTACATGAATGAATTATATACTTGCAAACTATTTTGAAATTTTAAACCATCTGTTTTTTGTATATGAAATTTTTTTTGAAAATAAATTATTATTATTATTGTTGCAAAGACATGTCAGTAGTACTAATAATACTTATATTTTCGGAGATTTTAATCTGCCAGAAATTGAATAAGCAAATTTAAATATTTCTAGTTCGAGTTCTAAATTGAAAAGATTAATTGAATTTTTAGATTTTAATGATTTTGGTCTGTTTGATGCTATGAAAAATTTCCAAGGAAAAACTCTGGACTTAGTAATTGCCTCAATGGAACATGCTGAAAAGAACAGTTACCTTTAGTGAATGAAGACAGATATCATCCATCTCTACAAATAAGTTTAGTTCTTACTGAAGCCAGCTCTAAGGCAATGAATAAATTGACAGAATATAAATATAATTTTAAAAAAGCAAATTTTCTTTTAATGTCTGAAATAATAAGGGACGCATGCTGGGATGAAGTTATTAAAGAAAGTGATGTCAACATCGCACTCAGAATTTTTTATGAAATAATTAATAAAATTTTCGAAAAAGTTGTCCCAAAATATAATACATATAAAGATTATAATAAGTATCCTGAATGGTTTACGCCAGAAATAAAAAAGTTGTTAAAATTAAAAAATAATTTTCGTAAGCTAAAAGATACCTCTAAATATTATTATGATAAATTTTTGGAGTGTCGAAGGAAACTAAAATCTCTTATTGATACTCAACATAGGAAATTCTTATATGAAATTCAAGAAAAAATTGAGGGAGATATTCATACTTTTTGGTCACATGTTAACAAAAATGAATGTAGCGGGGTTCAAGTAACAGAATTTAATTATAATGGTAACAAAATTCCTGAAGGAGAAACTGCTGAGAAATTCGCGGAATATTTCGCAATCGTGTATGCAGATGTAAAGTTTAATTACAATGAAGATGAGAGTTCCTGTACGTTTAGCATGCATGACATCTTACAAATATCTAATATAACGGTGGAAGATTATAATATGGCTATAAAAAAATTAAAACCAAAAAGAGCTACGGGTGTTGATGGAATGCCCCCGTATATACTCAAGGGTTGTCATGAGTGGATGAGGGTGCCTTTGTTCAATATTTTTAATAGAATCATCATTACCTCTATTTATCCGTCTATTTGGAAACTCGCTACTTGCACTCCTATCCACAAATCGGGTAGTAAGAGTGACATTGAGAATTATAGGGGAGTTTCGTTAATGTGTGCTCCTGCTAAACTTTTTGTACAAATATTGCATTTCTATATTTATAATCATGTAAAACATATTATAGTTGACGAACAACACGGATTTATGGTGGGCCGATCTATTAATACTAATCTGTTACTATTTACAGAAGTTGCCAATCAGGTTTTTAAAGAACAGCAGCAGTTAGATGTCATTTACACGGATTTCCAGAAAGCGTTTGATAAAAGCTTTGTTCCTACAGTAATCAGAAACAGTCAGTGACAGTACGGATTCGGCGCAAAAGACTTAGCCGCGTTTCAACAAGGTTTATGATTGTTGGACTTGTGCTGGGAAACAACCGATGCGCTGTTCCCACACGTTTCTCTGATAGTTTGCTAACTGTCAGAACAGTTTGCGTATCTTTTACAAGTAAATTGTTGGAATCATGCGCAGTTACAAAAAAAATAAAACTAACCTTTCTTCTGTGTCACTTTTATAATTATTTCAAAAATATTTTTGTTTTCAAGTGTTTGAAGTGTTTTTTATTAAAAAATGAGTGATTTTGAATCATCCGACGAATCGGAGATTTCAGACTTTTCTGACTCAGATGCGGATTTCGATTTAGAAGATGTATTGGAAGACCGAGTTAGACCAAAGAATCAAAACTTTTTTGAACAAACAGTACCCCAGTTCAATAGAGTTGAGTTTATAGAGCATTTCCGTGTTAGCCACGCCACTGCAAATATAATTGCTGAAAGATTTATAGCTAGCACTTATTGTGGACCATATAGAAAACTGAGTGCATTACAACATGTATATATTTTTTGTGGTATGCAGGGCATCAAACATCCAGCTATCGAGATATAGCTGATAGATTTAATATAACTATTAGTGCTTTATTCAGGGTAATTAAAAGAGTAGAATACTTTTTGAGCAATCTTGCTCCAAAAGTCATTACTTGGCCTAATGTTGTAGAAAAAAATGAAATAATAATAAGTTTAGAAACAATAATAAATACTGGCTTATCAAGCACTTCAAAGTGAGGTTATATCACAAATTGCAAGTGTCACAGAGAAATAAAAGCCAAGCGGACGTTGATCAGATGTTTCTACACCTAGTTTCAAACATGTTTGGAATCGATCCAAAACAGACATGCGCATTAAAGTTGGTTTGAAAACTGTCACGGACTTGTTGGGGATTCTTTGTAGGAACAAACCTAAAGTAAATCACGACATATTGTTTAAAAACTTAGTAACTTAATAACTTCTAATTTATTACGATTACTTAAAAGTTATGTACAAGATAGGTACTTTATTGTGAAACATCTAGGGAATACTTCTGGAAAATATCACGCTAATTCGGGAGTTCCTCATGCTTCTAACTTAGGACCATTACTGTTTGTTTTGTTTGTGAATGACTTGTCACAATGTGTTAGTTTTTCTGACTTTTTATTGTTTGCTGATGATTTCAAAATGTTCGAGACTGCGTTTTATTACAGAGAGATATAAATTATATTCATAAATGGAGTATTGATAACCAATTAAAGTTCAATATTAATAAATGTTCTGTTATGTCCGTGTCTCATAAAAAAGAGGGTATTATTTTTGATTACCAAATTGAAAGGGATACTTTATGTAGATTACAAGAAATTAAAGATTTGGGTGTAACATATGATAATAAACTATCATATGCTTCACATATTAGTAAATCTGTTGCTTGTGCAAATCGTATGTTAGACTTTATTTGGAGGCAAACGTACTTTTTCTCAGATATTAATACAATATCTGTCTTGTATAACACTTTGGTTAGACCTAAGTTAGACTTTGCATCTCTCATTTGGGGCGAGCAAGCAAAAGTACATTTCTGTACCTCGGAGGGATACAACACTATGTCCATTTTTTTCCATATTGACTTTATTACACAGTTAAAATCAGCTTTTCTCATATTTCTTAGAGGAATAGAGCACTATGTCCAAAACCAGTTAGAACCGGATATAGCATGTTTTAAAACAACACCAACTCCACTTTCATTTAGAGGGATAGAACACCATGTGGACTTGGTGTTTTATCTTTCTGAAGCATGTGAATTACTACTGGACATAGTGTTGTATACCTCTACACAGCCTGGCGGATTGTTAGTGAACTAAGAGTACTTTTGACAGTTCTGATGAGTTTACATAGTTGGATGTATTTTAAGTCATAATATTTGCTCTTTTTTAGTAATAGTAAGAATAATGAACCATAATTCTCGTGGGAGAAAGATTCTGGAACTATTGAAAAGTTCTAAAAAAGATTCTACTATAGGTAAGCTACTGTTTTGCTCATTATTTTTAATGTGATATACATAACCTCAAACAGTTAATGTAATGTTTTATTGTGAACCTAAACTTCAAAATATTATGTTTTACATGTAATATTATAAGACTTGTTTTATTTCAGAACCAAATCATACAAACAGCAAGGATGTTGAAAATGAAGAGGATAATGGAGATCAATCTCGTGGGAGAAAGATTCTGGAACTATTGAAAAGTTCTAAAAAAGATTCTACTACAGGTAAGCTACTGTTTTGCTCATTATTTTTGATGTGATATACATTACCTCGAACAGTTAATGTAATGTTTTGTTATGAACCTAAACTTCAAAATATTATGTTTCACATGTAATATTATAAGACTTGTTTTATTTCAGAACCAAATCATACAAACAGCAAGGATGTTGAAAATGAAGAGGATAATGGAGATGACTTGAGTTTCGACGAAAATGATGATGATTCTGATCGGGACAAAAATTATGAACCTCTAAGCTCTGAAACGGATTCCAGTGATGATGTCCCTGTATTTAATGAAATACAAAATGAGGTCAGTACAAATAAAACTAGTGCTAAAACAAACTCAAATGGACATGAGCTACGTTTACTTGAGGAAGACTTAAATTTAAGCAGCGACAATGAAAATATTGCAGAAAATCAAGTAGGACTAGATTTGCAAGGAACAGTAGGCGTAAGGAGAAAAGTGAAAAATAAATCTTTTTCTACCCAGATAGGTAAAAAACGTGTCGTTCATACCAGTGAATGGGCATGTAATATTCAGAAACGTAAATATTCTGCAGGTGAAGAATATATTAGTAAAAAGGGTAAAGTTGTCCCTGCCAGAATTAATAAACCTCCGTGTTCTTGCAGACTGAAATGTTCTGAAAAATTATTACAAAGTGACAGACAGGAGATCTTTAATGCATACTGGAGTCAGGAGAAGGGAAATGACACAAAACGGCAATTCATTGTTTCATGTGTAGAGAAGCATAGTACTGTCCGTTCAAGAAGACGAGACCTTGCCTCCAATAAGTCAAAACAAAATACTCTACAATATTATTTTACAGTAAAAGGCATACGAACTAGAGTATGTAAACTTATGTTTTTAAATACACTATCTATATCAAACACCGTGGTAGTTAATGTTTTGAAAAATATTGAACCAGGTGGAATTGTAAAAATCGATCAAAGGGGTAAGCAAACTCCCGTCAATAAAACACATAATCACACTGTTGAAAGTGTAGTAAGACACATCTCTTCCTTCCCAAATTATAGCAGTCATTACACTAGGGAAAAAAGTGATATGAAGTATTTGGGTCCGCACCTGAACATAGAGAAAATGTATGAACTGTATGTAGAGGATTGTAATGAAAATGATTTCAACCCTTTGTTAATAGCTAAAAAATTGCTCTACTACGATATGTTCAACAAAAAATTTAAGTTGAATTTCAAACCACCAGAAATAGACACGTGTGACACATGTGATTATTTTCAAGCAAATTTAAAAAATAATTTGACTCTAGATGAAAAAAATTCTATTGAGGAAGACCATAATGCACATCTGGATGAATCTAAATTAAGGTATGATTTAAAAAGCGAGGACACCAAAAGGGCTAACAATACCGTTAAGGTATTAACGGGTGATCTTCAAAAATGTTTGCCGTCACCCCTTATAACAAATTGCATAAGCTTTTACAAGAGAAAACTTTGGACGTTGAATTACACCCTTTTTGATTCTTCTGATTCGTCAGTCCATTGTATTATGTGGGACGAATCCGAAATGGGCAGATACCGTCATTCCTGGCAGTGACATTGAAGAAATCATTCTGTGGTCGGATAATTGTTACGGCCAGAATAAGAATATTAGCCTTATTATGTGTTTCTTTTGGATACTCAATAAGTATCCTCAAGTAAAAATAATCACTCAAAAGTTTCTACTAAAGGGCCACACGCATATGGAGGCGGATACTGTCCATGCACTGATAGAGCGGAAGAGAAAAAAACTTAACAACATGACAATTCTAACGCCCTGGGATTGGCAGCAGTTAGTCAGACAGACCTCAATGAAATATACTGTGCATAATATGGAACTGGAAGATTTTAAAAATTTTAGGTCTTTGTACGATGTCAAAACATGTGAAAATCCACCCTTTATTAATAGAAAAAAAGATGTCAACAAAGAACAAGTTCTTCTGTCAACCTGTGTTCAACTGCAAGTAAAACAAAACGGCATGGGAACTCTGTTTTTGAAAAGTAATTTCGCTGATGAAAACCAGGAGATTGACCTTGTTAGGTTTCGAAGGCGACACCTTACATTGCCAAACGATTTGCAACTGGTAACACCAAGTCCAATACCAATATCACAACAAAAGTATAATGATCTATTGGCATTACTACCATATGTTCCTACAGTTTGCCATGACTTTTATAAAAACTTAAAGCATACTAGTAATACCACTAGTGAGTACCCTGAAGGAGACTTACCTGATGATGACTGAGTTTTTTGCATCTAAAATACCATTTTAGTTGAATACATAGATGTATTATTTGTATTTGTAAAAAGAATTATAAATAAAATAGTTAAATACATTTTGTAAGTCAAATAGTATTGTGTTTGTTATTGAATATCCCACATTAGGTCTTATAGTACAACAACTTTATTAGAGGGATACAACACCATGTCCATTAAAAAGTGAAAAAAAAAACGTAAAAAAGGTTTTTTTTATTTTATGACAACTGCATGATGTAAATAACAATAAATAGAATGTTCTGGTAAAATATTGTTTCAACATCTCAATAAATAGCTGTGCCAATAACATTTTTTGTTGAAAAAAAGTTTAAAACTCCTCTCCTGTAAAGTTATGAAAATGGACATAGTGTTGTATCCCTCCGAGGTACAGATTTGGAAGCTGTTGAGAGAGTACAAAATAGATTCCTGAGATATCTTTATTTCAAGAAATACCGAAAATGGCCTGACTATGTAACAGTGAGATCAACAAAATTACGTATAGAATTTAATGTTATTTCTCTACAGTCTAGACGTCAGTTATTAGCAATGACCTTCTTCTATAAACTGGTAAACAGTATCATAAATTCTAGTGCTATACTCTCTTCAATACCCTTCAAAGTACTCCAAAAGGTAACAAGATGCAAAATTCCTTTTGTAATACTAGAATCTTCCATCTCCTCCTCACCTTTGAATTCCTTGTTGAAACTAGCTAACAATGTATATCAATTGTCGGAAATAAATTTTTTAATCCCGTTGTCGCAATTTAGGCATGAAATATATAAATATTTAAAAATTACCGGAGTATAAGATATTTGGTTTGGTTCTGTCAGTTTTGTATTTTGTACTTTGTATTTTGGATTCGGTATTTTGTATTTTATATTTTGTATTATATAGCTATTGTCCTTATAATTAGGTTGTAAAACCTGTTAGGACTTTAATAAATAAATAAATAAATAATCATCTTCAGATAATTCTTGTAATATAGTTACTTTATAAGGATGAAAATTATTCTTCTTAATAATAGTGCAGACGGATTCCACACTAACATCATGTTCTTATGCAGTTTTCCGAATGAATGTAAAAGGATTTTCTACAAAGCTTTGCATAACGTCCCAGGATTTCTCATCATTAGTTACGGTCTTTGGTCGGCCAGTTTTAGGGCAATTTTTAGTTGAACCCACTTCTTCAAAAAGTTTCACAATTCTCCAAACTGCAGTTTTGGTAATTTGGTTGCGATTTGGATAAGCATCATTAAATAAGTGAGCTACCTCATCATAAGTTCTTTTACGGTCACCGTAACCTCTCGTCATAAGAATCTTTATTCTTTCCTGTTCGGTAAACGTACTTAAATTTTAAAAGCAACTAATTATAATAAAAATCTTCCACTAATGACAATGAGACATAATTCATGACGTTTAAAAACAATTCATGACAGAAAAACCTAGTACTTTTTTGACATAAACAATTTTTTTATAATTTTAGATTCAAACCAATGTAACTTGAACCATTGAAAGTAGAATTATACGGTTTTGACGGTTGTATTTGTAATTTAATATATTATGAAACACTGAAAATATATACATGGTGTACTATTTACAAAATATGTTAATAAGTTATTTTGGAGCAACGGTGCACCTTGTATACTTCTAATCGACTTATGCAGATGGTCTGGATTATTTGAGAAAACTTTTATTCAACATTTTTTTCGTGATTCTAATGGAAATTGAAATATTAGCAAGTTACGTTACTGTACACACTGTATAAACATCGATATTATAACAATATACAGGATGTCCCGGGACTAATGGGAAAAAAGTCAGGAGCGTATAATCTGAGCCAAAATAATGTTAGTACTTCATATGAACTTTTTCTATGCAGGCCCTCGTTTTCGAGTTATAGGCCTCCAAAGTTTTAATTTTGAATTTGGTTTTTATTTTTATTTTTTTTACTAGTTATTTGATCTTTATAAAATTTACAGCAAAGCTATAATATACGTGTATGTTTATTTTGGAAAAGTAAACAGTTTTACAGTAGTGCCTTGAAGCCAGGGACGGACTACTCGCAATGGTTAGTGATCCAAAAATTTTGCAGGGATGGCACACCCTGTATGAAATTATCGAAATTCACTTCCCCACACATTAATCTAACGAAAAGATACTCTTGTTGGAATTCGATAAAATAAGCCGTTTGGCTAATATTTACAGTTTTATTAATGCACTACGTACCAATTTACGCATTCACCATTTTTATAAGTACACAACGAGGTAAAACTAACTTATTAATACTATGTCCAAGATTTGCCTACAGTACTACAAAAAAATAATTTAATGATAGCAAGAAGATAAAAAACATTAACGACGTATCAATTCGTAAGTTGGTAAAAACTTTTTAAAAGTGTTTTTACCGTTTATCAAGTAACCATAGGATTAGTTGTCAAACGTTGTGTAGAATAGTTCGTTGTCATTACTTGTCAATAATTCATAAGTCCTTAATTTAACTGTTACAATGGCAGAAGTCACTTTTATTGAGTATGCAGTTATGCATTTAATGTATGGACTGGCTTCTCGAAGCTGTTTAGAGGCCAGAAGGCTTTATGCAGAACATTTTCCAAACAGAGCATTGCCAGACAGACGAATGTTTGAGCGTATTGATCTCAGGTTACGAAAAACAGGTATGAATAAGTAAATGTAATTTTCCATGTATAGAAAACAAAATTTTAAATTTTAGGAAGTTTTTTGCCAAAAAAAGGTGGAGAAGGTCCAGTACGAAGCGTACGTACTGTGGCAGTTGAACAAGATTTGTTAAATGCAGTTGATAATGAACCATCAACGAGTTTACGAAAATTATCAAGAGAACATAACGTCTCGAAATCAGTCGTTCATCGCGTCCTAAAAGAACAGCTGTTATATTCTTTTCATATGAAAAAAGTACACAGTATGACAGTGGCTGATTATCCGGCACGACTTGAGTATAGCCAGTGGTTTCTGCGACAACAACAAGCAGACAATACATTCATTAGTAACGTTCTCTTTACGGACGAATCCGGTTTCACCAGAGATGGAGTCATAAATTCTCATAATATGAATTTATGGGATGATGTGAATCCACATGGCATTATCCAAACTAGGAACCAGCATAGATTCATGGTTAATGTTTGGACAGGAATAGTTGGCAATCATTTGATAGGGCCATATTTTATTGACGGTACTTTGACCGGTCAGAGATATTTGGAGTTTTTGCAAAATGAGTTATGGAACCTGTTTGATGATGTGCCACTACAAACTCGTAGGAATTTATGGTTCATGCATGATGGGGCTCCTCCTCATTTCAGTTTAGATGTTCGACAGCATTTACACACAAGGTTTCCTAATAGATGGATTGGTCGTGGAGGCCCTTTTCAATGGCCACCGCGATCAGGAGACGTTAATCCTATGGATTTCTTTCTCTGGGGTTATCTCAAAAGTAAGGTATACGCAACACACGTGCAAACAAGGCAAGATTTAATTGACAGAATTGTGTTACACTGCAATGTTATTAGAAATAATATGGGACTGCTCTTTCAAGTGCAAAGAAACAACCTTCGTAGACTTAGAATGTGCGTGGAAGTGGGAGGAGCTCATATTGAACATTTATTAGAATAACGTTAGTTTTTATTGTTGTTTAGGAATTAGTTTCAGTCCAATGTTTTATAAATTGTGTTTTTTGAGGTTTTCTTAATAGTTTAATAATTTTGTGTTCGTAATTTTGATTAAAAGCAACTGATTACGTTGTTTGCGTACCTATTCAATTCCTATTAAATGAGTTCTTAATGTTTTTATCATCTGCTATCATCAAATCATTACTTTTCCGCCCAACCTATCTAATATGTGAGAAAAGTATTGGTTTACCCCAAAAAAGTTGGAATTTTGACAAAATTTTTTGAGTTATTTGTACGCTTTCCATCAACAACAACACGAAAAAACGGTTTTTAGAAAAAAAATCCTGTGTATATGTCGTCGTCGTTGTCGTCGGCCACGATACAGCCTCCGGAGTGCAATGAGTCACCAATTTTATGATGGAATATTATTAAGGATATGTCACAAATAAATACTATTGATTTTCAGCTCATCAGAGCCAGTACAGCGGGTGCTATGGTACTTGAAGTACGGCCTTTTCACATTTTTTGAGAAATTTCAGTTTGTTAGCACAATACAGCCTCCGGAGTTCAACCAGTCACCAATTTTATGATTTAATATCATTCAGGACATCTCACTGATGAACCCTATTGATTTTGAGATCCCCAGAGCCAATACAACAGGTGCTACAGTATTTTAAGTACGATATTTTTGTCATTTTTGGAGAAGTTTCAGTTTGTTAGCATGATACAGCCTCAGGAGTATATCCAAGTGACCAATTTTATGATTGGATATTATTCAGATCGTCTCAGAGATGAACCGTATCGATATTCAGCTCACTAAAGCCAGTACAACGGGTGCTTTGGTACTTGAAGTACCAAGTTTTTGTCATTTTTGGAGAATTTTCAGTTTGTTAGCACGATATAGCCTCCAGAGAATATACGGTTGATCAATTTTACGATTGAATATTGTTCAAGGTGTCTCACAGATGTGCCCTATTGATTTTCAGTTGACTTGAGCGAGTACGGCTGGTCCTATAAATACAGATATACTAAGTTTTTGGTTGTTTTTGAAAAAATTTCGGTTTGTTAGCACGATACATCCACCGAAGTGTATACAAGTAACAATTTTATAATAGAATATTGTTTAGGGCCAAGATGCGGAAAAGTTAGTTTTAATCTTTAAAACCGTTTATTTTTTTGTAATACTGTAGGTAAATCTTGGACATCGTATTAATAAGTTAGTTAGGTAAATTGGTACGTAGTACATTAATAAAACTGTAAATATTAGCCAAACGGCTTATTTTGTAGAATTCCAACAAGAGTACCTTTTCGTTAGCTTAGTGTGTGGGGAAGTGAATTTCGATAATTTCATACAGGGTGTGCCATCCCTGCAAAGTTTTTGGATCACTAACCATTGCGAGTAGTCCGTCCCTGGCTTCAAGGCACTACTGTAAAACTGTTTACCTTTCCAAAATAAACATACACGTATATTATAGCTTTGCCGTAAATTTTATAAAGATCAAATAACTAGTAAAAAAAATAAAAATAAAAACCAAATTCAAAATTAAAACTTTGGAGGCCTATAACTCGATAACGAGGGCCTGCATAGAAAAAGTTTATATGAAGTACTAACATTATTTTGGCTCAGATTATACGCTCCTGACTTTTTTCCCATTAGTCCCGGTATATTGTTATAATATCGATGTTTATACAGTGTGTACAGTAACGTAACTTGCTAATATTTCAATTTCCATTAGAATCACGAAAAAAATGTTGAATAAAAGTTTTCTCAAATAATCCAGACCATCTGCATAAGTCGATTAGAAGTATACAAGGTGCACCGTTGCTCCAAAATAACTTATTAACATATTTTTTAAATAGTACACCATGTATATATTTTAGTTTATATGAAGTACTAACATTATTTTGGCTCAGATTATACGCTCCTGACTTTTTTCCCATTAGTCCCGGGACACCCTGTATACATAAAATATATTGGTGGAATATTCTTGAACCATTATTATGTATATATTGTGATGTAATTTTCTTGGGATAGGTTCAATATTAAAACTATTATAGATTTTCATTAGTTATACTTGACGTTTTGCCTTAAGTACAAGGCTTTTTCAAAAGTTTTTAGTTTCAATCTAAAAGTAAGAAATAAATAATGTTGGAGGACAACATTGACACTGAAAGTGGTATACAAAATAGATGAAAATATGAGATCCGTCAAGCTGCCTTCCCCCCCCCGGTTAGATTTTTTCTACCAAAATGCTAGCACACATAAAGGGCACCTAGCACAACCTAGCACAACAATTTTTATAGCTAACACACCAACTGCTCACAATAAAAATGCTTTTGAATTCGGGTGGGGCCAGGTTAACGCTAGCCCCCCCTGGTTGGAATTTTGTCCCCAAAATGCTAGCACAGATAAAGAACACCTAGCACAACCTAGCATACCATTTTTTATAGCTAGCACACCAACAGCTTACAATAAAAATGCTTTTGAATTCGGGTGGGGCCAGGTGAACGCTAGCCCCCCCCCGGTTAGAATTTTTCCGCCAAAATGCTAGCACAGATAAAGGACACCTAGCACAATCTAGCACACCATTTTTTATAGCTAGCACACCAACAGCTTACAATAAAAAGGCTTTGGAATTCGGGTGGGGCCAGGTTAACGCTAGCTACCTCCGCTCGGAATTTTTTCGCCAAAATGCTAGCACAAACGAAGGACACCTATCACAATTTAGCACACCATTTTTTATAGTTAGCACAGCAACTACACTTTTAATTCTCGGGAGTGGGGCGGATGTCAGTGAAATAACGCTATACTTACTCGATGAATTAATAAATGGATAAATGAATAGGTTGAATATATATGTAAAACGGCTGGTTTAATTGTTTCTTACTGTAGTTACGAAAAACTTTCGGAATATTCCATCAATGGTACAAATTCCAAATGAAGCAGGATCTTTTCGGAGATAACTCTCCGGCAGTGCCGATAATTTCCCTTTTAAGTCCGTATCTAAGTAACGTCTAAGTAACAATTGTTGTTATTATCATAATTTCAATCTAAAATATCATAAAAATGTCACGGTTTGAAAACGATTCTTCAAGTTTAATCCAAAAATAAGAGATTGAAAATGAACCAAAAAGGGTGATTAAATACCATGTAATATTGTTTAAATAGTATAAATTTCGCATTAATACAGTTTTATGTCGTCTAATTGAGAAATATTCTATCGAATTACACTCATGAAAATAGTTAGAGAGAGAGAGAGAGAGGAGTTCGTGGGTGAGTTCTGTTGAATGGAGTTCTCTTGGGAGAAGTTGAACTTTTCTTGTGATGCCCTGGTGTAGGATTTGTTTCCTCTTCAGGGCTGGGTTGAGGGTGTGTTGGCTGGTTTTTGTGCGCGTTGACCGAGAAACTGAATTGGGTGTGGAAAAGGTGTCTAGTAGGAATATATTTAAGAAGTGTCTAGGAAAATTTGTTTAAAAAGTGTATAGAATTTAGAGAGAGTTGGATGGGCTTTTCGCTAGAAAATAACTGGAGGGTTGTTTGTGTTGGGGTGTATAGGGGGATGGTATTTGGAAGCAGCGAAGCTCAAAAGTGTGCAGAGATGGTGTGACAAAAAGTGTCTAGGATGGGAGCTTAAATGTTGAAGACGAACCATGTATCGTTGTGCCGATACATAGATATATGAGTTGAGCTGGCTAGGTGTCAGGAATTATTGAAATTATTTAATGTAAAAGGGTGTTGTTAACTGAATTTGAAATGTCTCCGATATTAAGAAGAGATATAATGAAATATTAGAGATTTAAGATTTTTATTGGTTTTGGGAATTTACGAAAGAAAAGTGTATAGGAGACATTTTTCAAAAGTGTATGGGATATGATGAGTGGTTAAGATTGATGAAAAGTTGCGGTGACGTGCCTTCGGTGGTACGGGACTATTTACGGTGGTCGGCGGTAAAATAATAACAATAATAAATCCAAAAATGCGGGTGCGTCGATCGTCGGTCCATTTGGCTTGTGAATAAATTCACAGAGTGTACAGGAAAATCGCAAAAACCTGCAACACCGACGTGAATAGTTAGATCATTAGTTTTACTTATATAGTCCATGTTGCTTGTAGTATTATTAGAAAGAATACATATTATTACAACCATCAGCCCTTCGGGGAAACCCTTTCTTAACTCAAACATCTAATTCGGCCAGTTTGGATGTACCTACAAGAATTTTATTTACTCTTAAGACCCATAAAAACGCATTATAAAAATGATTCAAATTTTAACGATAGACTTGGTTTAACGACCCTTTTAAAAAGTCCGATGAGAACTTCAGATGGATTATACCTAGTTTTTAAAAAAATAAAAATACCTATGTCATCAATTTTGCTGCCTTCCATTTAATACCCATATTGTAAGGAAGCGAAAAAATTACTCCACTTTCTTTAGTCCGCCAACTTTGGTGATCCGCCATGTTGAATTTAGAATGACGTCACATACCTAATCATGGATTGGCATGCAAACTAGACGTATATACAGAATTTCAAATCAATCGGTTGAAGATATCTGCTTCAAAACTGAGTTGCAAGATTGCAACCGAACAAACATACACTGCCAGTTACATACTAAAAACTTTGAAAAATACATAGTAGTGTTGGTGTCTTATGATATGCCACAGAAAAATTTGAAGCTTTGATTAACCGGCTCTAAGAATTAAAATCTGCACGTTCTAAGTTAATTTGGGAATTTAAAAAAAATCTGATAGTGAAATGCAAAATTTATGTTATCATTACAATGGTTAATTAACCATCAACTTCGGCAATAAATATTCTGGCAAATTTAAATATAAAGTTTGAGTGTTTCTTTTAAATAAGGGCTACAGTGAACCACGATCAGTCTAAAACATGTATTCTCAATATATTGGAACATTATTAGGGATCTCAGCCGCCCTTTCCCAGATTGCACAACTTTGTCCAAAGGACATATCCAACACGGCTTCGCTTTTTTGGACATTTATTTATCCAACATGTCTGTACGCAAACGTTTGTCGATGCCTTTTTTATAGTGTGACGTAATTTGCAACTTATTCGTGCACGGATTGTTTCTGATTCCGTGACTAAATGGTTGAATTTAATTATTTTGTTTTATTAAAATTACTATTATTTTAACAAAATTATTTTTAAAAGTGAAGGTTTTTTATATTCTTTCGTTTTTTAGTAATAATTGGAAATAAATAAATAATTATTAATTAAATAATAGTTAATTATTAATTAATCAAATACCCTGCTAGATGGGAAAATATAGACATCCCGCACAATCTGGCAACATCTGTTTAGGGGCTATTTTTTATGGGAAAATGATGTTTAGGGACAAATACATCCAACATTTACTTTCGTTCGTGTAACCATAGCATTATTTTGCAGACGTCCCCCACCCCCTGAATTCAAAAGCATTGTTGATGTACTAGCTATTAAAAATTTTGTGCTAGGTGTCTTTTCTTTGTGCTTGCATTTTGGCGAAAAAATTCCAGCCGGAGGGGGCTAGCGTTAACCTGGCCCTACCCGAATTCCAAAGCATTTTTAATGTAAACTGTTGGTGTGCTAGCTATAAAAAATGGTGTGCTAGGTGTCCTTTATCTGTGCTAGCAATTTGGCGAAAAAATTCCAACCGGGGGGGGGGCTAGCGTTAACCTGGCCCCACCCGAATTAAAAGCATTTTCATTGTGAGCCGTTGGTGTGCTCGCTATAAAAATTGTTGTGCTAGGTTGTTCTAGGTGCCCTTTATGTGTGCTAGCATTTTGGTAACAAAAATCTAACCGGGGGGAGGGGGGGGGTTCAGCTTGACGGAGCTGAAAATATGAGTTCGAACCTTCACAACCATCATTCATTAACGTTTGGTGTATGTATTTCGCTCTTTTAATTTTTACTGATAACGGCTATTTGGAGTTTAATTTAATACACTGTGTCTTAGGTTTATTTAAATATTCTCATATTCAGAGTGACTAATATTATTTATGTAGACATTTTATTATTGTTGTTTTTTGTATAATTATGAGAATATATGTGATAGGTTATGGTAAATTTTGTTTAATGTCTCTATGTATTTCTTGTCATTTACTGATTAGGGTTCATTCTTTATGGCGATAATTTCTCTAATTTTGAGTTTAGTAATATTTTGATCTCTGTATATAATTTTTGTGCTTTGAAAATCGAATTAATGTTTTTTATGTGTTTCATGTTCATGTAGTGCCGTTGACAAATTTTTTGGGTAATAATGACCATTTATTCTATTGTCTAAGTATTTTGTTGTCATTCCTATATATTTTTTTAACAATAAGGGAAGATATAGAGTATATCAAATTAGATTAATTTAATTGGGTTTTTACTTTTTAAAAGAAATGGAATTTTTGGAAGACCATGTTTTACAAACAATAACTAAGATATTACATGGGTTTAATAACTTTAATTCCAAGCTTCAATTCAAACATTTAATGGAGGTGAAAGGTTGCAATACTTTTTTAGATTTGATACTAATTAGAAGCCATAATAATGATAACATAACAACTAAATTTTACGACAAACATACATGGTCAGGTAGATATATAAATTCTAATTCATATAGACAGAAAGAGAGTGTACTTATGGGCTTAATAGATCGTGTAATAAATCTGACTCCTTCTGATTATCGCCCAGAAATTTAAAAAAAAGTTTAAGAAATACTCATAGAAAATGGTTATACCCAAAAACTTATTTGAAATAAGGAACATCAAAAAATTATAACATTACCTTACGCAAATTAGAATATATACTTAAAAAATATTAAAGTATGTCATAAGTCATATTACCGTATATCAACAGCATTCACTTCTTTAAAATACGAACATCCAATTAAAAAATAATTTAACCTAATAATAATAATAATTAGTTTATTTATCAAAATGTTATTACATGTTTTACATGTAAATAAACATGGAATTCCCACTAAAACTAAAGTTGTGCGTGGGTTTTACACATTTAAATATCCAATAGTCTTTCTGCGTAGATATTGACAAAGTAAAGTAGGTTTGAATTCACCTTTTTTATATTAATATATCGTTTTTTAACATTTGGACATTCAACACATTTCATATATAAATAAGAGAAAATTAACGATAAAAAATATAAAAATTCACAATAAAATACAAAATATTTACAATATTTCCCAAGCACAAATATTCAGAATGTAAAACAGGTTTACTTTCACGTTGTTCATATTAATATTGATTTGCATCTTAGGCATTCAACATATTTCGTTCATAAATTCGAGAAAGTTAACAATAAAAATAGAAAACATTAACAATAAAATATTGAAAACAAACATTTTGTAGAGTATTCCAATTAACAAACGACATTGAATCATGTAACAAAATTAATAATAACATGAAGATTTAAAAAGTCTGTCAGTCAAAAAGAGATCGAATCAGATCTCGATTTAAGTTAAGAACATATTTTCTTATTATTTTTTTCAGCATTTGACTAGAATTTATATTTATTATATTCATTTTTTGTTCAGGGGGTAGAAAATTAAAATTTTTTGAAATGAGATAAAATATATTTCGTTGTCCAATTTTTGTACCACTCAGAGAGGTTTTAATGTGATATTCTTTTTTTTCCTAGTGAAATGTTCATGGTCGATATTATTTAATAGATTTTTGTTTTAGTGTATATGAGTAAGAATGTTATTAAGAAATATTTGTCTTACATCGAAGATTCTTGCTTGTAAAAAAAGCAAATTGCTTGAGAAGGTTGGTTCTTTTCGATACATAATTTTCAGGATTCGTTTCTGCACCGTTTCCAACTTTTTCAAGTGAGTAGCAGCAACCCCTCCCCAGCTCAGTACAGCATATTGAATACGAGATTCCACCAGAGCGAAGTATATGATCCTCAAGAGATAAGTGTTAGGAAATTTGCTCAAAAATTTGAATATGAACAGCACACTTCTTAAGGTTTTTGTCACATTCTCAGTGTGAACGCCCCATCTCATATGACTATCTATCGTTACACCCAAATATTTAATGGTATCTGTTCTGGAAACATCAACAATCAACTCGCCGTTCCGTATATCGAGAGTGTTGAAATGTGGTAAATGATTCCTGTAAGCCGTGAAAGTCATACATTTAGTTTTTTCATAGTTTATTGTCAATAGTTGATGATTAAACCAATTGATAATTTGTGGCACATCAGCTTCCACTTTTTCTTTCAGGTCATGCCAATTTTTATCCTCATACCTCACTGAATCATCTGCGAAGTTGATTATAGTTTCTGTACTATTCAAGGTGAGTAAGTTGTTAAGATATATTGAGAATAATAGTGGCCCAAGGACAGTGCCTTGTGGCTCACCAAACTGAACTAACTCTTCTGAACTTACTTTATTTTCAATTTGTACAAATTGTTTTCTCTGGTACAGATAGCTTTCTAGAAGATTATAAGTTGTTCCCCGAACTCCAATATCTTCGGTTTTAGAGAAGCTGTGTATAGCTTACAGTATCGAAAGCCTTGGATATATCTAAAAATAGACACAGACTAGGTTTTCCGTTATCTATCGCTCTATAAATTTTAGATGTTAAGCTTATTATAGCATCTTGGGTAGATTTGCCTTCTCTGAACCCAAACTGTTTTTCTGATAGCTAGTTGCTTTTCTTTATATAATCATTGAGACTATTCTTGAGAGCTTTTTCAAACATTTTCGCGATATTGGATATAAGTGAAACGGGTCTATAATTTCCAATCACACATTTTTTTCCTTTTTTATGAAGTAGTTTTATAACGGCTACTTTGAGTATAGAGGGACATAGACCAGATTTAATTATTTTGTTAATGAGGTATGCAATATGTTTGGCGATTTCTATTTGAATTTCTTTGAGAGTTTCAGGTTTAATTTTATCAATTCCTGGCGATTTATTTGGTTCCAATGAATTTATGATCTAGCATATTTCCTCCCCATCTACAGGTTTAAGAAACATTGAGTGTGGCAGAGATTTTCTTGGCATTGGATCAGTAATAGGTTTTTGAATTAATGAAGCCATTTTTTTCCCACTTCCGCATAATGTTTATTGAAGGCGTTTGCAATTTTTAGGTCATCGGTCAATACATCATTATCAGTGATAATTTCGTTGATGGTTGATTTTTTTTCTCACATTCCATATTGTTTATTATGTTCCAAATATGCTTTGAGCTTTTTTTCTTTTTGTCAATCTCCGCTCTATAATAGTTTAATTTCGTAATTTCCATTACACGGTTTAGATGATTGCGGTAATTCTTAAATTCCTGTCCGTAAGCTTCTGGGTTCTCCCGATATTTTTTATATAGTTGATTTTTTGTATTTATTGATTTCATTAGTGCTTTTGTGACCCAATATTTCCTTTTTCATCCTCCTTTTTCTTTTTGATTCTTTTTGTATGTTTTCCTGTCAGTTCACATATAAGTCCAACGAAGAATCTAGTAGCTATATCTATATCTATCATCTCGTAATCTATCATATTCGCATAATTCCCTTCTCAAGTAATTGTAATCCGTGTATTCTATATATGAGTCTGTTAAAGCTTTTCGGCATTTCCAGGATTTGAGTGTAATGGTCTGTGATATGTGAGCGTACAATTATTGGTATACATTTTTCCTTGAACTCAGGTGTTTTACATTTCAAAAATATCATCAATACTTACCCTGAACTCTAGTATCTTTATTTACTATCAATTCAAAATTCTTTTCAATCAGTATATTTAAATACTCTGAAACAATGTCGTCATCCTCAAGTTTGATATTTATGTTTATATCACCGACAATAATATGTTAATCTGATGTTTTTCGTCTTGACTGTTCCAAGTAAAGTTTGAGCTGATCCAGAAATGTTACTACGTTCGTGGAAGGAGGTCTATAAAGAGCTGTGATTAATAATTTCTTTTTGTTAAGAGTATTGATTTGAATTTCTATTGCTTTGCATTCATCAATGCTGATAATGTTAATCGCGTAATTTGAATTCTCCCTCATATACAGAACAACACCATCGTTTTTATTGATATTCCCCTCACTGTAAATAGTATCGTATCCACTTTTACTGAAGAAATTAATATCCTGAATCAACCAAGTTTCTGTTAGAATGATACAATCGAATAATGTATCTGTTTCTCTTAAGTATAAATCAAATTCATCAATATTTTTCGCTAAGCTTCTAATATTTTGATGTACCAAAGAAAAGTTGTTATTGCAAGTATCTACAGGATTATTCGATACGCTGCACAATTGCTCGAGTTCGATTGTATTGACTGCTCTAAACTCGTAATCTCGAATGTACTGATCCATAATGATTATACAATATATAAAATGACGATGTATTAGATAGTAATCCAGTATAAAGCAGTATTTATATAAATAGATAGGATAAAATTAGTAAAGACTTATAGTTAAGATATTGATAATATAATATTTATTTACTTTGATTTTTTTCCAGTATATGATGAAGACGAATCAGAGCGAAATTTCATAATTTTTTCTAGTTTTTTTTTGGTATTTCTTCAGTTCGTTTGATGCATTCTCTCTCGAAGTCACTAATGAAGTTTGTGGTTGTTTTTCTGGACTGTCAGAGTGTAGGAGCAGTTTCAGCGTAGGTGTGGCAGGGGTACTATTTGCTTTCGCCAAGACTTCGTCTTCCTCGATTCTTTGTAACTTCTCAACTGTAAACTCATTGCCATTCACCACCAACTTGTTCCTTCTGATAAAGCAATTCCTTTCTCCTTTCTATATTTCTGCTTATAGGTGCCTTCTCCAAATTCTCTTCTTATTCCTTTTTTGTGAGATCGTGTACGATTGAAATACCAGAACCTTTCAATTTCTTAACATTTTGTAGGACATTGTTTTTGGTTAAGTACCAATTTTAATAGGAGATTTCTTAGTTTTTCCTAATTGGTATATGTTATTTATATCCTTGTAAGTAATATCAATTTGAAGACGGTTATTTAGTTCTTGAAGAACATACTCCACTGATATTTTTTCTTCTATATCTATTCCAAAAACAACGATATTGTTTTCTTTATTACTTTTCTCGAGAAATTCAACCTTTTTTTTTAATGAGAAATTCTCTTATTCGGGGATTCTTGTTTTGAGGTTTTCAATTGTCAGCAATAACCTAGTTTCACTTGCCTTGATTGCATTTTTCAATTCCTCCTTATTTTTGTTAATTTCATCTATTATTTTTTTAACGGCAGCATCATTCATAATTCTGGTTGTTTCAAATATATGTAGTGTATGGACGCCTTTAGTTAAAATTATTCTTGTTGCCTTTTTGTAAGGTTTATCGTAATTGTTTGCTTTTTTGCAGAGTTTGTCGTTCTTTGACAATATGTATGAATATTTAAATAATTATATTCCAATGATTTTCCATGGATTTGAATCAAATGAATTTTTTATATTATAATGTAATCTGGTGTACTCACGTGTGTGCAAAGTTTGGTTATTTTTGAAGCAGATTATCCACTATTTTAGAATACTTCTTCACAGCAGCAGTTAAAACGACATATCACACACAATGTATTATATTTCTTATTAAGATGTCTAAAGCAATATACTGCCGTCCTAAGAAAAAACGCAGTAAGTGCAAAAAAGTCGAAAATCAGTTTTCTATCTACACCTATGTATTCGAACGCGCTGAATTCGAATATGCAAGAAAAAATGCAGTATATACAATGATTGCTGAGATATCGTCGTGGAAATGATCACAGTAAGTGCAGGAATCGTTCCTTTTGTACCTCAAAATATAGTATCTGCATCTGAGTAAGAAAGAAAGCAGTATCTGAAAGTAGACACTGTGTTTTAACTTACAATTCGTAGATACTACATTTTAACTTACTGTCTTAAGTGTACGGACAAGAATCAACAAGTAGATTATTTCAACTTACTGAGCTCAGTTCAATTGTCTTCGTTGATTCCAGAGAGTAGGTTCATTTATAATACGCGGAAATGTTTGGAAGTAGATCAACAAAAATAATGGCGATGGTGCGCGATAAAGAATTACAGAAAGTGTTGCAGCAGCAAGCAGAGGCATTACCAGAAGTAGAAATGGCTAATCAGGAAATAGATTGTTTGCAGAGAACTGAAAATATCGAAAAAGGGAATGTTCTTATTCCTAAAACTAGTGCAGGACGGAGTGAACTGGTAGAAATACCAGTTGTTATTCATGAACTTTTTCAATTAGATGCCCATGAAAGTATTCTCATTATGTCAGAACTAGCGATTGAAAGTCACAAAGAAATATACGACATACCAATTATATTTCAAGAAGATCTTGAAAACGAGAATAGTACTATTATAGACTTTGTCAGCCTAGCAGAAGGTTGGTAACCTTATTCACATATTACCAAGGTAATTAATCAACGAAATATTACCATTTCCAGACCCAAACCAGCAGTTATCACAATTGGAAGAAGTATTGCTCGAATAAGAATCAAGAGAAGAACTAATCCAAATATCACAAGCAGAAATACAAGAAACAACTGTCCAGTCAAATGAAAGAGGTTAGTATAACTTGCAATATTCAGAGTATTAATTAGCTCATACTATAATAATGTTTCAGAGTATACAAAGAAAGGAACAGTGAGAAAAAGAAAAATCAAACGCCCCAAAATTGAAAAATTACAGGAAAAACTATTGAAATTGCAAGAAAATCATAGAGTTTAAAAGAATGTAATGTCGATAAGTGTAAATTGAAATATGGTGACAAGTTTGATGATGAGCAAAGGTATAAAATCAATAGCGAGTAATGGAAGTTAAACTGGGAACAACAGAAATCTTTCATTCTACATCTGTGTTCGAGAAATACTGTTAAACGCAGAACGCTCAAAACAGAATCATCTCAACGAAGTGTAACTATACAATATCATCTCCATAGTAAATAAGGTACAAAGCGGCACGTTTGTAAACTATTTTTTTTGACGACTCTCGATTACAAACCCAAGAACGTCGGCATTGTTTTCCGTGCTTTATCAACAGTTGCGAGGTTTTCAAGCACCCCTGCACCCGATCGGTGTGTGCATCATCCCAATGAAGCTAAAATTGACAGAGATCAAATACATTTGCACATTGAGTCCTTCCATCCGGAAACCTACCATTATAGGAGGGAACACGCTCCCAACGTTAGATACCTACCGGATGACGTCACAATTAACTTCATGTTCAGCGATTTTTGTCGTAAGTACCCGAATACAAAAATTTCATATGAACTATACCGAAAAGTAGTGGGCGAAATGAACATTCATTTCACAAAACTTGGTCACGAACAGTGTGAACATTGTGAGACGTTTCGTTTACACAATTCAGAACATACCAAGAACAATTTAGACACAAAATGTGAAATATGCAGTAAATGGCCCGCACATAATTCCAAAGTTGTAGAAAGTAGGAAACGTTACAAAAAACATGCAGATACGATATTTGATGAAAACACCCTGTTCATATCAGCTGACTTACAGAAGATAATTATGTTACCTCGTATGGATATGTTCAAGGCAGTTATTTTTATCAGACGCCTCACATCTTACAACGAAAGTTTCGTACTGGTGGGAAGAGTGGAGAAATCTTGACGACCATTCGCAGTTTTGTGGCACGAACCAATAACTTCTCGAAAAAAGGAGGATATTATAAGCACATTTTACCAATTCTTCTTGCATAATAGGGATACCAAGAATATAATCATTTGGCTAGATAATTGTTCCGTTCAGAACAAAAACTGGTGTATGCTCAGTTTTTTTGTGCATATTGTGAATTCTAGCATGGTGTCACTTGAAAGTTTGGAAGTTAATTATTTCGAACCAGGACACAATTTCATGAGTGCCGACAGCTTTCACCACCAAGTCGAATCAAGTTTAAAAAAGAAAAATAAAATATATGATTTCCTGGACTTTGTAGATTCAGTTTCAAAATCAAATTCAGGAAAAGTTGATGTAAAATCCATGCAGATCAACGATTTTTTCCAATGGAAAGACCATCATTACGCGGCAAAGACTAATAATACAAAACTCAATAATCCTAAGCCATATTTGAGTGATATTGAACAGATCCGCGCAGAGCGAGGAAAGTTCACATTGAAGTACAAAACAGATTTCAGTTCCGAAACAGAACTTGAGCTGAATTTCATCAAAACAGCTCCAATGAAAACGATTGGTACTGAACCCACTGCTCTGAGTGTGGAAGACGGCATCGAGAACACCAAAAAGGAGGCTTTATTGAAAGTAGTGGGACCATTGATGGACAAAACTCGTTTACAGTTCTGGAAAAACTTCCCAGTCAAAAAAGAAAATTAATTCTACTTGAAATACTCATTTATTTGTTCTTACAGTTGATATTTCGTATCCATTATTATTTTATATGTTACCTATTGATAATTCGTTTCGTTTGTTTTTATTTACCAATGCGGCATTGCAGTTGTGATCTCAGTTTGTAAATAGTAAGAAAAGTTGAATAAAAAATTATTAAAAACACATACTGTTTCATGATTATCAAGATATGAATTTTTTTCTTAAATTAAAATACAGTAAGTAGTTATTACTACGTTTTATTTTATGGAAACGGCTCAACCTCGTGTTTATAATCACAGTAATTGATATATTTTTTGAAATATTCTTCGAATTGTTTCAAAATTCATACAACATGAAACTGGAACAATAATACTCAGTTGAACTGAATTTCATGAATATATCTTAAATTGAACGACCTCAAATGGTCTTTCAATTTGTGTATGTGTTTAACTGCCACTTTACTTTTTTGTACTTACTGCGTTTTTCCTTGGCACGACAGTATATTGGATTGACAACACAATACTTAGACAATGGAATAAATAATCATATATACACAAAAAATGCCTCGACGGCAAGTGATGTAATTATCGCCAGGTAATTTGTAATGTAACATAATCAGACACAAATTGACGTTTCCTACTTAGTGTTGGTGTGTATTATTCTTATTTCAATAATTTTTACACAACAGTCCGTTTAAAACCTTTGACCTCTGTTTTAATCGCCTACCTTTAATGTCTTTGTCAATTTATTTGACTTGCCAAGGTAAAATAACGCCTGCTTTCTATTTTTGTAATTATGTACGCAAGCTATTAATTGTTAGTTTTTAATTATATCGTAGTTGATACGAAATGTCGCCGTCCGTTTCGAGCAATTGATGAAACTAAGTACATTATCATTAGAAAATTTTCTTTCACCTTCCAAAATTAGGGAAGGTGTTTGGAATAGTTCTGCTAATACCTATTTGAGAGGTTACGTCATAGAAGTTAGTTACCGTATATTGAAAAACAATATAAATTTTCATCTGAAGTGACTGTATGGAACGATTAGTGCGCAGAAACCACCAATTTCTGAATGGGGACAGTAGGGCACTTCTTGTTACTTGCGACTTGACAACTTGAGTTGGTTTAATTATTATTAATTAATACTCAATCGGTAATAACAAAAGAAGAAATGTCTTCATTATTATCAAATTTTTTGTTATGTCTACATACAAGATTTTAAGCTTGATTCCAAATGTAAGTTTCGAACCGAACTTTTCTAGGAAATAGCTTAGACAGCTCAATCTTAGAGTAATTCTGATCTAGGCTTTTTAGAAATATATTATTAAGTAAATGATATCAATATCATTCGCGGTACGCTTATTATCCTAATGTAGGTCAATACATAGCAGTACCATGAGTTTACAGAATACACGGAAAATTCATAAAGATGAAAAATATATTTATCATTTATTTTCATTAATTTCAAGTTATTTAATAATAATACTTGTGAATAAAGTCGTATGCCAGGACCATGCGTTTTAGGACTTTTGTACCGGGTGTCCCAGTAAGAATGGATCTCGGCCATATCTCGGGAACCGTTCATAGTACAGCTTCGGTAAAAAAAAATTTATAATAAAAGTGACCTCGAGAAAACCTGAAAATTATTTACAGAGTTGTAGGTCGACCACCAGAGGGCGTAATTAAATACCAAAAATTATAAAATGAATAATTTACAAATTTTGCCTAATTAGGATGCATTTAAACTATGATGATCGTATTCTTCAAGAAATTCGAAATTCAGCGTACATTTGATTTTACAAGTTTAAGTCCATCTCTTCAATTAAGAGGTGGGGGGAAGCTGGAAGTTTATTATGAAAAAACGCCTGTAATTCCAGTTCTACTTAAACTATCTATGCAAACTTAGTCTTTTTGAAGAGAGCTTATTTCTACCAATGTAAGAGTTATAAATTGGAAACCACCTAATAAGTAACGTATACGCTAGAGGGCGCTACTTTTTTTTTAAATCTAGCTATCCTTGAAAAATGTTGAATGGAAACATGCAATTTTAATTAAGGAATAAACCAAATTAGCAACAGAATAGCGAAAACCGTATGTCGATATCTTTTTCGTATTACGAAATATCCTAAGAAATGTGTAAATTTTAAGCTTTTTCCTTTATACATAAATTACTCCGGTTTGACTGAACGGATTTTAACACTTTTTGACTCATCAAAATTGTCTTTCCTTGTTCTATTAATAATAGTTCCAATTATTATGTCAATATTACTTACTGTCACCGGGAAACTGCGTTATGGAAGTTAAAATGGAAATATAACTTAAGGTACCTCGCTAGTGACGACCTAAATGTTCAAATTGTCGCCCATCATTTTCGATACAAGCGTTTATTCTTTGAAGGGTAGATTGAACAGCAGTCTCAATTTCTGCTCTCGAAATACTCTGAATGTCGTTTCGTATTCTTTCGATCATGTTAACTCTAGTAGTGGGTCTAATTGCACAAACAAGGTCGTTAATCTGGCCCCAGAGGTAGAAATCTCAGACGGTTAAGTCTGGTGACCTGGCTGCCAAAAAAATAGGCCTCCCCGTCCTATCCACCTGTCAGAGTGAGCATTATCTAAAAAGTCTCTAACTTGTCTGGAGAAATGCGCCGGACACCCATCGTGCTGAAACAACATATACCTACGAGTTGCTAGTGATATATCTTCTAGAAGAAGGGGTAATTCATCCCTTATAAAATTTAGGTAGCGTTCCCCGTTAATTGCGTTGTCAAAAATAAAAGGTCCAATTATCTGACCATCTACAATACCACACCATACATTCACCGACCATCGCTCCTGATACTGAACTTCTTCCATCCAGCGTGGATAATTCTGTGACCAATAGTGCATATTATGCCGGTTAACCGTACCATCACTACTAAATGTAGCTTCGTCTGACCATAAAATACGTGACAGTAGTCGAGGGTCGTCATATACCATATGTAGTAACCAGTTCCAATAATCCAACCTTCTGTCGTAATCACGATCAACCAATTGTTGATGCAGTACTATATGATATGGACGAAATCTAAAAGAAATATAATGTCCAATTAAATATCTTTCCGGAATGATAAATAAATTATTATGTTAACATATAACCATGCTCACAAATAATAATATACGGGTATATTTTGTTTAAGAAACATATCTTTTTACATCATAATTTACCTGTGTCCTGTCAAAATACATTGAACGGTGGTTCTGCTTATTCCCAAGTCTCTACTTATTGCTCTAATACTTAAATGTGGATTAAATTGCACATATGCCAAAACATTTATTGTGCTTTCCTCTGAACAACCTCTGCCGCGTCTTCTAAATACAGGAAGATTTACATTTCCAGTCGTTCTTAAACGGTGTATGAGTCGACGAAAAACTCTGCTACCGGGATGACGTCTTTGGGGATATTGTATGGCATATACCCTAGCGGCAACAGTTGCATTTCTCATACATTCAAAGTAAATGCCTATCATGTCAAATGCTTCTTCGTTTGTAAGAATCATCTTAGATATAACTTTTAAGTAAATTTTATATCGAAATTAATGCACACAAATCGCAATGACACGTAAATGAATAAATTACTAGGTTTATTAATTTGACACAAGACATATCTTTTTGTTTTGTTTTTTTCATGGCCTACTACTTGTTTTTATATATTTCCATTTTAACTTCCATAACGCAGTTTCCCAGTGACGGCATAAGTAAAATGACCACAATAATTGGAATTATCAATAAAACAAGGAAAGACAATTTTGAGGAGTCAAAATATGTTAAAATCCGTTCAGTCAAACCGGAGTAATTTGTGTTTAATGGAAAATGCTTAAAATTTACACATTTCTTAGGATATCCCGTAATACGAAAAAGATATCGACATGCGGTTTTCGCTATTCTGTTGCTAATTTGGTCAACTTTTATATTCCTTAATTAAAACTGCATGTTTCCATTCAACATTTCTCAAGGATAGCTAGATTTAAAAAAATAAATAAATAACGCCCTCTAGCGTATACGTTACTCATTAGGTTGTTTAGAACTTATAACTCTTACATTGGTAGAAAGGAGATCTCTTCAAAAAGACTAAGTTTGCATAGATAGGTTAAGTAGAACTGGAATTACAGGCGTTTTTTCATAATATATTCCCGCTTCCCCCCACCTCTCATTTGAAGAGATAGACTAAAACTTGTAAAATCAAATATACGCTGAATTTCTTGAACAATACGATAATCATAGTTTAAATGCATCGTAATTAGGCAAAATATGTAAATTATTCATTTTATAATTTTTGGTACTTAATCACGCCCTCTGGTGGTGGACCTACAACTCTGTAAATAATTTCCAGGTTTTTCTCGAGGTCACTTTTGTTATAAATTTTTTTCCCGAAGCTGTAATATAAACGGTTCCCGAGATATGGCCGAGAGCCATTCTTATTGGGATACCCGGTACATTAGGTCACCACGGTGTTACCACCATTATTTAGTGGTGTTGCTACCAGGTGGTTTATTCCTCATAAAAGCAACCAGTAGCTGGTATGTTCTACCATGGACGTCGATGAAGCAGGTGCCTTGGCATACGTTCACAGAAACTTCGTAAAAAATGAAATTACTGGATTCATCCTTTTTTATGTGAGCAAACTAGAAACGGAGCTTTTTATACTCATTACGTAGATCTAAGGAATAATCCTGATAAGTTTTATATTTTCACAAGAATGACCGTGGCAACTTTTGATGAGCTTGTTAGCGGCTTAAAAGATAAAATTACAGGAGAGACGAACAGTTTCAGAGATGGTATATCCCCAGGAGAGAAATTGCTTATTGCATTGATCTGAGTAAGAGTAATGATAAATTTACTGCGAGAAAAGTTCATTTTGAGAATTATTACTATTAAAAAAAGCTATAAGTAGATTCTGGAGAAGTTACCTCCATTTCATAGACAATGCAGAAGTCGTGGGCTCATATCTATCCTCCTGAGATTCTGTCCAATCCTGTGGGTACTACTCTTGCATTAATTGCTGAGGTATTTGTTTTGGAAAATGCAAAAAAATATCAATGTTGTTGATAATACAACTTATATAGTTGAATTGAATTGTTCATCTAAACATTGTTTGCTAAAGCAATAATATAGCCGACAACAAAAAATAACTAGATAAGGAGTAAGTATAGTATATTATTTATACAATATAAATGGCTGACCTTCACAAATGAATAGGAAAACGGAAGAAGCTGTGATTGCAATTTCTGCAATTAAAATTACAATTTTTTGCAGAGCAAAACATTGTCTTTATTATTAAACACTATTTAAAATTATACTCGCACTAATAACAAATAGGTAAAGAAAGATATTCCGCAACAGCTTGGTTTGAACATTACAAAACGATATGGTGACATCGCAACTTATTGTTCTATGGCGAGTGACCCTTCCAATTGTTTTTTGTTCCGTGACTTAACCCTGTATGACGTACTGCCTTTGTTGTGTTGGCCATGTCTGTTGGGTATTAATTGCCAGCTTAAGAATATTTTGTGAGTTAGTCATTACTGCAGTGTTTGGCAGAATTAGTTTTGTTATGACTGTCAACCAATTGGTAAATTAGGTAAAAAGAAGAAAATCATTACCACTCAATGTATTGCAAGAAGCTACTATTACTCCAAATACAAGCGTAAGAGGAATTTCCAGGGAATAAGAAATAAGTGATTGGATGGTACAAACAATATTTTCGAACAAGATGCACCCATATCAAATTCAACTACAGGTTGGTAAATTAATTTTGGCAGTCGGAAGTTTGGCAACTTCCGATGCGCCGTAGCAAAGACGTATGCGGATTGCAAGAGCTCATTTCGCTGGCAGAATTCGTAAGCTTCGTTTCGACAGTACAGTTCAGAGGAAAGTGTGATTAACGGTGTTGTGCAATACTAATTTGTTATGGTGACTCCAGAAAGTAAAGTTGTTCATAAAAAGTTGAGTGAGCAGTGTCGCGAAATAATTATGAACGTTTCAAATTTCATGACCGAAGGGGCAAACACTGCCAAGTCGACAATTCCATTAACAAAGGTAAGTTTTAATTATTGCAATAAAATGTTTAAACCAAAGTAATTATTTAACAAATTTACACTGGATAGTAAATTTTTTAAATCGATTTTCGTACATAAAATATTTATTTGTTAAACGATTTAAAAAAGTGACATTAGGGCAGACAAAGTGTTTTTTCTACAACGGCTATGAAAAGTAGTGTATTTCTCATAGCTTACTTAATTTCAAAACCATATATTGCTCACACTGTGAGAAATATCATTTCTCACGGAACTTTGACCACACTTAATACATTTATATGGAGAATCCAGTAGGTGATACTCGATGCCCAGCCGATTTCAGCAGGGTATAGTCGATGCCCAGCCGTTTTCGGTGGGTGGTCCTCGATTCTTAGACTACAAAACTATTTACTTATATTCTTTAAACTTGTGCGGTTGTAGAAAAAGTATAGTGTGCAACATGTGGGAAAAGTACTTTTCTCACTCGTTTGCTTGCGGCACTCGCCCTTGGCTCGTGCCACAAACTTCCACACTCGTTGCACAATATACTATTATGCACTCATGTGTCAATTTTATGCACCGTTATGTCATCATAACAAACAAATCGACGCGATTTTTAGTCCATTTAGAGCAACCTAAATGAGACATTTTTTGGTTTTTGCATGTCTGCAGCTCATGCGTCAATTTTTCCATTCGTGAAAAAAAGCACCACTTTATGCACTTGTTGCATAATAGTATATTAAGTACCAAGTGTCAAAAGGTTACTTTAGTCACGACTTTTACTAGGCACGAGTGGAGTGACTTGTGAAACGAGTGACTAAAGACGTTTTTAACACGAGGTGCTTACTATACTTTTTCTTCGCCCGCGGGAAGGAAAACGTTATATTATAATTGAATTATATTCATTACATGACGGACGATGACTGACAGCTGACTGATAAATAAAAAGACGCAGAATAACAAAATTATCAAGAAGCATGAAATTTAACATACAAAATATACACTTGATTTGACGTTTAAAAAACAAAAGATAAACGAGATGTGACTTTTCGCATTTTAAACACTAGTGTTTAAAGAGTCGTTTTGTGCATGTCAAACCCGTGTTTAAAGTGCGGTTTTAATAGTGGAAGTAGAAAAGTAACTATTCTGTTTCTGTCTACTGGAGTATATAAAAGGGCACAAGTTTATTTTGTGTACGATACCTATTTAAATGTAATGAGTTTTTTAGCTTATAATTATTATACTCATTTCATACCTATGTGTATTACGTTTCGGGTTTATTATTTGTTTTGAACCATCTTCCGATTTCAGTTACACTTGCGGTTTGGTCATATTAAAATATGTTTGAACTAAAATCTAAAGATCGTTTAAAACAACTAATGAACTGAAACGTAATATAGTATTTTTGAATTTAATACTTCTTTTAAATGGCCAAAAACTACGACAAAAATTTTTATTTCAAAGAACGGTCCATGAAAACAAATTTAACTACTTCCTCATTTTATTTGTATAGAAATACACATGAGTAAAACTTTTAATACTATATTTATAGTGACTTATTTTATTCTCAGGTCATTGAACGAGTTTCTGCTGCTACGAAAGTTAGCCAAAGAACGCTTTCCCGTATTAAAAAAGAAGTTCTAGCTGGAAGTAATGCTGACAGTGATGTGTCTACTAAAAAACAAACAACGTCCGGTATCCGTATGGATCAATTCGACAAAACTGTGCTTAGAATGTGCATAATAAATTATCACATATCCGAGAAAACAGTACCCACGTTAAGAAATGTACACCAAAGCTTTGCAGATAGTTATGGCTTCAAAGGAAGTCGCGACTCTCTGTGGAAACAAATACATTGTTTGGGTTTTTGTTTGACCAACATGAAAAACAACAGAAATTTGTTAATGGAACATTCACACCTACTATATTTAAAAAACTTGAAAATGTTCAGAGAACAGAACAAACCTATCATTTATATTGATGAAGTATACATTCATTCATGTCACACGCACCTTAAAGGATGAAGCGACAGGAGTAACGAAGGATTGAGAAAACCCGTTTCAAAAGGTAATAGGCTCATCATTGTGCATACAGGAAGTGAAAATGGTTTTGTACCTAATGCTGGTATTATGTGGAACTCCCAGTCAAAAACAGGAGATTATCATAATGAAATGGCGTACGAAAATTATGAGAAGAAGAAGAAGAACTTATTCCAAACCTACCAAAAAACGCCGTTGTGGTATTTGAAACGCCCCATATAATAATGTTCTAGATAAAAAGTTACCTACGACTGCTTGGACTAAACAACCATTAAAAAACTGGCTTTCTGAAAGAAACCTATATTGCAGTGAACAAATGTTGAAACCGGATCTTCATAACGTTGCAAAAATGTACAAACCGCAATATAAAACTTATAAAATTGATGACTTTTTTATTCGACATGGATTGAAAGTTTCACCCGGATTTAAATCCGATCGAGCGTTTGGGCGGCACTTGAAGAATATGCGGCCAAACGAAATGTTACTTTCAATTTCACAAAAGTTAAAGAGTTCTGTAATGAATTTTTTGACACATTTTCTGCAAATGTTTGGAAAGTTAGACGTGACCATGTTAAAAAGATTGAAGATGAATTTATGAACAATGAACCACCTTTAGATACTGTTGTAGATAATATTATTATCAATTTGGCCGAAGAGGGAGATAGCAAGGATGATGAAGTTGATATACAAAGTGATTTTGTAGAATCATTATTTTACGGTTGATGATCCCTGTACATCTAAAACATATTTTTCATTATAGTGTTTGTTTGTAGGTGGTATGACTGAATACATTAAACGCAACGAATGTAAAAATGTCAATAGTCACTAGTGTAATATAATATTTGTAGCACATCTGTACATAGTTCTAAATAAACAATAATTGACAGCACTCAGAACGAAGATTCTTTTGTTTTGCCAGTCCTTATTTTGTAAGAAGTGTGAATGGATGTTCTAATTTCATAGTAAATATTTGCAAAAAACCCAAAAATTTACATATAAAAGTAGAAATATCTACCACAAAAAGCTTCAATATTTTATTTATATTATTAGTATACTTATTAGACCATGTATAAAGGCGATTTACCTAATTTGTTTTTCAAATTTTATGTATAAACCCGAATTTTTACATTATTATCATCTACAAATTATTAAGAATAACAATTTTTGAAAGCTTAAAAGGTAGGTATATCAATAACTATTACTACGAACAGATAGGAAAAATTGTTGGCCATTGTTAAACATAGAAAGTCGTTTAACAATCCTTATCATATTGTACACTTTATCTACAAAATCTACCTGACTTTATTTATATACAAATAAATCTCAATGACGAATATTATGAAGGGACCACTTAAAAGACATTAATTTGAAGTAAAGGTGATATTTAGGTCTCTTGGAATCTATTTATTATTTACATCACATAAAATAATAAAGGGTAATTATAGAATTCCCCGTATGGTTTTTGAAGCAATAACTAATTATGTCTGTACAAAAAAACCCAATTTTCGTAAGAAAATATAATGGTTCTTATTTCCTTATTCATTTAATTAATAATAAAGAACACATTGATGTTATTTTGTTTTGAGAACTCGATTTTATATAGCATTATACATGTGCCACAATTTATTATTTTTAATCCAAATTCAAAACATTGTGTTACCTTCGTACGTATTAGCAGTCTTACAACTTTTAAAACATTGCATGCGGAATGTACGTCGCCTGCTCTTCCCGGTAACTGCGTCTACAACGTTGTTAAGTTGTATGGCTTTCTCGCGCATCGTCAACTGCAAAAATTAATTTGCCAACCTGTAGGTACATCAGGATTACTTGCTGATGATTTTCAGCGGAACTTTTGTAATTGGACACACTTTGGTTTCACGCAGGTATGGTCAAGGTCACTGTTCACGAGATAATCCAACTACTCTACTTACTATTACTTTGTCATAAAACTTATTTTCGTATATCTCAAGACAACGGAGTTATTGAACTGAGGAGTATATTGTCCACCAAATATCAAATGATATATTTTTCACGTAACTTATTTTGTTGTTGACTACTTCATTATTATTTTATTAAGAGTGCATATATGATGTTCATAAAATCAAACCTATCCTTCAACAGCCTTAGTATTGAGACGTTAATATCTATTTCAGAAGGAAACAATTCCATAGCATGCTATCGTTAATTTAACACTTGATTAAATTGAGCCCCAACTGTAACAATGTTGAAATTTGACTAAGAATAATGATAACTAACTTTGATTTCAATGAAGTTATTTTCTTAACGTCACTTTATAACCGCCTCTAATCATTTCCAATCATATATCTCTTTGTAGGGGTCACACATTCAGTCATTTAATTATTTAGTGTAATCGCAGCAAATAACCCTGGTAGTTATTGCAGCATTAAACAATAATAAAATATTTTCAAAAGATAAAAATATTTAAAATTATTTCGTTACGTGTATGTCCCTATGCCATTCTTGATAGCACATCTCCAAAAATATAAATCTCCCAAAATATGAAAGTAATTACACATCCTTGCCGACAATATTTTTGTCTCGAGACCGTATTAACCAATAAAATTAGACGAAGTTACTTTATGAGTACCGTAAAGTATACTCTCCCAGACCATTAATTGCTGTGAGCAATGAAATTCTCGAAAATGCTTCAAATGATCTGAAACTATTCCATAATATCATTAAAAAACAATATACTGTCACCGTCATAGATCATTATGTCTTATATGTTTTTTTGTTTTCGTTATTAGGAATAATTAGTATCAAATGTATACAATTAATGGAAAATATTGGATTTTCTTATGCGTACCAAAGAAATTAACAAAAATGCTGTAATATATTGCAAATAGTCATAGAAAATGAAACTGGTATGTACGTACTACGTTGAAGATAAATTTAACACCGTCTTCACTAAAATTCGACAAGAATTATTAAAAAATATATCTTAAACTAATTTCACTTCACCAACACAATTCAAGTAAGAAAGTGCAACGATATCACGGAAAAAAATTAACCTACAAAATGTGTCAAAATATCAGTGGAGTTACTTAGAGAATTTAAGAATCACATTTTGAAAATATTTTAATACGATAATCAAAGTATTAAAATGTTTGAGTGGGTACTTTAGTAAAACCCACTTTCAGTAACGGTTCTGGGTGAGGAGAATACTTTCGTCTTTAAAGTTATTGATGAACAAATAATAAACCCATCACTCAAACATCAAGATTCTCCATCCTACCAGTTTTAAAGGATATTTGAAAAAAGTTTTGCTTAGTGGATATCTTAGTAATATAAATCTTTTATAAAAAATCCTTATACTATACAGTGCTTCTCAAAACTCCTCTCCTCCCATCTTTTATTTTGAACGGTGATACTTAGACTAATGAAATTTGGAGCGAAAAAATGAACTATGGTAAGCTTCTCTGCTAGTGGTAACAGGTGACGTAATAGGCATCGGTGACGTCACCAGGCAATTGAAACCAATAATATTAAATGGGACCTTATGGCAAGTGATACCTCGTTCGGAAGGTATTTAGAATACCTATTCAATCATACTATTATTTTTTTTATTTACGATGTTTTTGATGGTTAAAAAAACTTTAGTGTTTATTTATTTTAACCATCAAAAACATCGTAAATAAAAAAAAATAGTATGATTGAATAGGGATTCTAAATACCTTCCAAACGAGGTATCACTTGACATAAGGTCCCATTTAATATTATTGGTTTCAGTTGCCTGGGGACGTCACCGAGGCCTATTACGTCACCTGTTACCAGAGAAGCTTACAACAGTTCATTTTCAAGCTCCAAATTTCATCAGTATAAGTATCATCGCTCAAAGGAAAAGAGAGAGGAGGGGACTTTTAAGAAGGACTGTATAGTATTTCTAACTATAACTAGCAAAACATAAATAAATATAAAATTAGTGTTTTAAATGAAACTCGCGGTTTCTAGTTAATACCACTATATAATAAAAATTGTTGAAAATTCTAAAAAATTGACCATTGTTTCGATAAATCAATATCATTGTCAGAATGACAGAAGTTACATTTCATTTGATGCCTACCTGATGTTTAGTAGTTATTTTTGGCTAGACCAAGAAGTGACCTAACTTGTGATTGACTTAATATATGTTAATAGAAAAAAGAAGAAGATGTGATATTACAAATATTGAAGCTTAGATATTATTAGCCCCATGGTGATATCCTGGATATCATATTTCCAATTAAGATCAGTATAACTGTGCAATTATATAGAAAACCAGGAAAACTATATCTGCTGATCTTTACAATTATCACTTAAGAAGACAGTTTATTAGTGGAGAACTCCCAAGATTGAACTGTTCATTGACAACTTCATATTGTGGGTTTCTTAAATGTCTTCTAATTTCCAATTCTTCAAGGAAATCCAGTTCTTGTTTCTTTTCACAAATATGCAGCACTTCTAGTTTTGTGTTAGGTGTCAATGAATGGTTGGTGTCAAGTAGATGTTTTGCGTAGTGGGATTTATCTGGTTGTTTTAATCTGTATGCTTGTAAGTGTTCACTGTATCGGATTTCAAAATTACTAAAACAACCAGATAAATCCCACCACGCAAAACATCAACTTGACACCAATCATTCATTGACACCTAACACAAAACTAGAAGTGCTGCATGTTTGTGAAAAGAAACAAGAACTGGATTTCCATGAAGAATTGGAAATTAGAAGACATTTAAGAAACCCACAATATGAAGTTGTCAATGAACAGTTAAATCTAGGGAGTTCTTCACTAATAAACTGTCTTCTTAAGTGATAATTGTAAAGATCAGCAGATATAGTTTTCCTGGTTTTCTATATCATTGCACAGTTATACTGATCTTAATTGGAAGAATGATATCCAGGATATCACCATAGGGCTAATAATATCTAAGCTTCAATATTTGTAATATCACATCTTCTTCTTTTTTCTATTAACATATATTAAGTCAATCACAAGTTAGGTAACTTCTTGGTCTAGCCAAAAATAACTAGGTAGGCCTCAAATGAAATGTAACTTCTGTCATTCTTACGATGATATTGATTTATCGAAACAATTGTCATTTTTTTAGAATTTTCAACAATTTTCATCATATTGTGGTATTGAGTAGAAACCGTGAGTTTCATTTAAAACACTAATATGAGTAGATTCCACGAAGTAAGGGTCGAGACAGTTAATTTCATAAAATATAAAATTATAAGTATATAATCAACTTATCGATATAAACTAAATAAATGAAATTTCTCAATTTAGCTTAGGCAAATTTATTGTGAATCTAGCAAACTGGGGTACCAATTGCCATAATAACATTTCTTCTCTACAAATACAAGTTTCATGGGCCGAGTTTCATACCGAATGTCAAAATTTTTTGATGTTAATTAAGTATGGTTTTTTGACTTGATTAACGAACTAGTTAACTCTAAGGATAAAATTGATAAACAAGCAAAAAGTAGAGTGTATAAATTGAATAGTGGTGATTGTGTTGCTACATATATTGGCAGAACTTGTAGAGCTCTGGGAACTCGTATGACCATCTCAAACGTCCTTACAAGTCCACTTTGGGACAAATTTAAAATTTAATAAACCCAATTTTTTTCCAGATCTGAATCCCGTTCTCTTAAAACCTGTGACATAAAAATTTCGCGTTAAAGACTTCTTAGAGGATATTGAAATTAAGTTTGAGCTAGTTAATAACAATAAATGCCTTAACAGCCAGGTGGACTTGGATAGAGACTTCATACCTTTACGCAGGATTTTGTTATAACCTGTTATGGCAATAGTCTTAATAATTTTTCAGACTTTTTTTAAAACAGAACGTTGATGTTTGCAGTTCGCTATCTATTTATTTTTGTCTTTTTCTATGTCTTGCCACTTTATTTTTTGTCAGATTGTATCTGATAGTGCTATGCACATGTACCTAAAATCTTGAGATTTCTCATCGATACAAACGTTTTAATGACTTTTTATACAAGATGTAAGTGATAGCCAACTTTCTAGATTTCTTTATTTTAATATTTCAGTGTGAATTTTTACTTCCTCAACGATTGATAATTCAATTCTTCATACTTTTCTAGAGAAGCACTAATGGTGACTTTAGTCGAAAGCGCTCTGCTGATTATTATTATAATAAAATATTTGTTGATATGTAGTACCTGAAAATGACTAATTCTGAATATTCAATCCATACAAAGCCCTTGCCTCGTCCGTTATTTAGAACTCGAAGATCGTTACTAGTAATGCGTATGGCTGCATCAAGATTTTCATCCACGTACCACTTTGAGTATTTTGTCAGTATTTCATTTAGTTCGCTCACTATTAAGATGACTACATTGCATTACTACTGTTTTCTTTAGCAGATAGTGTGGACGCCTGCGATCAAGATTTATTTATACAAATTAAGACATTTCTTAAAATCTCTCCACTGTATCGCCTTTTGTGACATATTTTTGGTATCTCGGGCACCGCATGATTTTCGGCCTATGACCAAGTTCACTATACAGACAGTGTTTTCTGTTCAGTTATTCTTTTGGTGTCCCTCCTATCCGCAGCACTTCGATCGTCAGGTCTGGGGTTGCTACAATTGACTCATCATCACTTGTAAGGTACAAGTTTCTCTCCACATCACGAGTTGTTACATTAATCTTTTTTTATTACCTTATTTGAAGTAGAGCGCTTACATATATCAGAATCGGAGGAGCTTGAATTATTTTTCGGTAAGTAATTTTTGTCTTTGTCAGAGTCATCAACTTCATCGCTGCTTATCCAACTGTCATGCACATCCTTCCCATTATTTTCGTTTTCTACATAATTTTCATCTGAGTCTGAAATGAAAATAAAATTTATTAGTTGCATACCAATAATTTGTTAACATAAGAAGGCAGTCAGGGTGGTAATTGTAATTATAAGGACGGAGGGGTGGGTGGTTAGGGAAACATATTTGGAACTGCTGTGTGCATGGTTGGTAATGTTGGTAGAGGTGTATTTTCATAGGTACTTAGGTTAGGTGTTGTGTAGGCCTACAACTAGATTGTTTATAGTTATGGCCTATTAGGTTGCAATAGGCTTTGCATAATAAGGTACTTGGAGAAAAGACCCAAAGCAACTTGCTTGGTAATAATTTTGTTGGTTGAAATTAACTAGAACAAGTCTGGCGAAAATAAAAAAATGACATTGACTAACAGGCCTGTCTATTTTGTAGCCCTCTTAGTTAGCCTTGTGATTCAGCTGTTATGTTAGCCTAGTGATATAACTATTAAAGTTTGGTAGGCTATTAAAAAAAATTAGTTGGCATCCCAGAGGCAAAGGTTATGTTTATTGTTTGAAACAAAAGTCAAATAAAAATATATTATTTATAGGCTAAATGTATAAACATTAAAACCAATGGTTAAGAAAGGTACTCAGAACATTGGTTGTACTGCTACAATGTTAGTGCAGTGGAAAACTAGTATCAAATCAAATTAAATAATGTTTTAACAATACCAAGTTTTACAGGTTAGGATTGTAAAGACTTTTACTTACTTTTGTTTGTAGTTGAATCATTTGACTGAAGTAAACTTAGTATCTTTCTTCATCTGGAATTAAAAGGGTGCATATCGCTAGTGAACGCTTTTGTAATAACATAACTAAAATAAACACTAAGTTACACTAAGGAAAGTCATCATAACGACACAAGCAGAATAACCAGTAGTACATGTCCCCTCCATCAGGCTGTGACAGCAGGAATAGTCCACATGGTGTTTTATACTTCTTACATTTCTTGGTGTAAACAAAGCCAAGTCCACATGGTGTCCTCTCCCTCTGGTGAAAACGGACATGATGTTATATTCTAATGCTTTATCTTCATTATTAATGGGAACAGGACATAGTGTGCTATACCTCCGAATGCGTTGAAAAATTAAAATATTGGACATGGTGTTAGGTGAATTTCGTACAAAAACGGACCTGGTGTCTTTTGCCTCCGGGGCATATATATATATATATATATATATATATATATATATATATATATATATATATATATATATATATATCTTTTTTGGATAGTTCTTGGGTATAGGTTTCTTGTGAATAATACGAAAATTTTATGACGACGTTTCGCCCATCATAGTAGGCTTTATCAAAATCTGTTTTATTTTGTGGAACAGTACCTACGAGTGGAAAGAATTAAAATGAAATTTGGTGGCTTACAATGAAGACATTCACAATTAACAATTAAAAATTAAAAGTCAAAAATTAAAAGGTTTTCCAGCTCACATGCAGGAATAAAATTTTGAAATTAAATTTTATTATGGTACGTACCTCGATGTTTACATTTTAATGGTAAAATTAGGAATGGAAAGAATGAAGGTTCTATTATTGTTTTCGTTTTTTTTCCTTTTTGAGTAAGTATTCTGGTTTATGTTACTTAGTTTTTCAATGGCAGAGAGATAAGGTGTATATTAATTATTAAAATGGAATATACGAGGTGGTCATAAAAATTGAAATAATATTCATTGTTTATTTATAGTATTAAGTTGTGATAGATATGGCTTAAATGATTTGTGTCTTGTTTATCATTGACAGTATGCTGTTCCTTTTTTATGTAAATCATTTCTTTCATCAAAAGTTTTTGGTAATTGTTATCTTGTGCCAGAATTTTAGTATTTGAAAAGTAAAATTCGTGGTTTTGACTAGATTCATGTTTATGTAAAGCTGTTGAGGCATTTTTAGTGTATTTGTGTCCGTTTAGCCTGTTATTAAGGTATTGTGTAGTCATTCCTATGTACTTATTGGCGCAATTTAAGCATGGTATTGAGTAGACGACATTCGATTTAATTTTAGTTGGAACTTTACTTTTCAATGATGTGAACAAAGATGATAATAGATGTTGTGCTTTGTGACATACAATGATATCATGCTTACCTAAGATATATTTCATTTTATATATATATATATATATATACATATATATATATATATATATATATATATATATATATATATATATATATATATATATATATATATATTGAAACCATCTAAAATTGGTAAGGCCAATTGAAGGTTACATATAAAAAAAACTAGGAGTTTTAGATGATTGAATTGAATGAAGTGAGCATTTATACTACCAAATATTAAGAAAAGCATTTATATTAAAAGGAATAAAAAGGATAGTGAATAAAGATATTTCTAGTAATAGCAGTGTATAAATAAGTACAAAATTTTAGCTTAATAATAATCCAATATTACGTTGATGGTAACAGTTACTAGACTGTTCAAAACACTGCCATATGAACATCCAGGTAATTACCATGTAGCATCATTTGAAACCTGAAAACAAAAGGAATTAGTATTTGAATAAATAAATGAGTATCAATATTTATGGGTAATAAGTAAAAAGGGTTATAATTAAAAAGGTAATTTGAAATAAAAAGTATTTGATTGACAGGCGGAACGTAGCCATGTCAGGTGTCAACAAGAGTTTGCAATTATGAATATTAATCAACTGGAAGTAACATAAAAATTACTAAACTGATTGCCAACTTAAATTTATTGGTTACGAATAGAATAATTTTATGAAAGGGAAATTTGAAAATAAATGAGAATTTATATGTGATTAACAATCACAAAGATTAGAAAATTGAAAACTATACATTTGCATATATAATACTTGATATTTAGATTGTAAGTTTTATGTAAAATAATGTAAATCAAAATACCTTCAAAAGGGATAACTAACAATATAAGGGATTGTCAATAGTGAAAAAAGACATTTTATGAAACCCTTAAGACTATATAAAATTAAACAAATAAGTGTTGATACCATCCAGGACAATTAAAAGAACTAATTTACATTTAGAACTAAAAAATTCCCCAAACAAACAATTATTTTGAAAGGAAGTGTCAATAGAAGGCTATGAATTTTATGACAAGAAAGAGTTGTTGATTGCGAGAAAAAAGTGAAGTGGCGTGGGTAGCTAAAAAGGGTTAGCATCTATGTAAGAGGCTTCCGAATAAATTTTAATAAAAAAAAAATAAAACATGTGAATTTGCAAAAAAGTTCAATAATAATAATTCTATAAGCTATTTAAACAGTTTGTGAGAACGGGAGTTTGTTTGAACGTGCATCTCTTTCGCTAAAGAGATCTTCAAGAAAAGAGGTGACGCCATCCAGCAATATGGAGCTTTCTACAGTGGATATATTAAGGTCTGTGCTAATTTAATATTAATTTGGAATTCCAACATAAATAAAAATAAAAACATTCAAATAGTGAACAATAAAATAATTTCGAAATTTCATTAAAAGGCCTGAGTATTTTATGATGCATAATAAGAACTTATGTACATGGATATCCATAAATCATAACTAATAAATAACTATGTACTTACTTTTAATAATTAATTTGTATCATTGTTGTTCACATTATATGTAAATTTCGTCTAGCTTCCATTTTCTTATTGCATACATTATCATCTTCTGTCTATCACTATACTAATTTCACATCACTCCTGTTTATTTTTATATATATGTATATGCAATCGTATGGTTTTGTTTTTGAATATTATCTTGATAGTTTCAACGTATACATACGAACATTTAATTTGTATAAACATTTCATAAGTGGGAAATAGACTGTGAACACAAAGCAAAATCGTATATTTTCGTCACGCCGACGCAGTGGAGATATGTTCAAGAACACTCCATGCGTCTGACTGTAAAGAGTACAGGGGTGGTATCAAGAAAATTTGGTGTTTAAAATTAATTACGATTTCAATCTCAACAATTTATTAAAATTATTTTTCTGTAAAGTGTTTTGCATTTTTATTTTATACACTATCCTTAATAAATTTAGAAATATCGACTCACCTCATTCATTCAAAATATCTGGAAACAGTAAATTAAGACACATATGTTTTCAAAAATCATTTAATTTCTCAATATACAGTATATTTACAATTCAATAATTAATAAAACCACAGTTAAAATAGACTTATTTATATGCGCCATGAACCCAACGAGAAAAGGTCTACATGTCTCCGGCTATAAACAATTCAAATAATAAATAGACAAGTTCAAATAATATTAAAGAGCAGTCGAAGATAGAGGTCAACATGCTTTCGACTCTTCATAAAATAAAATTATAAATTAAAATTAAACCTATAAAGAGCGGCCGAAGGTAAGTCTCGACTTCATCTTATAAAATAATAATTAATAATATATATATATATATATATATATATATATATATATATATATATATATATATTAAACTGAAAATTATCTATCAAGATAAATTAAAACAGAGATATCACTAAGTTAATGTGAATCTTAGTAATAGATGACAATAAATCCAATAAATTGCATAATAGTCCATAAGACAACAATTTAAATATGAGTATAAATATGTGAAGAAACACTTACAAACAAGATACAACTAATATTGCATATAAAAAGATTGCTATTTAAGTTTGCAATTATTTTTCTTCAAATTATATTTCATGACAGAAAACACAGACGTAACAAATAAATTACGTAAACATTAATTTGGTACATAACAATGATTATCACGGTATAATATTACATGAATTTCAAAATAAAATTCCATAATTGTAATTTTATATATTATAGACACTTTTCAGAAACCCTGTATGTTATGTAAATTATTGATTATTTTGGTATAAACTTCAAGGTCAAAATGTCATCGTAAAATGACGTTCGGTTAATAGTTCGAACGGTGTAATTTCGGAGTGACATTAGGAATGCATAAGAACAAAGTGAACTTATCTACAATAACATAGAAAACAGATATTTGGATTTGAAAACAATGATGTTTATTTATAAACAATTGAAAAATAAAACAAAAATTAAAAACAACTAAAAGTTGTTGATTGAGAGCTTGGGAGACGCGGTGTAAATTCAATAATGTGAGGACGCATTAAAATTTCTCTCCTCTAAATTTTTGTAAATCTCAAACATTTGATATATTTTAAATTTAAAGAATTAATCATAGTATTTAGAAACAATGATGCTATAAAATAACAGAAACTTTCTATCGAATACATAATAAAAAGTGAAAAGTTAGTGAAACGCCGAGAATTGGTAAGGTGAACAATTTACCTTTATTAATCTGCTTTTCGTTTGCTCATTCACGTATCTTCCGTGAATAAATTGTTGCTCCTGGCGAAATAAATCACGTCACATCATTTTAATATCAAGATTTCGCTTTTATGATCATAGGTGATCGTATTTCTTCCAAATGTTTCATCCCAGAGACAAGAAGATGCCAAGCATAGACTTTTCCTTTCGTGTGTAACATATTTGTCCTATAAAACATCGTTCATAATTTTCATTTGTTAGGTTATATTGTGTAAAAATTTATTCGTTGGTAAAATTATTAGATATAGATATTCAATCTCCACTAGATCGGGATAGAACATTGAAATTACATTAAAGGAAATAATAAAGGAAATAATACTCACCAAATCATTGCGATAAATCATCAGTTTGCCTCACAAACACACTTGGTTTTCATTCTTTATTTAATAACTGAATTATCATTACCATAGAATAACTCAACGTCACGTCAACATTAACAAATTATTAGAGTAGAGATTGAATGGTTTGTGGAAGCTTTCAAAAACACATAGAGATAAGTTATAAGAAACGAAATTTATTTGATATGTTTCATATTCAATAGTATGCATTAAAAAATAAAAAAAAAACGTACTTACGCAAAGGTTTAATTAATATGATTATACAATTATGATTCAGAAAATGTTCATTATTCAAACAACTATTCACAATTAAAATCTATTTATCTATGTTTTTCCTTTCTTTTCTTTGATATCTTACCTTTCAGTTTCTTGTTACTGCCGATCGCCAAGCGCCGAATCTCATCCCTGAGGTATAGTGTCATAAAGTTACATAACTCATAATTTTGTTACTAAATAAAATTTTGAATTGGAAATTAGCGGTTAGCTAAACCAATTCTGGCGCCCACAATCATTAAAAAAATAAATACTCATAAATATAAGATCCATAATAAAGTAGCATCCCAATATAGGATCATTAATAAATAAGTAAATGTTATTACTCAATATTTAAATACATGATAAAAATGGCAAGCCCAACGCATGGCGATTGTTGAACAATTGAAATAACGCTAGTAACAGGAACAGGTTATTATTTTTGAGATATCTGAGGGAATTTTTTTAAAAACAATGACAGACAAAACAATAAACGTTGACGAACTGACGGTAGAAGACTTAAAAGAACTTTTAAAAACTAGGAACATGGATGTGAAAGGAAATAAGCAGACACTGAAAGAACGTTTGACAGCGACCCTTCAAGCTGAAGAAGCAGCAGGATTGGAAGAAGGAGAAGGCATAGTGAAAGAAGTTCACCACTACGTAAAACCGACACCAAATGAAAATCAACAACTACTAGACATGATGAAAATAATGATAGAAGACATCAAAAGGACCAAAGAAGAAATAAAAGAGGACATTAAAGAAACACAGGAAAGCACAAAAGATGAAATAAAAAGTACAAAGGAAGAAATCAATAAAAAACTGGATCAACAAGAAGAAAAATTTGCAGGACATATGGTGGAAATAAAAAAACAGTTTGAAGATCATAAGAAAGAACAAGAAGAGAAAATGGATAAGTTATATGGACATCTAATACAAGAAGGCAATATTAGGAAACAAGAAATTGAAGAGATGGGAAATAAACTGCGAGAAGAAGGAAAGGAACAGATAGGCAGAGTGGAGAAAAATATAATGAAAACCCACGACAGAATAAACGATGTTGAACAAGGCATTCAATTAAATTTGTCGATTGCGGAGGAGATGAACCTAAAAACGCGAAAAGAACTTATATGGGAAATGGATTCAAAACTAAAACAAGTCAAGGAAGATGGAAACTTACGAGACTTTACAAAATTGGAAAAGGAAATCAAAGAAGATTTCAAGAAGAAGATGATGGAGTTAGAAAAAGAATTTAGAAATATAAAAAACAAAACGAATACAAACAGTAGCACTCAAGGGGTAAATTATATCTACAATCATGGGGAAAGTAACCTCAGATTTGACGGGGATACCAGGAAAATGCATCCGAAAATTTTCCTGAGATATCTTAAAAATAAAGTAAAAGGTATCAGAGAGATAGAGGATCTTAAGGAAATAATAAGATCTCATCTACATGGTCAGACATTACTTTGGTTCACATGTAATGATGTGAACATTAATAACTTCACTGATTTTGAAAATAATTTCCTAAAACAATATTGGGGGGAAACTGAACAAAATTGTGTTAGGGAAAAGTTGTACTTTGGTAAGTTCGATACCAGAAGGAACAGCAATATGAGTAGTTATGCTCTATCATTATATTCACAGGCACAGTATTTAGAGCCAACTATTTCCGAGCAAGAAATAAAAATATTCTTGTCTCGACACTTTAACGATAACGTAACGCAAGGCATAGCCATACAAAACATAACAAATTTCCAATCATTATTAGATTACCTAAATAGAGTACAGAGAACAGTTCATCATAACAATAATAGACGTGACAACGACGACTATAGAAATAACAATTACAGACATATTAATTATAACAATCAATATCATGACACAAACAATACTAACAACAACAGGAGATTTGACAGAAATAATGATAGGTTAAATAACAACAATAACAGGTACACCAATTATCCAGATAGGAGACAACAACAAAACAATTATAATAGGAGAGAGAGAAGAAACTCTGATGGAGATATGAGAAGGACGAACAACATAAGACGTGACACAAGAACTGACAGAACGAACAGTTTAGAAAGGAATACAACTAATAGTGACACAAACTTTAATCAAACTAATTTAAGTAACAATAATCATAGTAATAATAATGTTGTAGTTCCCGTGTCATCCTCTGGTGCGGAACAACAGTTTTTCCACTAGAGGGTGAATATGGTAGGTTGAGTTGGTGCAGCTATGTTCACCCACGCGAATTTCTAAAGGTACAGGACCAGCTAGAACAAAACAATGAAACTTTAATTTATATATATGGAACGATAGAAGGCATTCGTATAAAAATATTGATCGATACCGGGTCAGAGATATCATTAATAAATAACAAATTCGTAAATCAATTAAATACATCAAAGAAAAATTTCGTCAAGGTACCAAAAGTAAGCTTAATAGGAATAAATCAAAAGAAATTAACTATTTCAAGTACTTCGATAACCGTCGCATTAAAATTCAAGGAATGGGAATCTATGGTACAACTGCTAGTAGTGGAAGATATGGAATGTGAACTATTGCTAGGATCGGATATTTTGTATGAAAACAAAGCAATTATTAATTATGAAGGAATGTACATAATCTTTAATAAAGAAAAAGTGGATTTTAGTTATGAAGAGAAAAATAATAATTCAAAAAGGGATGAAGAGTTAATAGAAGAAGTAGATAAATGTATTAATTATAATAAGAAAATCGAAGATGATATGGAACAGAGATATGATTATAGGCAGGAAGGAAAAATGAATGGAGATGTGATGTTGGATGGCAATGGAGAAATAAATTTGAATAATAATAATATGCCGGAATGGAATTTGGATATAGATGGAAAAATAGAGTGGAAAAATGAAGTAATGGAGATGTTGAGAGAACATGGAAGTTTGATTAATGAAGAATCTCGAATTGCAAGAAATTATGTACACAAGATTGAAATGAAAAAGGATCAACAATTTCAACAAAGAAGCTATCCGATACCCTACAAATATCAAGAAGATGTGAAGAAATCTATAAATAAATTATTAGAAGATAAAATAATAGAACATAGTACCACCCCGTATATCAATCCAGTAGTAATAGTGAAGAAGAAAGACGGAGATATAAGAATATGCCTTGATGCACGAAATTTAAATAAATGTACAATGCCCGAGTATGAATCACCTTTAACTATCGAATCGATACTAGGAAAGATAAGTAAAGTAAAAGTTTTTTCCAAGCTAGACTTGAAACACAGCTTCTGGCTGATACCACTACATCCGGAAAGCAGGAAGTTTGTAGGTTTCAAAATTAATGGGGAAGTATATCAATTCCGAGTAACGCCATTTGGTATACAGAGCGCTACAGCAGCACTATTAAAAGCACTAAACAAAATTTTAAATAAATATGACCAATTTACGATACACTATGTGGATGATATACTTGTTTTTTCAAATAGTGTAGAAGAACATTTACAACACCTACGGACAATTATAACAGAACTTGACGAAAACGGACTGAAACTGAACATACAGAAATGCCAATTTTTGAAGAGAGAAGTGATATATTTAGGCTACAAGATCACAGAGACAGGAATCGAGATGGATCCAGAGAGAGTAAGAACCATTAGAGAGTATAAAAGACCGAAAAATCTGAAGACACTTCGGGGGTTTCTTGGTATGCTTAACTATTTTAAACGAATGTTGGAAAATTTAACTGATCTGGAATTACCTTTAATGGAGCTACTGAGAAAGGGAGTAAAATGGAATTGGACCAGTAAACAAGAAGACGCCTTCAATAAGATCAAGGAACAGTTCATTAGAAACATAAAATTATACCATCCGAACTATGAGAAGATTTTCATTTTAAGGACGGATGCATCCAGAAACAGACTAGCTGGAGTTTTAATGCAGGAATATGATGACATGTATGTACCCGTATCATTTGTCTCTAGAATAACGAAAAGAGCAGAGAAGAATTATGGAGTAAGCGAATTGGAGCTTGCTAGCATCATATTCTGTGTGAATAAACTCAGATACTTCTTACTGGGAGGAAAATTTATAATTGAAACCGATAATCAGGCTTTGTTGACAATATTGACCAACAAGATGAATAATGCCAGAATCCATCGATGGGCATTACTTCTACAGGAATATGACTTCGAGATAAAATATATTCCAGGAATTCAAAATGTAGTACCAGACTCGATCAGTAGAATGGACGGAGAGAAAAGAAGAGATACGAACGAAGCTAGAGTGGGAATTAACATCATGAAGCGGAACAGTGGCATGTTTTCTTTGGAACAAATAAAACAGGAACAACTATTACTAGAAGAGAAATACAAAAGAAGATGCTCTGAAAAGGATGGAATATTGTATAAATTGATGAATGACAAGGAATTGTATGTAATATCTGAAAATTTAACAAAATTAATTGTAAGAAAAATACATTTAGATTTTAATCATTTAGGAATTAGGAAGACTCATATGATATTTCGAGAAAATTATATATCAAAAAACGATATCACGATCATAAAGGATTTCATTAAACAGTGTGAACTATGTCAACTATCAAAGGAAAAGAACATACATCATGAAAACGTACCGAAATCCATCATAGCAGAAAATCCATTGGATATAGTAGCAATAGACTTCATCTCAAACCTTATACCAAGTTATAATGGTAACAAACACATTTTGGTAATCGTAGACATTTTTTCTAAGTTTATTAGTACCTATCCTTGTAGTAAAACAAATGAAAACTCCATTAAAGCATCGCTAGGAAACTATTTCAAGAAATATGGAAAGCCAAAGAAGTGCATAATGGACAATGCTACATACTTCCGGAACAAAAGGATAGTAAAATGGTTGAGAGATCTGGAAATCCAACAGGTTTTCACAAGTATCAGACATCCCAATAGCAACCCTGCAGAGCGAGGAATTAAGGAGGTGATAAAGCATCTGAGGATACTTACATATTACGAAAACCGTATGTGGGAAGAACGTCTAAAGGAGACCACAGACTTTATAAACAACATACCTAACATCGTTACGGAAATAGCACCCATTACTTTATTTACAGGAACAGAACCAGATAGACCATGGTTTAGTGAAGTCAACTATAGTAAACTCATTAGAATAGCAAGAGAAAGACAAGCAAGACAAGCTGACAAATATATTAAAAGAAAACTAGCTAAACTTAGAAATAGGAAAACATTTAAAAAAGGTGACTTGGTAATAATAAAAGCATTAAGAGTACCTAATCATAAAAAAGGAATATGTTCTAAGCTACAGTTACCTTACGAAGGTCCTTATTTAGTCGAAACCAGTCATGGAATAAATAGCTATAAATTGATACATCCTGACACTCATCGAGAACGTGGAATTTTCCATATCAACCAGCTGCATCAATTTAACACCAACCAATCATCAATTTGACACCATCAGTTGTAACTAAAAAATTGAGAAACATTAGAATTAGAGATATTATTTAGTTAATCAAGTATAAAATAGTTTATTTAGTCAATCTTAATTGAGAATTAATATTAGTGGAATTAAGATTCATTAGTAGGTTAAGTATAAGTTAATTATGAGAATCTAGAAGTTTTCTTTAGTATTGAGAGAGATTTAAATGGGGAATTAATTAAATAAGTAGTATATGATTATGAAATCATATATAAAAAATCAAGGTAAACTTCTATAGAATATTCTTGTCAAACCAAGAATAATTCTATAGAATTTTAGGGAATGTTAAACTGAAAATTATCTATCAAGATAAATTAAAACAGAGATATCACTAAGTTAATGTGAATCTTAGTAATAGATGACAATAAATCCAATAAATTGCATAATAGTCCATAAGACAACAATTTAAATATGAGTATAAATATGTGAAGAAACACTTACAAACAAGATACAACTAATATTGCATATAAAAAGATTGCTATTTAAGTTTGCAATTATTTTTCTTCAAATTATATTTCATGACAGAAAACACAGACGTAACAAATAAATTACGTAAACATTAATTTGGTACATAACAATGATTATCACGGTATAATATTACATGAATTTCAAAATAAAATTCCATAATTGTAATTTTATATATTATAGACACTTTTCAGAAACCCTGTATGTTATGTAAATTATTGATTATTTTGGTATAAACTTCAAGGTCAAAATGTCATCGTAAAATGACGTTCGGTTAATAGTTCGAACGGTGTAATTTCGGAGTGACATTAGGAATGCATAAGAACAAAGTGAACTTATCTACAATAACATAGAAAACAGATATTTGGATTTGAAAACAATGATGTTTATTTATAAACAATTGAAAAATAAAACAAAAATTAAAAACAACTAAAAGTTGTTGATTGAGAGCTTGGGAGACGCGGTGTAAATTCAATAATGTGAGGACGCATTAAAATTTCTCTCCTCTAAATTTTTGTAAATCTCAAACATTTGATATATTTTAAGTTTAAAGAATTAATCATAGTATTTAGAAACAATGATGCTATAAAATAACAGAAACTTTCTATCGAATACATAATAAAAAGTGAAAAGTTAGTGAAACGCCGAGAATTGGTAAGGTGAACAATTTACCTTTATTAATCTGCTTTTCGTTTGCTCATTCACGTATCTTCCGTGAATAAATTGTTGCTCCTGGCGAAATAAATCACGTCACATCATTTTAATATCAAGATTTCGCTTTTATGATCATAGGTGATCGTATTTCTTCCAAATGTTTCATCCCAGAGACAAGAAGATGCCAAGCATAGACTTTTCCTTTCGTGTGTAACATATTTGTCCTATAAAACATCGTTCATAATTTTCATTTGTTAGGTTATATTGTGTAAAAATTTATTCGTTGGTAAAATTATTAGATATAGATATTCAATCTCCACTAGATCGGGATAGAACATTGAAATTACATTAAAGGAAATAATAAAGGAAATAATACTCACCAAATCATTGCGATAAATCATCAGTTTGCCTCACAAACACACTTGGTTTTCATTCTTTATTTAATAACTGAATTATCATTACCATAGAATAACTCAACGTCACGTCAACATTAACAAATTATTAGAGTAGAGATTGAATGGTTTGTGGAAGCTTTCAAAAACACATAGAGATAAGTTATAAGAAACGAAATTTATTTGATATGTTTCATATTCAATAGTATGCATTAAAAAATAAAAAAAAAACGTACTTACGCAAAGGTTTAATTAATATGATTATACAATTATGATTCAGAAAATGTTCATTATTCAAACAACTATTCACAATTAAAATCTATTTATCTATGTTTTTCCTTTCTTTTCTTTGATATCTTACCTTTCAGTTTCTTGTTACTGCCGATCGCCAAGCGCCGAATCTCATCCCTGAGGTATAGTGTCATAAAGTTACATAACTCATAATTTTGTTACTAAATAAAATTTTGAATTGGAAATTAGCGGTTAGCTAAACCAATTCTGGCGCCCACAATCATTAAAAAAATAAATACTCATAAATATAAGATCCATAATAAAGTAGCATCCCAATATAGGATCATTAATAAATAAGTAAATGTTATTACTCAATATTTAAATACATGATAATATATATATATATATATATATGTATATTTATATCAATCTATTGAGAAAAAAATTAGAATTTTCCTGAGTATATACAGGATTGTGAATAAACCGAAATTTTTGAACAATGAATTTTCGAAATTTTGAGAAAATTCACTACTACCCAGAGGATGTTTTCAAAATTTCTATATACATGTCTTAACGCCCTCTACATTTTGGTTTCTTGTATTTTTTCGATATTTCACAAAAAAAATTGTGGTTACGACACAACTTCGGCACTATTCAACATCGGTAAGATTAAACCATTGACCAATGAAAAGTAATCCGGATTTGATTTCTATTACTGAAGTTTTTTAATGCATCAGGATAGACGAATTCTGCAAATCTGAACCAGCTCCGTTACAAACGATACAAAACAATGGCAGGCAGCGTGTGGGTCAAATTGGAATCCCTTCTCCCTAGGTATGGTGCTGCATTTTTCCATTCGTTGAGGTGTTACTACCAAATGAAATACTAGCTTCAAAATTACCTGCAAACCGAGGAGTGGGGCTGAAACCAGTTCCGGAACATTTGCTCAGATCAATTGTTTGCAACTGCAAAACAAACTGCGGCAAAGCGTGCGGATGTAGAAAGGCCGCTCTGTATTGCTCAGTGATTTGTACAAATTGCCAAGAGAAGTATTGTTCGAAAGTCTGTAATATTGTTGACGCAATGAACGAGGACGACATATGCCCCGATACTGTCAGTGTCCCTAGTGATATAAAAAAATCACATCCAACCACCTCGGGCGCTCAATTTTACGAACTATTACACAGTATTTTTTATCAATTAAATGTGAGCAACAGTTTCAATTATTCAGTTTTTCCTTTCTCCAATCCTTATTCGCATTATTATCCCATTGAATGCCATAAAAATACCCAAATTAAATAAATACAATATTTAAATGATTGCTAATAAAATATGGCTACCTCAGATCGAGTTGTTTAATCGATTCACTTTTTATACATGTAAGTTGGCTAACAAATGATCGTGGAATACTTTAATATTATACACACTGAGGTCGACGATATTGCCACTCTGGCGCGAATTCTCCGAAAAGTAAGCCATAATTCTGAAGGTATTAGTACTAGAGAAATAAGTTATAGAAAAAAGTTGTTTGTTAATAAAAGTTCTACAACTTTGTCAATTGGGAAAATTTCATAAAAGTGGAGGGTTGAGGAGGAAATGGCGGAAATTCAAAAATGGGGAGAAAAAACGAAAATGTTCATTTTGGGAAGTAATAACTTGGAAAATATTGATAGTAAAAAAAATTTTTTATCGAAAAGTTGGTAAATTGAATTTAAAAGGGGAAAGGTTTCCACAATTTTTTGCCTAACATTAACCGTTCTCGAGAAATCGAGTTAAATGCATTTTTAGCGAGAGGGGCCCAGCTGACATTGGTAGAACCCCACGTATTGAAATTTATGCTCAGAATGCACTCCCTATCGATCCCCAAACTACATAATTTAATGTTTATTCATTTTACAATCTGATGGGACTAAAGAATGAAATACGTTCTTCACAGTATATCACAAAATCTTAATGACATATGTACAGGTTGGCAAATTAATTTTGGCAGTTGACGATGTGCGAGAAAGCCATACAACTTGACAACGTTCTAAAGTAGTTACCGGGAAGAGCAGGCGACGTACATTTCGCATGCAAAGTTTTAAATGTTATGAGACTACTAATACGTACGACGGTAACAGAATATTTTGAATTTGGATTTATAAATAATAAATTATGGCACATGTATAATGCTATATAAAATCGAGTTTAACAAACAAAATAACATTAATGTGTTCTTTATTGTTAATTAAATGAATAAGGAAATAAAAACCATTAGATTTTTCTACGGAAATTGGATTTTTTGTACAGACATAATTATATATTGCTTCAAAAACCATACTTTTATAATTACCCTTCATTATTTTATGTGATGTAAATAATTAATAATAAATAGATTCCAAGAGACATAAACTTTTACCTTTACTTCAAATTAACGTCTTTTAAGTGGTTCCTCCATAATATTCGTCATTGATGTAGTAGATGATAATGTAAAAATTCGGGTTTATACATAAAATTTGAAAAACAAATTGGGGAAATCGCCTTTAAAGATGGTCTAATAAGTATACTAATATTATAAATCAAATATTAAAGCTTTATTGCGGTAGATATTTCTACTTACATATGTAAATTTTTGGGTTTTTTGCAAATATTTACTATGAAATTAGAACATCCATTCACACTTCTTACAGAATTAGGACTGGCAAAACAAAAGAATCTTCGTTCTGAGTGCCGTCAATTATTGTTTATTTAGAACTATGTACAGATATGCTACATATATTATATTACTCTAGTGGAATTTGTCCCTAACATTTACAATTTTATAACACCTATTGACATTTTTACATTTGTTGCTTTTAATGTATTCAATGTAACCTACAAACAAACACTATAATGAAAAATATGTTTTAGATGTACAGGGATCATCAACAGTAAAATAATTATGTGCATCTACAAATGATTCTTCAAAATCACTTTCTATATCAACTTCATCATCCTCGCTATCTCCGTCTTCGGCCAAATTCATGATAATATTATCTACAACAGTATCTAAAAGTGGTTCACTGTTCACAAATTCATCTTCAATCTTTTTAACATGGTCACATCTAACTTTCCAATCATTTGCAGAAAATGTGTTAAAAAATTCATTACAGAATTCTTCAACCTTTGTAAAATTGAAGGTAACATTTCGTTTGGCTACATATTCTTTAAGTGCAGTCCAAACCCTTTCGATCGGATTTAAGTCCGGGTGATAAGGAGGTAGCCTTAAAACTTGCAATCCATGTCGAATAATCAATTCATCAATTTCATATTTGCGGTTTGTACATTTTTGCAACGTTACAAAGATCCGGTTTTAACATTTGTTCACTGTAATATATGTTTCTTTCAGAAAGCCATTTTTTTAATTGTTACTTATTTCAAGGAGTCGTAGGTAATTTTTCATTTAGAACATTGTGATATGGGGCGTTATCAATTACCACAACAGCGTTTTTTGTTAGGCTTGGAATAAGTTGTTCTTGTACCCACTTCTCATAATTTTAGTACGCCATTCCATTATGATAATCTCCTGTTTTTGACTGGGAGTTCCACATAATACCAGCATTAGGTACAAAACCATGTTCACTTCCTGCATGCACACAGATGAGCCTTTTGAAACGGGTTTTCTTAATCCTTCGTTACTCTTGTCGCTCCATCCTTTAAGGTGCGTGTGACATGAATGAATGTATGTTTCATCCATATAAATGATAGGTTTGTTCTGTTCTCTGCACTTTTTTATGTTTCTTAAATATAGTAGGCGTAAATGTCTGATTTCGTGACGTTCCATTAACAAACTTCTGTTGTTTTCATGTTGGTCCAACGAAAACCCAAAGAATATATTTGTTTCCTCAGAGATTCGCGACTTCCTGCGAAGCTATAACTATCTGCAAAAGTTTGGTGTACATTTCTTAACGTGAGTACTTTTTTCTCGGATATGTGATACTTTATTATGCACCTTCTAAACACAGTTTTGTCGAATTGATCCATACGGATACTGAACGTTCTTTGTTCTTTTGTAGGCACATCAGTGTCAGCATTAGTTCCTACCAGAGCTTCTTTTTTAATACGGAAAAGCGTTCTTTGTCTAACTTTCGTAGCAGCAGACACTCGTTCAATGACGTGACAATGAAATAATTCGATATAAATGTTGTATATATTCAAAAATACTATATCACGTTTCAGTTCGTTATTTGTTCTTAACGATTTTTAGATATTAGTTGAAACATATTTTAATATGACCAAACCGCAATGGTAACTGAAATCGGAAGATGGTTCAAAACAAATAATAAAACCAAAACGTAATAGAGATAGGTATTAAATGAGTATAATAATTATAATTATAAGCTAAAAAGCCTATTACATTTAACTTGGTATCTTACACAAAATAAACATGTGCCCTTTTATATACTCCTGTAGACAGAAGCAGAATGGTTATTTATGTGCATAAAGTGGTGCTTTTTTTCATGAATGGAAAAATTTACGCATGAGCCGCAAGCATGCAAAAACCAAAAAATGTCTCATTTAGGTTGGTCTAAATGGACTAAAAATGGCGTCGATTTGTTTGTAATGATGACATAACGGTGCATAAAATTGACACATGAGTGCATAAAATACTTTGTCTCCCCTAATGTAACTTTTTAAATCGTTTAACAAATAAATATTTTATGTACGAATATCGATTTAAAAAATCGAGTGTAAATTTGTCAAATAATTACTTTGGTTAAAAAATGTTATTGCAATAATTAAACCTTACCTTTGTTAATGGAATTGTCGACTTGCCATTGTTTGACTCTTCGGTCATGAAATTTGAAACGTTCATAATTATTTCACGACACTACGCACTCAACTTTTTATGTACAATTTTATTTTCTGGAGTCGCCATAACAAGTTAGTATTGCACAACCCCGGTAATCACACTTTTCTCTGAACTGTACTATCGAAACGAAGCTTACGAATTCCGCCAGCGAAGTGAGCTCTTGCAATCCGCATACGTCTTTGCTACGGCGCACCGGAAGTTGCCAAACTTCCGACTTCGAAAATCAATTTGCCAAACTGTAGAATTTATCATTTTTGAATTTCCAATAATCTTAGTTGTATAATACGTTGTATTGTTATGGGGCAAATAGGTGCTGAAAACGTAAGTAGTGAGTGCAAAAGATATTCGAACACATTATTACAATCGATTACTTTCTGACTCTTTGTATTCGAGTATTCCGTCAGTATTCGTACGTCATTATCATTTTTTTGTGTTTATATATATTTTAACCGATTTTACACTTTATTTAAAATCACGAAAACTTTGAAAATTTCAAAATTAAGATAACATTTTTTCAGTGATTTATCTTCCATTCTCAAATTGTTTTGATTCACGGCTGAGCTTCAAAATGAAAAATAACCATTTTTATGACCAATATTTCAAATTGGTATGCAATAATCATAAACATTTAGAACAATTGATAATATAATATATATTTCATGGAAAACTTCCACTGTAAATATGCTTTGTCTTAGCATCTACTATGTTTCAGATAATCAAAACACTTATGACTACTGTTCTCCTCACAACAATTCACTGTCGTCCGCAGCATATACGTATACCAACAAATCTATCACTGTCTGAAGCTAACCAATTAACAGGACAGCCTCCCATATTTGAAGATAATGTTAAGTCGCAAAACTCGATTGAAGTAACAGTTGAGGAAGTTGAAGGAATGTTAAGAGCTAATCCAAAATTACCGCGTCTGACAAGAGGGGAAATACTGGACCTATTAGAGAATTTAACAAAACTCGAAACTGTTAACAAGGTGTATGCTCAGCCTTCACGTTTGAATAAAACAAATATTGACGCAAAATTTAGAGATCCTAAAGCTATTATGATGGTTTTACCATTTACACCTGATGCTGACAGTGAAAATAACGTTGAAGATCTCTATATGAAACCACCGATTACAAAAATTGTTGACCAACATCAATTAGGAAATCAACAGACAAATAATGGCGATCCTCCAGTTCCATTTCATTTAGGTGAGTGAAACATTCAACTAAATAATTCAACAATTTTGAAAAGTGTCTCAAAAAATAGTGTGTATAGTTAGCGTAACAGATATAGTGCGAGCTTAGCGCTGTCGGCTTTTCGTTTGACTCGAATACGAGGATATCGTCATAGCCCAGTCAATATTATAATTTAAAATGCTTAGTTGACGATAAATTCATTTAATATTATAATTTGAACTAATAACCGTTAAATGTATTTAATAATTTTATAATTATTAAATACATTTATTGTCTGTCTAACGATTAATTCAAATCCGCTATTATGGAGCGCCCTTCTACTTTTTAAGATACTTAGCGTTAATGTATAGAACAAAATATATTGCTTTAACCCTCAAGTGCCTATGCGGGGTCCCATTGCGACCCCGAGTGACAATTTCCTATAATTAATTTTTAATTTAAACATATTGGCAACATCGCATCTAGGTATGTGTCGGTAAATACATGTTGCACGATCTTTTAGTATGCTGCGGCGCGTTGTAGCTATAGTGTCTAGTATCAGAACGTGTAGGTAAGTGGGGTCCCGTTGCGACCCCGATTCGACATTAAGGAATGCAAAAGAATTGCATTAATAAATCTTTAAGTTTACAGTCAGAATGAACCGTTGGGAGAAAACCAGACCACTTACAGAGGCTGAACTTGAAGAAATAATAAAGTATCAACAGTTATAGAGGATGAAATGGAGTATGAAAGCGAAGAAGAATCGGACAAGGAAGACGACCAAAATTTTATGAAGGAGGATGTGTCCGAAACAGAGGATTATCTAGAAATACAAAGTGAAGTGGAGTCGGACGCAGAATCTACCGAACTACGGAACCTCAAGAAGATGTTCGAGATTGCAGTGGCCCAATATATACTGCGATATCGGGTTTGCAGTGGAATACTGGGCCTTTTGTGAAAAATAAAAGACTCAAAAAAACATTATAAATGCGCGTCCAGGTATGACAAATTACAGTGAAAATTCTATAACGTTCTTAGATTTTTTCAACCTGTGATGATTCCGAAAAGACAGTATTGTAAAAAGGACATTAGCATAGAAAAAGATTGAATTATGTTAATAATAATTTCGATGTAAATAGCGAGCATTGATCTATGGAGGCCAGGCTAGATATACGAAGAGCACGTTCCAATTAAATGTGAATATCACACGCACCTGATATGCGGAAGGTCATGCATGCAGGCCACTGATCGAATGCTTCCTATAAATACAAAGTGTCGGCAACCCATGATTAATTGTTATTATTCTGAATACGGTTAAATGTATGTATAGTGTATTATAATCTGTGTTAGTAATTCTAATATATTTATCCCAGTGATTTTATAAATAATGTTATTTATTCAACCCCCGAAGAACGGTTACTAGGTAGGTGGTTTTTCCAAAAGTTATAATGGTTTTATGGCGAACGTAGTTTATACGAGGGGCACTTACTGAGTAACCACTGCAAACCTATTTTTGACGATGGAAATGAAAAATATCATTTGTCGTCATACTAATGAAGAAGATACTGAATATTTTGATTAGTGGAATACCAAAAATCCAAGCAATGAAAAGGAATGGCTGGTTCTTGAAAAGGATGAACTTAATAGTTTTTTGGGAGTACTTCTAAAAGCAAGTGCACTCAGATGTAGAAAGGAATCTACTCGGGAAATGTGGTCTACTAATACCTCCATACGTCGATCATGTTTTACAGCTGCTTTACCGCGGGACAGGTTGTAGCAAATATCAAATTTTTTACGATTCGACGACATATCTACAAGAGCTGAGCGAAAGGATCAAGACAAGTTAGCAGCAATAAGAGATATTTGAGATATGTTTGTTGAAAATTGTAATAAGGCATTTGAACCATATGAACATGTTACCATTGATGAGCAGTTGGTGTGTTTCCGAGGAAAAGCCCATTTAGGCAATATATAAAATCAAAACCTGGACAATACGGTATAAAAATTTGGGCAGCCGCTGATGTTAAAACGTCATATTGATGCAGCCTTCAAGTTTATACTGGAAAATCTCGCGGAGGTGTAACAGAGAAGAATCAAGGATTTCGTGTCGTATCAGATTTGGTAGTACCCTACCATGAGAGCTGGCGAGGAATAACGACCGATAACTTTTTCTCAAGTGTTTCGTTGGCTAATTATTTGTTGACGAAGAAACTGACATTACTTGGAACTGTTCGTAAAAATAAGCCAGATACACAGCTGAAACTAACATCCACGCCTATAGAATCATCTATGTTTGCATTTACGAAAGACCTAACGATGGTCTCGTACATTCCCAAAAAGAATAGTGTTCAGTGCGGCCCTGTCTATCAGCTTCCCCCCACGCCGAGTTCAGTCGAAGCGAGCGACGACGGCTAACAGCGAGCAGCATTCGACCTTCTGAGTTTAGCAGAGAAGGACATTCACAATATTCAGTTTATTTTATTAATTTTTTCATGTTGTAAAGTTATAGTTTAATAAATAATACCTCAAAATGTTAAAATAAGTGCATTTACCAACCAGCCCATACAGTCTACATTGGCCATTCGACCTGATAATATGAATTATTCAAGATAACAAGATTCAAACAGTGTTTGTGGCAGCAAGCAGGCGACCGATACACATTCAGAAGTCATATTGGTGCGGTAAGTTTCCAGTCAATCCAAATTCCTTTCTCATCTATCGGCACGTTGTCGACGTAAACATTTTTTTATGTAAACGCTTTTTGTGTGCATGCTTTGTTTGAAATTCAAAACTCGACTAAGGAATAGTATATTAAAGTATAAGTGGATAAAGAGGTCTTTCAAACACGCGCGATTTTTCGAGCACGACGGCGTAGCCGGAGTGCTCGAAATAGAACAAGTGTTTGAACGATCAGTTATCCACGAATACTTTACGCTATTTTTTTTATTGGTGCACTTTGAAATCATAAAATATTATTAACATAATATTACTACAAAAAAACGGAAGTCCGTCCTCGATGCCCAGCCAAGTTTCATAGATAGTATTTATTTTTATATGACGTTACGAGGTACTGCTGTCAGATCAATAATCAAAAAGTTTCTTTATTTATATTTAAAAGGATACAATGTATATATGAATATATAAATAAATTTTGCAGAAAAAACCAAATAAGACATTGGTTCACAATGAAAATATACAATTTAAAAACTAATAAAAAAAGTTGTCATTGATACTTACGTTTCTCAAGTTGTTGTTACTATAGGAACTTTAAAAAACGCGCGTGTTTGAAAGTTCGATTTAAACACGCTGAGGCGTGCTTTAAAGAGGTAATATGAGGCATCAATAAAAAAACATATTATTCAGACCTACAATATTTAAAAACGAAAATAAATTCTTCTGAATTTAGGGTATTTTGCATTTCTAATAAAAGAAACAATAACAGTTGTGTTTAACAGAGTGGTATTTCAGGAATTTATCTATAATTTGTTTCATTTTTATTGTAATAAACAGTTCATTAATTTCCTTCCTTTATTATATTAACGCAAATAATACAGCTATAATGGAGGAGGAAATCAATGCTTTAATAAAGAAACGTGGTTTAGTAAAGGCCAAAATAATTTTAATCGAAAAATTTATTTTTGGCTTACAAACAATCGAAAATACATTAGAACGATCAAAAATTATTGAATTGGAACAGAGGTTACAGGATACCGAAACATTAATGTCTCAGTTTGATGAATTGCAAACCGACATAGAATGCGCAGTAGCGGACGTTGATACGCAATTGGCGGAACGCGAATAATTCAATAACCGGTTTTATTTGGTTTTATCATTGGGGAAAAACATTTTAGAAAAACATAGTCAACCAGACAGTATCGCTGCGATAGGTGTCGATAACAGGAGTATGTCATTACAATTGAATCACTCAGCGAATCCTACAGAAGGGGTTAAATTGCCAGAAATCAATTTACCTAAATTTGACGGTTCGTTTCAAAATTGGCTAGATTTTAGGGATATATTCCAATCTCTAATACACGAAAATAACAGACTAAATGATATTCAAAAATTTCATTATTTACGAGCGTCATTAATCGGCACAGCGCCACAAGTCATTAAAACTATCGAATTTTCCGCAAGTAACTATGAGTTTGCATGGAAAACTTTACACGAAAGATATAACAATACAAACCTTCTTTTTCAGAATCACATTAATTCGATTTTTAAAATGGAATCTTTAACAGTAGAATCAGCAATTAAAATCAGAAATTTAAGCGATAATTTATTTAAAAATTTAACCAGTCTAAAACAATTAGGGGAACCAACCGAGCATTGGGACACAATAATTATTTACATAGCGCCTAATAAACTAGATTTTAATACAGCACGAGAATGGGAAAGAATTAAAGCTAAACAGAGCAATTCTTGAACCCTGGAAGATTTCAAAACTTTTTTAAGACAGCGCGCAGACCTTTTAGAAAACATGGAAATGAATTGTTAAAAAAGCATAAATGAAAAACGTTCTTTTTCACACGAAAGTTTTAATGTTAATCGAGACAACAAGCATGCCCATTCGAGAGGCATGTTTGCAAATTCAAAAGATAGCAATAAACTCAACAATACATCAAAATTTACATGTCCTTTATGCAAAGGCGATCATAATCTATTTTATTGTACCGATTTTTTGAAACTTTCTGTACCCGATCGTACGAAGAGAGTTAAAGAATTAAAGTTATGCTTTAATTGCTTACGTCCCAATCATCTTCTTAAAGATTGTAACTGGTAAACTATGCGTGGAAAAACATAATACCATTTTGCACAATACAGACCATGCCAATGTATCAGGTGGAGTGAATTCACAAAGCGTCGATGACAGTTTGATCGTCCAGTCACAATCTTGTAACATACAAAATACAAAATGTAATCTATCCGTGGCAAATAATGCCATTTTGTGTACAGCAATGGTTCAAGTCCGAGGTATTACAGGAAATTTCATACCGGTACGAGCACTTCTGGACTGCGGATCACAGTCTAGTTTCATAACTTCAGAACTATGCAATATTTTAAAAATACCTCAAGAAAAAACGAATTTAACGATTTCAGGAATATCAGATAAAATATCACGTGCCAGTAACAAATCTCATTTAAAAATTCGGTCTTCTGTCAATTCATACAGTTTCAGTTTGACATGTTTTGTTCATGACAAAATAAAAAATGATTTACCAGACTTTAATATTAATCGCGACTTGTTAAATATTCCTAAACATATGCAATTAGCTGATCCTAGCTTTGATCAACCTCAAAAAATAGGTCTATTACTCGGAGCCGATATCTTTTGGCATCTTTTAGATACCGAAAAGTACGAGCTTGGTACGAATGGTCCTATCCTACACAGTACTCGCATTGGGTGGATTGTAGCAGGACCTTTATCAACTTTCAGTAATAACAACATTTGTAATTTAAGCAAAAATTCTATAATTCAAGAACAACTTACTAAGTTCTGGGAAATAGAAGATATCACAAATAATAAGCCATTATCTAACGAAGAAGCCTTGTGTGAAAAACATTTTGTCGATCATTTAACGTACTCTACGGATGGTAGGTTCATAGTATCACTACCTCTTAAAGGTTCTCCCCACAAGCTAGGGAATTCTCGCGATGTAGTGATCAAACGATTTATCAGTCTTGAGAGAAAACTTCTTGCAAATGATTCACTAAGAAACTTATATACAGATTTTCTAGAAGAATACGAACGACTAGGTCATATGACTGAAACAAAGGACATAAAAAATAATGAACCCGAATATTACTTACCTCATCATGGCGTTCTCAGAGAATCTAGTTCTACGACTAAGCTTCGAGTTGTGTTTAATGCATCAGCACCAACATCATCTGTGGTTTCTTTAAATAATCTTCTAATGACGGGTCCAGTAATTCAATCGGATTTATTTTCAATACTTTTACGGTTTAGAATGCGCTCAATTGTTATTTCCAGTGATATAAAGATGAAGTACAGACAGGTGCTGATTAATCCAAAACAAAGAAGTTTGCTTGTCCCAATGAACCAATTAAAACATATCAGCATAATACGGTAACATACGGTACAACGACAGGATCCTTTTTAGCGATTCGAAGTCTACATGAAGTAGCAAATGAGTGCTTATATTCTCATTCAAAGATTTCCGATATTATTAAAAAGGATATGTACGTTGATGATCTATTCACTTCTGTAGATTCGCCCGACGATGCAAAATATATAATTAAAACAATTTCTGAAGCCCTTTTAACGCGAGGCTTTGAATTGCGAAAATGGAAGTCAAATCGCTCGGAGATAATATAAAATTCAAAGTTAGATTCAGACGACAATACAATTCATTTTTCTGAAAAAAAGGATTACGATAAAATTTTAGGTCTTTCTTGGAGGAGCAAACAAGACTCACTTACCTATAAAGTTATGGATGTAAACGAAGTTGACCAAAACCAAATTACAAAACGAGTAATTTTAGCAAGAATTGCAACGATTTTTGATCCTCTAGGATTAGTAAGCCCTTGCATAATCATTGCTAAAATCTTATTACAAAAATTGTGGGCGGAAAATCTTATCTGGGATCAACCCTTACCTGGTCATATTTTGACCGAATCGTTAGACTTCTCTTGGGAACTCAATCTTTTAAATTTTTTATCGATTACACGTAGAGTTACTTGCAGCAATCCTAGTTTTATTTCTTTACACGGTTTTTCAGACGCATCAGAATCAAGTTACGGAGCTTGCATCTATATTGTATCACAAAATACAGATAAACATGTTGAATGTAATTAATTGTGTGCTAAGTCAAAAGTAGCCCCTCTAAAAATGCTAACTATACCACGACTCGAATTATGCGCAGCTCTTTTGCTAGCGCGACTTATTTTCTACAGTGTTAAATTCTATACAGATCGAATTTAATGAAATTTATTGTTGGTCGGATTCGACCATAGTTTTGGGGTGGCTGCAAACCTCCCCTAATTTATTAAAACCATTCATAGATAATCGAGTTGCTGAGATACAAAAATTGACGAATAATTTTAAATGGAGACATGTGCCTAGTGCTGATAACCCGACAGATTTAGTGTCTCGGGGTGTTAAACCAACGAACATTCTTAGCCTAGAAATGTGGTGGCACGGACCCACTTGGTTACTTAAGGACCAAAGTGAGTGGCCAACTAATAGATTTGTTTTAAAGGATTTGCCGAAAATGCGACATTGTTCTTTCAGAGCTAAATCATTAAAAACTCATTTTCCATTTGAAAATTTTTCTAACTAAATGAAACTAAAACGGATCGCAGCTTTTATCTTTAGATTTTACGCACCTAACATTATCAGAAGTTGAATACAGTTTCCAAAAAATTATAATAATCGCTCAAATGGAATCATTTTCAGACGAATATTCCTTTGTATGCAATAAAGCGGAGCTTCCCAGAAACAGTAGAATTCTAAGTTTAAAACCATTTTTAGATGAACAAGGGTTAATAAGAGTTGGAGGAAGACTTTCCAATCCTAACCTTTCGCATTCAAAGAAATATCCGATTTTGTTATCGCCTCATCGTCACCTGACCAAATTAATCATGCAATTTGAACACGAACATTTATTACACGCGGGACCTCAATTACTTTTGGCAAGCGTTCGCGACAAATTCTGGCCAATTCCAGGTCGAAACTTAGCACAAAGAATAGTTCGCTCTTTGCGTTAAATGTTCTAGATATAACCCACAGCAGGTTCAACCGATCATGAGGGATTTACCCGCTGCAAGAGTTCAATGGGCGTTATCATTTGTCAAAGTTGGCGTAGACTATGCTGGCCCTTTCATGGTCAAAGATCGACGCAGACGCGGTTGTAAGACCATAAAATGTTGGGTATCCTTATTCATTTGTCTTATAACTGGAGCAATACATCTGAAACGTGTTTTATCATTAAGTTCAGACGATTTTTTGCAGGCTTTTTATCGATTCATCGGCCGTAGAGGAAAACCCTCAGAGATATTTTCCGATAACGGAACAAACTTTATTAAGGCCAATAAAGAGTTACAGTTATTGGGTCATTTTCTACAAAACAATAACGATACTATTACTGAATCAATAGAAAACCTAGGGATTAAATGGCACTTCATTCCGCTAAATTCACCCCACTTCGGTGGTGTATGGGAAGCGGACGTAAAAAGTTTGAAATACCACTTAAAAAGAGTAGTAGGTTCTTACACGTTATTCGTTTTTGATTTTCAAACTTTGCTTGTGCGCATAGAAGCAATACTAAATTCAAGACCGCTTTCCCTTTAAGTTCCCATCCTGACGTTTATTCCCCTCTCACCCCCGCACATTTTCTAATCGGTCGCTCTGCAATGACAGTTCCTGAACCATTAGTTATGGACATATCAGAAAACAGACTCTCACAATTTCAACTCCTTCAAAAGATATACGAGCAGTTTTGGAATAGGTGGCACCACGAGTATATTAGCGAGTTCCAACAGAGGCAGAAATGGAAGAAAAATGTGGGTAATCTAAAAATCGGTCAACTAGTTCTGGTGAAGGACAACAATGTTCCTCCCATGAGACGGCGGTTAGGAAGAGTATCTCACCTCTTCGAAGGCAAAGATGGAGTATGCAGAGTAGCGACTATAAAGACTGCCGATGGAGTTATCACAAGAGCAGTCGTCCGACTTTGTCCTTTGCCTATTGAAAGCTAAAGCTTCCAAGGCCAGGGGCATGTTCAGTGCGGCCCTGTCTATCAGCTTCCCCCACGCCGAATTAAGTCGAAGCGAGCGACGAGGGCTAACAGCAAGCAGCATTCGACCTTCTGAGTTCAGCAGAGAAGGACATTCACAATATTAAGTTTATTTTATTAATTTTCTCATTTTGTAAAGTTATAAATAGTTTAATAAACAATACCTCACAATGTTAAAATAAGTGCATTTACCAACCAGCCCATGCAGTCTACAAATAGGATGGTACATGTAATATCAAGTCAACATGATGATGATAAAATTTGTCCAAACATCCAAAATAAACCATATATGATTTTGGATTACAATGCAACTAAGCATTGGCAATGCTGATAAGCTTATCAGAGTATTTGTATGGTAGAAAAACAGCTCGATGGTCATATAGGCTATTTATGAACATGGTAGATATTTGCGCCTCAAATACTTTTATTTTATTCATTGAGAAAAATCCTGAATGGCATAAAAAAAAATACACGCGACGACGATTGTTTCTTTTGCAATTGGAAGATGATCTTGTTCGTATCAATATGGAGAGAAGGCGCCAATACAAAAACCACAAGGTACGTGCAATATCGGCTTTACGAGATTGTGGACTAGTTGTAGAAGACCAACATATTCCTCAAGCAGTAACTCCTGGTAAAAAACGTGCTAGATGCTATCTGTGCTCTCGAAAAAATGATGAGAAAGTAAATACAACGTGCGGTCCTTGTGAGCGAAGTCCATAGAAAAAAAGAACAAACAATTACAATTATGTGTTCCACTTGTATGTCAAACTAAAATGTTAACAGACATAATTTTGTATGCATATTATATAATCATTTTTCCTCTTTTAACCATTTTTTGGTCATGGAGTGACATTTTGTTTTGTCTAGTTTCGTTATTAGATTTTTCGATGTATACCAATTTTTTACTATTTTAGGTATTTTATTTTCATTAAAATTGAATAAACTATTTAAAAATGTTTTAAAGTGTATAATTTTTTAGAAATATTCGTAAATATTTACAAAAATTCACATATTTATCTGGGGTCTCTGAAGGATCCCGTACCGGTATGTAGGTTGATTTGTAGGTCATAGGCATTGAAGGGTTAAACAATATTAACCTATCTATATTTAAAAACATCTTAAACATAACACCAGACAATTAACACTACCGTATATCTCGTTTTATTAAGAAGAGTTAGAAATATAAATTTCAAATAACCATTTCTCACATATTTGACTGAACTAAGGTAAAGTGACCAAATATGGGCACCCTTAAGAAAAAGTCACTGTAAAACCCACATTTTCCCCAATTATTTATTTAAAAAAATTGGGTATGTTCTAAAACACTCATAGGACTCACCGAATCCAGTAAATTCTGTAAATAGGAACGTAATCTTAAAGTATACAAAGAAATGTTTTCGCTTTTTGGTGCCCATATTAGGTACATCATGTTCATAATATGGGCACACTTTATTCCAAATATGGGCACTAGATTCTAGTATGATCAAGTCCCTTACAACAATAGTTCTGTAGTAATATCCAAGGTGAATTGAAACGAGGCATTGAAAAAAAAACACTTTATTCTGAAGTTTGTATGAACATGAAAAAATAAAACCTCATTCCTGAAGATCAAAACTTAACAATTCATTAATAGAAATAAAAACGTCTTAACAATTAACGACATAAGCAAGTGATCAGTCACAAAGTGGACATTTGAAAATCTGCAGTTCAACCTCCTTAGTCAGTCCCGCGCATTCCTCGTGAACCCACCTTTTGCAGTAAGAGTACTGTTGCATGGACAGCTTTCGGTAGGTTTTGCACAGGGGACAGTACCAATTTTCGGTCGCTTTAGTGCGTACTTTCTTGGCTGTGACTAACGATTCTTTAAGTTTTGCGGATTTTGAAGCTGCACTTTTCGCCACAACATTTTGAGTCTATAATTTAATGGCTCTACAGTTCTATAGTTCGAAGCCTTCTTTCGGGTTTGTGTTTGGTTAGTATTGGTTTCACTCTTCTTCTCTGGAGTAGTAAGCGACAAAGAGTGTTCATCAGTATCTTCGTCTGAACTGGACTCATCTGGAGCGATTCCAGCATCTTCTGACCTGTGCGATGATGGGGCAGCATATTCACTGTCCTCACTGCATGTATCACTGCCAGATGAGGCAGCACGCTTACGTCGCGGCTTCTTAGTCACAGAAGCTTTCTTAGAAGAGCCTGGTTGCGGAATTCTGTTAGAACTATCAGGATCCATAGCTACGATGGGTGGACCCACTCTTTGTTGATTTTGATCTGAAAAATTTGGATCTTGAATCGAATCCGGCTGTGGAACTTCTTCTGTGGACTGAGAAATGTCCAGACGTTTTTCTGTTTTAGTTGGGAGGGTGCATAGGCCGTTTCAAGAATTACGGTTGGGTCATCAGGAAATATTCCTGTACCTCGAAATCCATTTGCAACATTTGTGGGTGTTACTGCCTGGGGCCACCTTTGAGAACACTATACCAAAACTTGGTTTCTTCAGTCTTCTATCAACTTGGTGCCCCCAAAAGCGCTGAACTTCATCATCCCAGTGGTCCTTGAATGCCCGAAACATCGACTTATCCTTATCCATGGGTTGAAGTTCGTGGGTGCAATTACTTGGCAAACATAATAAAGTTATTTCGTGAATTTCAGTAAGAAAAGTAAGGCCTACAAAGAAGTATAAAGGTAATCCACAACTGAAAACTGAGCTTGCATCTACAACTACTACCACTACCACTGCAATAGCTTCAGCCACCCCAAAGTATCATTATGGAGAACTAAAGCCTCAGCACCATAGAAGAAGAACTACATCGACAACAACGAATCCTTCAGTAGGTTCCTCAACATTATCTGGAAGGTATACAATAACGACTACACAAAAATATTATAATCATAGGTAGGTTAAATTTTTTCAGTTAAATTTTTTTATCATTCTTCTATTTCTTAAGAGAATTATGGACGAATACATACCAAAAATTATACTATTTACAATATTTGCACTACGTTTGGGTTGATATTATTAATAAATTGCGATCTTTCAAGTACCGTTTGCCTCAACTAATCTGGTTATTTATATCCTATGGAAAAACTATGTCATTAATTTGATTGATTTCATAAATATCTGAGACTAAATCTTCATTTTTAACATTGAATGCACAATGAAATAAATTTAATAAAACGGTAAATTGAAAAGTTTTAATCGTGAACAGACATCTCATTACAAGAAAAAATATTAGAAATAACGTGAAAATGTTTCAAATAAGATGTAGGAATGATTTCGTCTCCGAGTATCTATCAATAAATACGGAAATTCAACCTATCCATCGTCCAAAGAGCTTGATGGAAAATTGTCCATATAAAATTCAAGTATTATAAAACTTTTCACTCCAAACTCGACGTTCACAAATTACTTTCAAATGTTTTTCTTGTTGCGCGCCGTTTCTATGGCCAATCCGATCTGCTCGTACATTCTCGCTTGTCCATCGAACAAAAAACACTTCCAGAGCACAAACATTCAGAATATTCGATAACTGCGTAATCATATGGGCCAAGGAAAAGTTATAGGGTGTAGAAGAATAACCCCCCTTCATTACACTGCTCCTTTTTAGGATCATTCCTCCTGGTATGACATTATTGACATTATACCATTAACTCTTCATCCTGTTACTCTTTAATTGCAGCTTAGTACACACATCAAGTCACACGGCACTCTCATCTTTCTACAGAACAGTACCTTCGTAGGTGTCTGACCTGAAGTTGTTTTGGTGGGCGTTGAGGCACTGGTGTCTTTGTCTGCTGTTTTCAATATTTTCCTCTGTTGATCGTCAGGAGTCTTTTTCCTCTCACCGGGCTCTATTTAGTCCTTTGTCAGCGGGTGTCTTTCCTAATGGTTCAACGGCAGATCGTCTCGCCTCTTCTATTGGGAGGCCTTGTTCGATGAGGTATGCAAACCTCTTTCTAGCAGCTCCGGAGAGTCTGATTCTTACTTTCCCTTTCAATAGGGCTTTTAAGGTAAACGGTGACTACCAGGCAGGTTTCCATAGAGATATCCCCTTTTCAGACGTCCCGAGGGTACTCCGGACGTCAGGTCATCCAGCCATCCCCACACTCCACGGAAAATAGGCTCCCTCCTCCACCCTGTGGTACTTACCCTTATATTAGGGAGATTTTTGCAACTATGCTTCACTTAGATCCGTTGTGTTCAGTTCCCAACAGCCGTCTGCAACAAACCTTTAGACGTCATTGCTATGCCGCGTCACCTCGGGCAGAGTGCTATTCTTCATAGCGCACAACGATCTTGGGATAAGCGTCCTCGAGAGGTTTGCCTGACCTCATCGGCTATTCTCCTGGAGTCAATGGCCATGTTACTTACCTCCTTAGCCGCCTGGGAGGGGGGGTATACATTTCCATTCTATTGAAGAGGTAATCAATTAAGGTTTTAGGTGACTAGGTTAATAAGTAACGCGAGGGAGCGCTCCCTCCAGTTCATCAGGAATTTACGATGGGATTGTTGTTACCTCCATCGGTTTGTTTTATTTCATTTTCTCTACTGTGTTCATATTGATCCCACGAAAAGGTAGGGAATTGGTAAGTCTACTAGCAGCAGAGCCCCGCATGCCGCAGTAAGGCTAGTTACTCCTGGAGGGCGCCCGGTTTCCTGGAGAATCCGTTTGCGACGGCACTTCAATGCCGCCACGCATCTTTAGACACGGGCACGCTTTGCACTTTGGATTGGAGGGTTGGTCCGAGGCGACAGCTTTCATTAAAGGATTGAGGATTTTCACGTCCTCTCACTCTACTATAGCTGCCACTAACCACATTTAAGGGTTTCCCGTTCCCCCGGTCATTCCCTTATCCGCCACCTGTGGACGCTCCCAATAGGCACCCAACCTACGGGCGGTGGGGTAACTGTGTACGCCAACAAAGTTTATGGCATTATCGCTATAGATTATGGAAGGGAGTCCTCGTCGGGAAATAAAGCGTCATAGGGAGGCGATAAAGTATTCTATAGATTGGTCGGAAACTAGTTCTAGATAGATTACTTTAGATGCGAAGGATACAAAGAGAGCTATGTAGTATTTGGTTATGGGGGCTTTATTGATGTGTGTTGATTTAGCTGAGAAAGGAACTGCACAATCGATACCGGACATCTGAAAGGGACGGGCAGATGTAACGTGCGTGAGGGTAAGTCGGACATGATTTGTGGGGCTGTGATAGCCTTAAATCATGAGAAATTATGTATTTATTTATGACGCGTTCAATTTCTCGTAGACTATCAATGGGCCAGAATAGTAGTCGAATGTTCGCCAATATATTTTGGAGACCACTGTGTCCTAGTCATATGTATCCTCTTTGTAGAACTAATGATGTAAAATGGCAATGAGCAGGTAAAAAGATAGGGTGTTTTTGCTGATAAGAAACAGGATATTGAGTCTTCCTCCTATTCTAATAAGGTTGTCTTTGACGATAAATAAGTTTAAAGATAAAAGACATTTATCTGAATAGGCCTGATTCCTTTGTAGGGCACGAGTGAGGCTTGGAACATTGTTGTTTTGTACCTGTTGTTCAAGGAAGAGTAAAGCTGTGTCTAAGTCTAGTCGACAAAAAGGTTTTTACTTAATGAGAAGTTTCCTATAAGAAGGATGGTCCGAAGAACCACAATATACTAGGGAAGTCTAATGAGTTAACTACGTAAAAATCACTAAAATGATCAATTCACACAACCACAAGATACAACGACGCTACTAGGTTAGAAATGGACTTGTTCCCTCCAAAACGGAAATGATTGATAGACAATTGACGTCCACTGATACCAACTGTTGAGGTTAGCTATCAACTTGAATTTGCGAACGGTGAGAGCAGTGCGCTAATTCTATTTACCAACGTCAATAGAACCGGAAAGGTCAAGGATTCAGGCCCTCTCAATGGTAATAAAAGAACTTAGAAAGTAAATAATTCAATTGTTATCAATTGTTTTCAACAGATATCTAATAATTTGCGCTTCCAATAATATGCGATTAGATAGATAGATATCCCACCGTGTTACCACTCTAATAATATGCGCTGTCACCACTCTAATAATATATACTATTGTATCACTGTAATCCCCTAATGATATACGATTATGTATCACTATTATCCCTATTATTTACTGATGTCACCACTCTAATAAATGGGTATTTTCTTTTTCGTTCTTATGGTGAAGCCGTGATAAACTCAGCCGATGTTGCTGATATCCCATGCTGTCACCAATCTAATAAACACCACTATGTAGCTACCAAAGATAATAATCGCTGTCACCAGTGTAATAACTTGTATTGTATCGAATCGGTATTATCCTATAGTTCCTAGTAGTATCCTATATCTGGGGTAATGTATATAGTAGTTCTCTGTTACCAGTGTAGTAACTCTATCTATCGTCCCTTTTTTCTCTATCTGTACAGCTGCTGTCACCAGTGCCTGATGGCACAAAAAAAAATTATAGAACCCGGGATTCTCCCTGCGGAATTTCCTCGAGGAAGGGGGGGTTGTTCCGGGCTCGAGCGGTCGAAGACGTCGTGGGGCCCCTTGGGCTTATACAGTGTGCCAAGCCCGAGTTCGTAGTGCAGGGTTAGCTGGTCCGACCTATTTGACGGGTATGGGGTGGTGAGGATTGAGATAATCGAAAGGTTAGAGCATATGATAACAATATATTACAAAAAAAACAAAACTGTGTCAAATAACCTCCGAAAGTAAACTAGTATTAGCGGTACCTGAACTATGACCTCTATTTCTAGTATAAACGTCTACCAAACTCTATGATCTAGGATTTAACTAAAATTCTCAAGTGTACAATATAAAATATCTCTGAAATGGTTTTAACTTATGGATCTCCAGTGCAACGGAGAATATCAATATGTTTGACTAAAATCCCTAGTGTAACGTAAATAACTCTAAAAAAGATTACATATAGTGGAAAAGATCTCTAATGTCGAATTAGGTATAGTATCGAGCCAAATGTAGTTATATCTACGTAGTTTGATTAACTAATTAGATGATAAAGAGATAATATGCACAAAAAAAAAATCTCTGAATATAACTAGATAAAATGCCCCTATACTCTTGGGCCTTAGCGGTAGATGAAGGGCGCTGATGTATAAGAACACTCGATATGACTGAACACCTTGTAGAGTCCCTTAACTTTCTTGGGTTACCCGATTTAGTCAAAGAAAAAAATATAATAACACAAACCAATATTCAATATAATAAATGAATTTGAACTTTAAAAAAAAACTTACGTTTTGAAAATCCCACAGGTCACATAAATATTCACACTATTACTTTTTGAGGGTGAGGGTCCGTCAAGACTCAGACTTGCCTCACCAGGGGAGAGATAATACCTATCTCACCGACTGACTGACGGACTGACTGTCCCTTTTCCTAATATTTTTTCCATATTTATTTCCGTTAATTCACCTTCAATGAAGGTTAATTATTCATATTTGTTTTATTTCGTGGTTTACCAAACTGACCTGTACGTGATATCTAATATTGTGTTAACCTTTGTTTTGTTTGTATATTTTCCTTTGGTTGAGGTCGATAATTAATAACTATTTTGAATTAAAAAACGAAATTCTATAGTGTTAGCCTTGTTTTGTTTAAATGTTTTAATTTATTTGAGGTCGGTAAATTTGATCACGATTTTGAATTAAAAGAAATTATCTATATAGGGTGTTTTTAGAACTTGTGTCATATCTCGTGTTTATTACAGATAGATTTTGAATTAACAATATTAAAAATATTAAGAAACAATAGTATTGACCAACAGAAATACCACTGAGGAGTTATTGGATGCAATTTGGAAATAATTTAAATTGTGTAAGTTGTGATTATTAACCAATGACAATAAAAATTAGTAAATCTGACTTCAGTGCGAGTTGTACCAACGAATTTCAACAGCAGTTCAAGGTTGAACTCCGTTCATGGTTTTAGATACGTTGTATCAATCTGGATCAGTCCTGAAATATAGATTAAAAGTAGGTTCACATGAACCATCGTGTTTCACCGATCAAATAATTGAACTTGGAAATATAACCCAGCATATTGAGTAGCAGTGAGAAGTAAACAAGAATTTCACTACAGAGAAACTTAAATTTAAAAAAAATTTATCTATTCCTTCATTCATAACATGTTGATAACCCAAGATTACCGAAAACTTATCGAGAAAAGGTAGATAATTTTGAAATATGAAATGACAGATTTTAAAAGCAGGTTTCGAATGTCAAAACGAATTGTTCACTTCTTAGTTGATGAATTACATTTTGCAATTACTGCAAATACAAATAAGTATGTCAGTTGTGATTAAGAGTTCAGAAATTACAAGTAATTTGGCAATTGACTATTATTTTATAAAATCATTATTTTTTACCTTATAGTGTACAAAACTGTTCTTGGTACAATTGGTTTCATTAAAACAGTTTTTAGGAATCCAGCGTTGTGAAATTCTTGAGCTACTTTTACCGAAGCATTATTTTTTATCCTCATAGTTTTTCCATTGGACCTCTTATATTGTAAGGGCTGTTTATACTTTTTCCAACCCCCAACTGCTTATAGCAAACATCTGTACCTTTCCTACTATAGTACTCAAATGTTTTATACAGTCATTAAACAAAGCACAAAGCCAAAGACCATATAAAAGTACGAAACGCGAATATTGACGAGACGTGTGAGATTTAACATGATAAAACATTAAATAGAAAGGAATGAAGTTAGTCACTTTGACTAGTCATGTTTGGCAACAAACAACAATTTTGAATTCAAGTGAACTTGGTGTGACACAACAGCATTTTCTTTGAACTATATATATATATATATATATATATATATATATATATATATATATTCGGAAAGGTTTCCGCGGTTAGAATTATGAACAAACGAACTAGGTTCACGGGTTGAACCGCGTTGGAAATTTGAAATTTCTCGACGTTTCGGCTTCCACTTTGAAGCCATTATCAAGAGGGAGGGGTAGGTTATTCGTTCATTAATCTAGGAAGTGATCCGATTCCGTAGTCTCAATCTGCCTACTCTACGCAACGAATCACCCCCTACGGCTAATTCCAAGGCCTCAATCTGCCTACTCCTTGGAATTTCACCGAAAAATGACATAACAATAAAATAAATAAATAAAATAAAATAATAATAAAAATCGCTTACCAGTTAAATCACCGTAGAACACTGGCACTACACTCACTACTGGCTTGAAGCCGACTGACCGAAAAGTTGTCGGGACCGTGTATTTATGGGGGACCTATTAGCGGGTATGGTCTTTTTGGCGCGCACGGTGCGTGTGCCGCTGGTGGGAGTAGTAATAGAGATGGAACGTTCGATATCCTGCGATAATTTAGGAGGGTAATTGTTATTCTTGGCGCAGGCCATGGTGGAAGGGGGTGAGGTGGTATCGGAATGGGGCGGGTGGAGAAGATGTTTCCAGGTTAATGGCAATCTTTGGCTGTCGTCCCTGGTATTTAAACAGTTTGGACGTTTTTCTATTTCGATAGCTTCTCGAATTATTCGGGACTTGAAGGAGCGGGTTGGGGCGATAGTTATGGTTTTATTGAAATTGATTATGTGCCCTGTTTGGACACGATGTTGGGCCAAGGTGGAAGAAGGATCGGAATTTCTGACAGACAATGAGTGTTCTTTTGCTCTAACCGAGAACCGTCGATTGGTCTGACCTATGTAGGTGCGAGGACAATCTAAGCAAGGGATTTCATATACTCCATGCTGTTCATTGGGAATTTTATCCTTGACAGATCTGATGAGGTTGGAGATTTTTTGTTGGGGTTTGAAGATTGTTCGAATGCCGTGGGGTTTGAAGATTTTACAGATTCTGTCTGTCACGCCTTTTATGTAAGGAAGGGATATTTTCAATTGACTGTCTAAGTCGTTGGTGGAAGGTGATGGAGTGGGAGTTGAAAATTTCTGAATGCTCCTGTTGATTTGGGATTCTTTGTAACCATTTTGAATTAGAGTTTGTTTTAGGAAATTGATTTCTGATGGTCGATTGGATTCGTCAGAGAGAGATATGGATCGGGATACGAGTGTGTTGATGACAGAATTAAGTTGGGCCGGATGGTGATGGGAATGGGCATTGAGAAAACGGTGGTGTGAGTGGGTTTGCGATAGATGAAGTGTGAGAAACCATTTGGTGAAAGTTTTTTAATCATGACATCAAGAAATGGTAGAGATGAGTTATCTTCCACTTCCATTGGAATTAGCCGTAGGGGGTGATTCGTTGCGTAGAGTAGGCAGATTGAGACTACGGAATCGGATCACTTCCTAGATCAATGAACGAATAACCTACCCCTCCCTCTTGATAATGGCTTCAAAGTGGAAGCCGAAACGTCGAGAAATTTCCAACGCGGTTCAACCCGTGAACCTAGTTCGTTTGTTCATATATATATATATATATATATATATATATATATATATATATATATATATATATATATATCAGTAGCCCTTTTTCTTTATGCGTGAATTACCCATCAATCTCTTTGTTGTTGTTATTAACATATCACGCGATATTTCTACATCTTCTTTGTTATTTACTATGGGTCGAAAGGTTCAGGCGGGGGCCTATATGCGCCTCCGTGTCGATCTTGGTTGTTGTCCTGAAAACTCGGGATCTTCCAATTAAAGGCACAAATGAGCGTTTGGTTTTCCTGCTGAAATCCGTTGTTTTGTATTTTCCCATGTTTCGAATAATATCTTTGCTCCCAAATTTCACATCCTTATTTGGTTATACCGTGCTGATGACGGCAAATGAGCCAGAAACATGCATGTCCGCGGTTACCACTCTGTTTCAGTAGCCCTTTTTCTCTTTGCGTGAATTACCCATGAATCTTCTTTGTTGTAATATATATTTATATATATATATATAAATATTAATTGTAAAATATTTTTATTTCTTGACCTACCATATATAATTTTTATATTAACTATTCTTGGAATAAAAGGTCTCCTTTACTTTAACTAGAATTTTATTTACGTTTCGACATCATTCTTCTGAACAATGTCGCTAAAATTACACAAATATTTACAGTTTTGACGTTATTTAACAGGTGATAAAATACTTACATGAAATATGTGACCTTATACCACTCAAAACATTTTAAAAACTATTTTAAAATTTGTATATAGGTAAAATAAATGATCTAGTATCAACTTAATGGACGTTATGTTTTCCTACTTAATTGTTTATACTGTATGAAGATATATTAATTCATTTCAGGTCTTATACAAATTGGACACGTTTGTCAAGATGCAACAGTTATTTTGATGTCTATTTTTATTATACTATTTGTTATTTTTAATTCCAAATTAAACCGTTATATATATGACTTAGGTTATTGATGTCACTTTTAAAATTAATCTCTTTTTTATTTTGTTTTATCCTGATCATTTCCAAATATGTACGTTATTTTGTGTTTGTTTCTTCATCATTATAATTAAATTTATTATTTAGTTCCTGTTGGTGCTTTGTCAACGCGATAATATCAGTTTTTGAGTTGCGATGTGCTTTTTCTGAAGAGGCTATTGTCCGTATTTTCTAATATATTAGCTACTACAATGTTGTGTTTTTTAAAGTATTATTTCTGATAGTGAATATGTGTATGGTAAAGGTATGTATTTGACAGTGGTATCAGAATATTTTTATTATTAGTATTATAAATTGAATGAATTCTCTTTTTTATTAACTTCTCATAAAATGATTGTGGATAGTTATTTTCTTCTAAAAGTTCTCTTACTTTTCTTAAGTTGTCTTTTCGATATTTTGGATGTGTTAGTTTTATAGATCTATCTGTTAACATTCTGACATCATTTGCCTTGTGTTGTATTGGTACATTTGAAAGAAAGTTTGTATATCTATCTATTGGATGAAACTTCTTTTGTATACCAGTTTGTGTAAATTTTACCTGTTGTCTCGTAATTAATGGTTGTATCCAGAAAATTCAAGCTTTTATTATTTTCCAGTTCTATAGTAAATTTTCAGCGAGGATGAAATGCCTTAAATTTATCTAATACTTCTTTTACTTTATTCTCAGGAACACATTTTATACAATCATCTACATATCTTTTGAAATATATTGGTTTAAAACTTAGTCATTGTATTACGTTCTCCTACATCATCCATTAAAAATTCATAATGTTCCAATGTATAATTGAAAAAATATACTCAAATATAAGTTCTTACTTTCCAATTTTAAATGCCTATAACTCAGAAACGAGGGGTCGTATGAGATTTTTTTTATGTCACAGCATTATTTTCACGTCATATACTCACTCCCGAATCTTTTGCATCAAGTTCCGGAACGCGTTGTATATGCAAAGAAGCACTATATTAAGGTGAAAGACATCAAAAAGCAAATCATATTTCCACAGATCGAATAACTGAAGAAAATTAGTTCCAAAAATATATAATTCATGTTTCAGATATGAAGACGAACCTTATCCCGAGTCACCAACTAGTTCCCGTTCAACACTATCTCCTAACCATGCCTTTAAAATTAGAAAGCCTTCTATTTTCCTGCCTAAAGATATCAATGAAGAACTATCCTTTAAAGAAGATGTAGACAGTCCAGCGGTTGTTGAAAAAGATGTACCAGTTTCATTCGCATCATTAAAGGATACCGATTTAACTGTTGATGATATTAAGGAAGAATTTGAAACCATGCCATACTTTGCAGAAATTCCGGAGCATTTAAAAGGTATATGACTTGAAAGTTTTTGGTATTCTAAACTTAGTGTCACATAGTTCAATGCCAATCATATCATATAGCCCTGAAAATCGCTGTTCTGATTCGAATTAAATATGCAGATTTTGAAATGCTTTGGGACAGTAATCTGTAATATGAAGACAAAACCGATCTCCGCCTCGTTTCTCTTGTCACGCAATTCATTCATGGGACATGTTCATTAAGTTTCTTGAATGAAATTCAATGTATAAACATTGCCTTGCTTAGAACATAATGCTGTCAATGGTGGTGAAACACTGTTTCCTACATATCAATAGCTAGGTACTGAAAATTATTGAGCATTTTTGTTGTTTTGTTGTGTATAACAAACATAGAATTGCTTGTATATACCTTTTAAGACACCATCAAACTTAATTTGCATTAGAAATATCAAAACTATGTTAATATTCCTTATTAATTTGACTTGTTTTCAATAGGTGTTTTGAGTGAACTGAATCTAGAATCGGCACTTAAAGCTGTACCAAAGAAGTTCACCCCAAAACATGAAACTTCGAATAAAGAAGACGATGAATTGAATAACTTGTTAACGAAATTGAAATTATCAGCAACCATAACAACAACTTCAAATCCTCCACTAGGTAAGAACCATTTGATTTCCTTAAATAAAATATATTGAATATAACTACAGACTGTTTTCAAGATTGATCCTAAATTTTCAAATTTCACCAAATTGATACTTTTTTCTGCATTCATTATATTTCAAAAGGATGAAATAATATTAAGAAATTGTATAGAGAATCATGATTCTTTCCTTCCATGCTTCAATTATGTCATTAGATATACATGAATTCGTTATCATTGATAAAGCTTTTTCTTGCTGTAAAGTATGTAAATATTCATTATGCTAACGACGCCACAAGTCTTGGTGCAGCTTTTGTAATAACTGCCACCGCGAAAGCCTATTGAGCGGTACATTGTTATAATCAGGTACAGGACTAGCTAACACTAGTTCCAATGTAAGAAAATGCGCAGGTGTCAAAACCTGTATATTATCTATATCGGACGTCATTGGTATTAATGGGCGCGAATTAAGAATCAATTCTATTAATGTCAAAACCGTATAAAATTCTTCATATGTTAATATTTGATCGCCTCGCACACGTGAAAGATGATATTTTACACCTACCTCTACCAAACCGTTAAAGTGGGGTGCGCCTGCGGGCGAGGGATGCCATTGAATTGTTTCATGAGCGGCTGCCTGTAGCATAGGCCTTGAGAGTTCATGACGAACCCCCATGAAGTTGGGCCACAATAGCTATGCAAATGTGATACCCTCCCTCGGCGAGCGATTAAACGTTGTAAAGCGGCCAAAAAAGTTTCTGTAGACAAATCTCTTGCCAGTTCCAAATGAACTGCTATAGTAGCGAAACATACAAAAATGTATAAATAAGCTTTACGCGTGCGAACACCTCGATACCGAATCATTACGATATTAAAAGTTCCACCAAAATCGACCTCACAGCGTGAAAACGGTTTAATTTGGTAAATTCTTGAAACCGGCAAATTTCCCATGGGTGGTTGATAGCTTTGAGGATTAACTTTCCAATACCTGATGCATTTGGATAAAACAGAGTTAATTGTTCTCTTAGCAGATAAAATCGAAAATTGTTGAGATAACAAATAATAGGTTGTGCGAAAACCTGTATGATAAAAACTTTAATGAAAATGACGAATAAGTAATGTGGATAACTGACAATTGCCGGGTAATAAAATGGGATGTTTAGCGGAATATGAAAGTGGAGCATTTTGTCCTCCTACTCTAAGGATGTTATCCTCATCCACAAAAACTTGTAGCTTTCGAAGCGGTTTAGAAATTTTTTTTATAATTCAATTCGTCATTAAAATAAACGTGTTGAGTATATTTAACAAGTAGTAATAAGGCGGCATGTTTTTCAGAAGAAGAAAGAACGCCTTAACCTCCCTTTTCCTTCCTACATATTTATTTATTTATTCAGTTTAAAAAGCTATGAATGATTAATTTATTTATTAATAATAAACTCAATTAAATTATACATAAATTTTAGTTTTCGTTCTCTTTTATTATGAAACCAAATATAATCCTACTTTTGAGATTTATCAAATAGTTGTTTTATATTGACATTTTCTTCATTAACATATTCCATTAAATTAGTAAATCTAAAAAAACCTTGCCCAATAGAGGTTGTTGGAAGGCGGAATCTTCAGTTCGGATTAGAGACTCTGCAGTAGAAACCATTAAGGCACTCTTGAAGACACCTAAGAAGGTCGAAACCGGTCAGTGTACTATGCCCTTCTCCTTATGGTTGCGAATCACCGCAGATGTCTTTATCGACAAAAGGATCGATCGATGTCACGTCCTTCGAAGGGGATATCATTCAATGTTCTGCGTGGTATTAGCCAGGAAAGTAGTTGTTTTTCTCTTCGAAGAACAGTCAGACTGATATGTCGAAATTATCAAGAGTTTTGACGGAGGTTTATAGTAGAAAACCGAGATTTATGTTTCATATAGACACACCTCGTATTTTATGAAACTTTAATTTATTTAAGCCAACTCCCTGCGATAATCGGTTGGGCCAAAATCATGGACGAGTTCATTAACGGACAAAATCTGCCCAACAGCAACAAAATGGTACTAAACCCTGGAGGACCATCAATAGATCTATATCATATACTAATTGTCTTCAAATGTGGTAATGTACGATTAAAGGTTTTACGGACAAAGTTGTATGCCTTGGGGGAACAAAATGTTAAATTAAAGCAAAGCATCTCAAAATTGGATTGAATTGTTGCTTTCAATAGTCTTTCAAAGATGTCAGCTGAAATTCCCGACAATATGAAGCCTAAAAAATTTCGTTTATTTTTTTCAAATTTTAAAACATCAATTAAATAATTACCGTTATAGTAGACTCAGACTTTTTCTGTAATAAGGGATATTTGCTTAAGGTAGCTCATTAGAGTTTTTAAAGAAACAATACGATTTTTCAGCCTTCGTACAGATTTCTGCAGACACTGAATTTTGGTGCTTTGGCGTTTAATTTTTTCTTTAACTAGCGAAATATTCCTACGTCGCTTTTCTGGAGTGGAAAAAACGCTGACATCCAAATCTCCGACGTAACGCCTTTTCCTGTAATAAAATGGTATCTGTTTTTTTTCTTTTATAATTTCAAATATGTCAATATGACAACGATATAAACATATCAAAACAATTGTCAATATCTTAGAGTTTTCATCATTTTTCAATATGTAGTGGAATTAATTAGGAAGGGTTAGTTTCACTCATAACAGTAACAATTCTCTTTGCTTTAGCTTTAAAAACTTTTATGATACCTTTTTGCTCGAAATTTGGATTCTGGTATACGCCAAGATGCAGTATCACTTTTAATTCCATGTTCGGCCTCAGAAGTAGTCAATGTCTCATAGGATGAATACCTTAAAAATATGTTGAAGAGAAAGAAATTTAATTCATTTATATATATATATATATATATATATATATATATATATATATATATATATATATAAATTCACTTAGGTTCTTCAACCTTCCGATAATATTTAGAATTATATCTTCTTGGGTTCAAAGGTTGTGGAATGAAATATATATATTAGTTAAAATATATTTTCGAATAAAGACTTATCAAACTTGACGTTTCGCTCTTATTTTAGGAGCATTTTCAAAAGAATATGTATAAATATTAAAATTGAATTACATAAAATACAGTTATTGTAAAAATTATTTTGAAAAAGTCAATAAAATGTCATGAAGTGTCAAACAAGACATAAAAAACTTGAGTCAAATTTATTACAAATTAATTAATTAATTTATTTTCATCACTCCAAACATAATATCGTTGCGTAAATATCTAAGGTAGGTATTCTATTACTATTGACACTTCATGACATTTTATTGACTTTTTCAAAATAATTTTTACAATAACTGTATTTTATGTAATTCAATTTTAATATTTATACATATTCTTTTGAAAATGCTCCTAAAATAAGAGCGAAACGTCAAGTTTGATAAGTCTTTATTCGAAAATATATTTTAACTAATATATATGTTTCATTCCACAACCTTTGAACCCAAGAAGATATAATTCTAAATATATATATATATAAATATATATTTATAAATATATATAAATATATATTTATATATATATATATATATATATATATATATATATATATTAAAAACCACGAATATTGGGGTAACGGCAAGTTAATTTAAAGAAAACTCTTGTTACTGTTTTTCTTCCAAGCTTTCGGAAACGTTTATTTCCATTATCAAGGATAAGTAAATTGAGATTGTTATAAATTGGTAAATATAATTATATTTGAATTTTTTAAAAAAAATTTTTTTTTCAATCATAAATCATTTTCACATTTTGACAGATTCATTTTCTTTATATGCTAAAATGTTTTTGAAAACAAAAGAAGAAAATTGGTTATATTTGTAATATAGGTTATTAGTTATTCAAATATTCTTCTTTTATTATATAAAATTCAACCTCAAATTATTATAGATGTCATCATGTCATCTTAATAATTTAAAAGTATTGAAAACATTTTTAAAATCATTTACCTAAAATAAAATTATTTCTAAAAATCATCAAATAAGCATTTGAAATTTAGTTATTTTTATTATCAATTGTTAGTAGATAATAATAAATATCACTCAGATTATTATGGTCACTTTTTTTGTTGATAGTATTAGGTTCTTGAAATATATGAGCCATTTCTAAGAAAAGTCTTTTTTTGGTATTTGGTTGTATGTCCAAAATATTAACAGATTCAAAATCCATAAAGTGATCATTATCAATTACATGTTCAGATAAAGCACATCTTTCAGGATGTAACTTACAATCGCTCTTATGGAGACTTATACGGTTCTTTAATTTCTGACCAGTGTGACCAACATATTTTTTATCACAATTTTTGCATGGAATAGAATATATTACATTTGAAAGATTAAGAATTGAAGTTTTGTCTTTCAAATTAGTGAAAATAGATTTTATGGTTAAGCATGTTTTATTGGCAATTCTAATGTTGTCCATTGGTTTAAAAATCCTACTCAACTGTGGTGTTATTTCTTTAATATATGGTAAAGATACATAATAATTTATATTATCTGATTGGTCGTTTCTAATATTAATGTCTGCAATGTCTATAGTTGGAGAATAATTAAATAGTATGTTTTTAACTAATTTATTTGGATAACCATTATCCAAAAATAGATGATATAAAGTTTTTAAGTTCTTTTCATGAAAAATAGGATCTGATATTTTGCTTATTCTATTTCTCATTTGTTTAATTAAGTTAATTTTCATTGAATATTTATGGTCAGACCAATAGTTCATGAATCTTCCTGAGCTAATTGGTTTTCTGTACCAATCAATAGACAATGTGTTATCATTATTTCTTTTAAATTTTGTGTCTAGAAATGGTACACTTTGATTACTGTCTTCTTTTTCCATTGTAAATTTTATATATGGATCATAGTTATTGAATATTGAAAGAACTTCATCTAAATTAGTTTTTGGTAATGCTAAAATAATATCATCAACGTCTTTTTTTATGAAAATTATTTTAAATGGTAACAATGGTATAATTGTATACAATAAATTATCCATTGCATAACAAGATATAATGGGAGAAATTGTAGCTCCCATTGGAGTACCAAAAGTTTGTTTATATATTTTATCGTTAAATGTAAAATAGGTATTTTCAAACAGGAATGTAATAATTTCTTGGAAATATTTTTTAGATATTTTACAATATTCACTGATTTCATTCCATTTTTTATCAATTGCTCTTAAAGCAAATTCTAAATATACATTACTGAATAAGGAAACCACATCTAAACTGCAAATTACATGATTATCAGGTAATTGAAATTTGTTAAATTGATTAAAAACTTCAAATGAATCTTTAATGTAATATTCTGTATTTATTTATAACAATCTCAATTTACTTATCCTTGATAATGGAAATAAACGTTTCCGAAAGCTTGGAAGAAAAACAGTAACAAGAGTTTTCTTTAAATTAACTTGCCGTTACCCCAATATTCGTGGTTTTATACCTAATTAGTCGGCAAAGACTATCTCCTATATATATATATATATATATATATATATATATATATATATATATATATATATATATATATATATATATACAAACTTACAATAATCCTGATAGACCAGTGTTTGATATGTACAATTTGATTACGCACATATCACTCATGGGTTTGTGGACTGTGTTAAAATAAATAAGTTTCCTTCGATGTTACTTGCTATGTACAATTTATTTACACTGGTTTATTTACACATCAACTGCACTGTTGAAATGGTTTGTTGTTTATGGGTACTTGCCCGATTGTATGCGTATTAAAAACACTTTACTACTTGTGGGAACTAGCCCGATTCTTTTAATACTTAAAATGATGGTACATCGTAGTTACAACGCGTTCGTACGCGAGACCTTTTGCTTGCACCATGTTTTGAGTTATACTGCCGCAGGCTATCTTTTGCTCTGCGCATGATTCAACCTCAGATGCTTGCCGCAGACGACATCTAGGATATGAACTTTACACTTATAAATTTTAGTGTATTTCGTGTTGCATAATGTTTGCAACAACCAACAATTGAAGTCAATTCTAATACAGGTGCCTAATTTTTTGGCGCTTCAGCAAGTGTGTTATTGTGCTCTTTTTCTTCATCTTGAGTTTGATAGTTAATTAAAGGCTCTATGCATCTGAAAAAAATAATTGTCATAATATGTTACGATATGGTAACCACTATCTTGTTGTCCTGAATAAAATGTAATTTTTTTTAAGTATTTTGCAAAAATTACTTAATTAATTACCTATCATCCGTAAATAAGCTCTTTCTTACTGTAGCTCCTGCAGATGCAACATCTTGTTTCTTTAGGACTGTCAAAAATGTCTTCTGAATCAGAGCTCTAACATATAATATATATGTATCTAAGCAGCACTTCTAAGGGTGAGCTAACTAAAAGTAGAACAAGGCAATATGCATTAAATATATTTATTCATAAAGTTTTACCTAAATGAGCTAGATGGAAACAAAGAATGTTGAAGTTTTGGCATTGCTCCAGGCTTAAGGTATCTTACACCATTTACTTTAATAAGGATATCTTTCAGGATCGAAATGATCTGAGCAAAGTACTGTTCTTTTTTTAAAACCTTCAGTTTCTTCAAGTCCAATAAGTGACAGCCAAATATTTCTTGCTTGCAATTCGGTGGGGATGCTAAGAGAAAATAAAAATTTAAGAATACTTACATTCATTTTTTTCAACTTTAAAGAAATATTAATAGATTTTATAAATCCAAAATATAGAGTAACGTGAAATAAATGCGAATAGGTCAATAATGGTTTTAAAGATTAAAAAGACAGGTTCTTCTACACAAACCAAGCTTTAGTAATATTTTATTAGTTGGTCAGGGCTCGCAGAATTTGCAGATATTAATAAATGTTTTTTAAAATTATTTTAAATAAATACCCAGTTGGGTAGAGAGTTCAATATGTTGCTGACACCATGATGGTTTCAAATAATAGTAAATTGGTGGAATATAAGTATTTTTTACATAGTATTTTATAATTTTTCAAGCTGACAAAGTAACAAAACGTTGCAAAAGCTTTGTTTTGTAATAAAACTATTGTTGTTATTTTCGCATTTATTTATCCATCACCAAAAACCTGCTGTAAATCTACGCCTCTGATACAAGCAAAAGTTTCCTATATACTATAACCATACTTACTTCGGCACCCACATTATCGAGTTTTTTAAACAAAATTATTAATAGTTTTAATGAACAAAATATGAAATTACATAAAAATACTTTAAAATGAACACAAAAACACTTAGAGCAACAACAGAACCGCTCTGGCAACGTCACAACTACAAAATTGACGGACCTTACTATCATAGATAAAGGATAGGTTAGGTTAGATTGACTTTCAATAGATAGATAGGCAACTCAGTATAAAGAGTTTGGTTCACTAATTACCACGCCCTCTGGCGAGTGTTGTCAGAAATAAAGCAAAAGCGGTGACCGTACATATAAAATTTAAATTTTTTTTCTGGAACTGGAAGATTGTTTAGGAATTCATGAAGAAAAAAACTGTTTCACTACATACGTTTATTTACAAGTTAGATAATAATTAATATAATATACAAATATGGTCTTCTCAACCGAAGTATATATAGTATTTTTTTCACTACTAATGGCCGAACTAATACCGAAAGACCTTATTTTTACTTTAAAATTAGTCATTTCTCCAATTATTCAAGGATATCGAAATATCAGCTGGGAATACTTGTCAAAGCATTGAATAAAATCATTGAAACTGAGGGGATTCAATAAACGTCATTTCTACTATTATTTTAAATAATTTTCATATTATCTGATCATTTTCATTGTCTTAGGACATTTCAAAGAGTTTATTTTTCATGTTCATTTCAATAAATAAATAAAGTTTTAGGTAAATATTGAGCTATTTCTCATTAGACAAATGAGGTAAATAATAAGGTTTTCTCATGTCAGTAGTGAAAAAAATAACATATTACAGATTTTGCTAATATAATTATCACAGCTTTAATATTGAAAGTAACGCCGGTACTCACATTTTCATATTTTTTGGAAAATCGATGCATTTTCACAGTGTCACCCCGGCTTCTGCATGTTGGCACACATCAAGAAAACACCATATTGGACTGGTTTGGTTAAATCAGTTTAATAAACACAAACAAAAATTAAAATTCAACTTAGTCTCAATAGGTACAACACTAATTGGAATAATAATGATAATGAGTTGGACTAGGTATTGTTGTTGATAAAAATAAATCAACCTAACCTATCCTTTATGGATAAACATTGGGCGAGAAATCGATGCACCTGCGTATTGTGTTCTCGTAAAACCGCTGTGATGTTGCCAAATCTCAAAATTATCATTGAAAACTTATGATTTTTATTTTAATTAAAAAATACAACTTGAATAGCTTCTGTAGTATATATATTGAAAGATAAGTTAAAATTCAAATCCAAAATATCATCCAAGTCTTATGTTATGATAATGAAAAAATATGTTTATATCTCTTACATATTAGTAACTTTAAGCAATGGATCAGATGATTGACGAAAAACTGAGGAATTTTTCTTTACAGATTTGTCAACGTTCAAATTTAAGGTGATTACAGCGCCTCTGGCGAGTGTAGTCGCAAACAGCTCTTATGGAACAAGCTGGTTCATAAGAGTTACCTATGCATGCTTACTATTAATCGTTTAAGGAATGAAAAGCGACCACTTAAAAATTTATTTTTCTTGCGACGTTGCCGTACTTAACAAGAATGTTATATTTGATTACATTGACTATATTTAAAAAACTAGTTTATATTTACAGTTTTTTAGAATCAGGAATATATACATTGGCTTAAACAGTATGTATCCATGTGTAATATGCGGAACCAATAAATAGGAGCATGTAGTAATTTTACCTATCAAAATAATTTCACTAAATCGATCAGTGCTATGGATAAGTACAATCTGGCAATTGCGCCCATCACGTTAAATCACAAGGGATGTCGGTTCTTATTTCTAAGTTTACGAAATAGCTACGCATTACGTCTTTTTTTAATGATTGACCGCCTTTCAATGTAAATAATTGTATCTATACTTGTATTATATATCTATGGTATTTCCTTTATTTTTGATCCGACACAAAAAAGTTACTCATATTTTTTATTTACCTTAACACATTCTACAACTTTTTCTGAAACGTACATGATAACATTTATTTAAGAAATTCACAGAGTTACCAAAAAATTCGTTACTTCAAATAAGCCTGTCCAATTTTACAACATTTTCGAGAAATTCCCTCCATCACTGGCATTGGGCTAAACCAACCAATCCACTTGACGGTGGATGGCCACGCTCTATCACGCAGATGACTCATTTTATTTCTATTTTGCTAAACTATACTAAGTTACACATTTTATTTCAAATGAATGATAATTATGACTACGCAACTTTGTTTATGATCGAATCAGTAAGCAATATAAATCACACCCATAATATCTCAAAGGAAAAGTAGAAAATATCACTACTGCCTACTGCCATCTCCGTCTTCTGAATGTCGAATATTTTAGCAGTTGTCTTCCCTGGGCATGAAATATTAGAGTCTACAATATAATGATTCTATAACTTGAACCAATACCTAAGCATCGTCGAACAACGAATTGGTTGTAACAAAGGTGTTTGTAAGCTTCACCTGACAAATGTATATTAAGTAGCTATTTTATTAGTTACGAGGATATTTGTATTTAATAGTTCTCAATATGTCCATAAAAATAACATTTTCCAAAACAACGAATTGTCACAAGTTTACGAGGGCAATTCAGAAACTAACCTCCGATTGGTCACAGTGCGGGTAGGGGGGGGAGTAGCGCGCCAAATGTGCATTCACACGCTCAGCAGGTCAGTCGGCATCAAGCCGTAGTCGAGTGAACATCGTACCTGCGCTAGTTTAGTTTTTGTGGCAGTTTGAAATGTGTGCTGCAATAGAAAATCCCGCCAAATGTGAAGTGCGTGCTGTTATAAGGTTTTTTACAGCCAAAGGATACTCTGCAGCAGCTATTCATCGTGAGCTTTGTGCCGTGTACGGACCAAAAGTTATGAGTGAAGGAGTTGTCCGTGAATGGGTACGTTTATTTAAAAGTGGACGAGAAAACGTTCATGATGAAGAGAGGAGTGGTAGACCATCCTTGGTGACTGACGAACTCGTTCAGACAGTTGATGCAAAAGTTCGTGAAAATCGACGTTTCACAATGGCGGAGTTGTCTACTGATTTTCCACAGATTTCTAAGACTCTTTTGTACGAGATAGTGACAGCAAGATTGGGTTACCGTAAGTTCTGTGCACGATGGGTGCCCAAAATTCTTACCGACCACCACAAAAGTCAAAGAATGGCCTCTGCATTAGACTTTCTGTCACGTTATGAGGACGAAGGAGAACCATTGTTAAACAGAATCGTGACCGGTGACGAAACCTGGATTAAGTACGTGAACCCTGAGACAAAAGAACAATCAAAGATGTGGGCACATTCAGATTCGCCTACCAAACCAAAAAAAGCTCGGCAAGATTTTTCTGCCAGAAAACTGATGGCAACGGTGTTTTGGGATGCCAAAGGGGTGTTGTTGGTTGAATTCATGGAACGTGGGACGACCATTAATCAAGACGTGTACTGTGAAACACTAAAAACATTACGACGGGCTATACAGAACAAACGCCGTGGTATGCTGACTTCCGGTATCGTTTTTTTGCACGATAACGCCCGTCCTCACTCTGCTCGCAGAACAACAGCCCTTCTCGAGTCCTTCAAGTGGGACGTTTTCAACCATCCACCTTACAGCCCAGATCTGGCGCCAAGCGATTATCACCTCTTCATGCATATGAAGAAATGGCTCGGGTCCCAGCGGTTTGATGACGACGAAGAGCTCAAAGATGCGGTCACAGGCTGGCTCAAGGCACAAGCGGGTGATTTTTATGCAGAAGGAATTTCAAAGCTTGTGAAGAGATACGATAAGTGCCTCAATCGTTATGGAGACTATGTCGAAAAATAGTGCAAAGATGTAGTTGTAAGATGTATATATTAAAATATTTTTACTTAACTTGGTGTATTTTTTTCAATCAACCGGAGGCTAGTTTCTGAATTGCCCTCGTACATTCAATATTTTCTAATATTTATTTATTTGTATTTTCAGACGTTTCTGATGTTGTACAAAATCTATCTCCAGATATGAAAGATATGTTAATTAATTATGGGCTAATTCCCAGTTCGAATCCCCAAAAACCCATGCATGAGACCCAGACCCACGAGTCCTATATCCAAGAGAAAGCAGAAGTAAATCCAGAGTCTTATGTTGGATTTAAGAGATTTCCAGAGGATGATAACAGTAGGGAAGCGATGCAGGAGCTATTTGCTAAGTTTGGCTTGGAAAAAAGTACTAGAGAACAAAAGTCATTAGGAATCGAAGATCAAGGATCAGTAGTGGATATGGTACCTTATGAATACCAAAATATTTTGAAGGATATTGGATACGGAGAAAAAAATGGTAGGTCTTATCAACGTAGATTTCAAGCTCAATTAATATAATTCTGCTCATAAAAGACTTGAGATATGACCGTGTAAAGGTACGTGGTATGAAATTAAACGTTACTGCTTAATGTGGAAAAAGCTTTATTCCGAATAACAACAAAAATAAAAGGTATTAAAGATTAAAACTAACTTTTCCGCAAATGTGAAATGCCCTGAACAATATTCTATCATAAAAGTGTCACTTGTATGTACTTCGGGGGATGTATCGTGCTAACAATTCGAAAATTCTCCAAAATTAACCAAAAATATAGTATATCTGGATTTATAGGACCTGCTGTATAATCAGATAAATTCAATAAGGTACATCTGTAAGATACCGTGAAAAATATCTAATTATAAAATTGGTCACTTGTATACACTCCGGAGGCTGTATCGTTCTAACAACCCGAAATTTCTCTAAAAAGGACCAAAAATGTGACACTTCAGGTACCATAGCACCCGTTGTTCTAGCTCTGGTGAGCTAAAAATCGATAAGATTCATCTATAAGACGCCTTGATCAATATTCAATCATAAAATTGGGCACTTATATACACTCTGGAGACTGTATCGTGCTAACAAACTGAAAAGTCTCCAAAAATGACAAAAATTTGGTACTCCAAGTACCATAGCACCCGTTGTACTCGCTTTAGTGAGCTGAATATCAATAGGGTTCATCTTTGAGACGCTCTGAATAATATCCAATCATAAAAATGGTTACTTGTATATACTCCGGAGGCTGTATCGTGCTAAAAAACTGAAATTTCTCCAAAAATGTCGTACTTAAAGTACTATAGCACCTGTTGTACTGGCTCTGGTGAGCTGAAAATCAATATAGTTCATCCGTCAGACGTCCTGAATAATATTTAATCATTTAATTGGTGACTTGTTGCACTCCGGAGGCTGTATCGTGCTAACAAACTGAAATTTCCTCAAAAAATTACAAAAATGTCGTACTTCAAGTACTATAGAACCCGTTGTACTGGCTCTGGTAAGCTGAAAATCAATAGGGTTCATCTGTGAAATGTCCTGAACAATATTCAATCATCAAATTGGTGACTTGTTGCACTCCGGACGCTGTATCGTGCTAACAAGACATGTAACGAAAAGTGGCAGACGACAACGACATACACACACGATTTTTTTTTCTAAAAACCGTTTTCTCGAGTTGTTCTTAATGAAAAACGTAAAAATAACTCAAAAAAAAATTTCAAAATTCCAATATTTTTTGGGGTATATTAAATAGGATGGGCGGAAAAGTAATAACATTATAGCATGATATGCCTACTCCGCTTATCTATCATCAACTGTGTCTAGTCCAGTTATAATCTACATATGGGCGCACATGCGCACTGTCTGCATGATCTATACAATGGCACACAATATAAATGTATTACTACTCAACAGACCCAACAGTTTTTCCCATACGACTGAGAAATGTTATCATGAATTGGGTATTTATACAGATATTAAATAGATAAGAGCGTTATGATAATCAAATACCTATACAAAAAAATAACTTCATATTATGCAGCATGTGGATATACTAATTTATTTTTTGTTTTTGTGCAGGTGATTTAGAATCAGCGCCAAGTCAGATATCTTCAGTAAAATATGTTTCTAATCCTGTTGATGAAGTTTATGCCACAAATGAAAAAATAGAGAAGTTAAAACAGGTACTTAGCGTACTAGGCCAATTGGAACATCTTAACCGTACACTAACTGATGAAGATTTGAAATTAATAGATACAGAAAGTTTCAGACACTTAATTGCCAGTGTTAATCAAAGTAACTTAAACGATCTTAGTAAAGCTTTTGATGAGCAAAATGCTTTAGATTCAGTAGACTCTGATTTAATTATTAAAAATGAAGTAAAAAGAGAAGAGAATTCCAGTAATTCCGAAAAAACTTCTGCACCCGTTAACAAACCTGAGACAAAGGAAACCAGTGGTAATGAAAATAGTACCACATTTATCACTGAAACGACTACCACTGAGAAGTCTACCACACCTCAAAAAGAAAGTACAACCTTGAAGTCAACTGAGACTCCTAGTATGAAAGATCTAGAAGATTCTTTCGGTGGACTACAAAATGGAGAGAATGACTCTTTAGAAAGTACCGCCGCACCACCACCTCCCACGCCAGACACTGGCTTTTATTATCTACTGGACTGGAATACTTTTTTGGACATTGACGATCAAAAAGGAAGAAGGGTTAATTTGAGATTTCAACCCAAAGTTGGAAATCCTATGAAATTTCTGCACGTTTCTGTACCGTAATATCAAATCTGTAGTAGTTGTAAAAATTTTGCTCAACATAAAAAACGAGTAGTAGTCAGAGTTCAAAGACAGTTTAAAATTGTGTTTTTATTTTATTCTACTGACAAATTTTAAGTAAATACTTAATTCTCCAACACTGCCCATTTTATGTCCAATATCTAGATGCCAAACTCCAGAAAGCAATAATCTCTGAATATTACCGTCAGAATCATACAATATTTATTAGAATTTGATAATCATAAAATTTAAATCAATTATGTTTGTGATAATTTATTTGTATTGTAATTGTAATCGAAGTAGTATATAAAAATGGAGTTACTTCCAATGCGTAAACTGTAATTTTATAAAATTTATGGAAGTTTAAAATTAAACATAATAATATTATGCGAACATATATTCATTCTTATCCATTAATACCTAACAACATAAAATCCTACAATTAACTAATTATACTTTTTTAAATAATAATATGTCAAATTTTGCAGTTATCAGTTGAAATGAAGTAATCGTTAATTCATGTAATATCTGCAGATGCAGAAAACGTCACAGAATATACCAATAATAATAAATTCAATTAATGTATAGTATTACGGAGGCTATTTAAGTAATTCGATTCAGACAAGACTTTTACAAGCTCTCGGAATATGTACAGGGTGATTCATTATTAATTGCAAATCATTTAACAGTAGATACCTGACTTCAAGTTATGAAGATTTAATGAGATTTACTTTCTCGACCCTTACTTCATGGAATATTACTGTTTAAAATGAAAATAAATGTTTCTAGATAATTCCACAATATATTGAAAAAATTCTAAGAAATTGGCAATTGTTTCGATATTAAACATTATCTTCAGAATGACAGAAGTTACATTTCATTTTATGCCTACCTGAAGTTTAATTTTGATCATAATTTTTAGCTAGACTAAGAAGTGACCTACCTTCTGATTGACTTTTAATATATATTAATAGAAAAAAGATATGATATTACAAATACTAAAGCTTAGATATTATTAGCCCTATGGGGATATCTTTTTCCCATTAAAGATCAGCACAGCTGTGCAATGAGAAAGTGTCACGATGAAGCACAAGAAATTCAAGAAACAAGCAGTGTCTATTTTTAAGTTAGTTGGGCCCCAAGGCCCAAGCAAAATTTCGGGCTCCCAATATCCTATATGACTTTACAATATTTTCCTGCTTACTTTTGACACATTCAGTAGTGATAAAAAAATGTTGAATAAATAATAAATAAATAATAATATTTCCAAATAAATGAATAAAAAGATTTATTTGGCAAAAACATATTATTTAGTACAAAAAACTACTTTAACAAAATTTCAAACTAAAAAATAACACAACAAAAATAAAAAATAAAACTCCCCTTCTAAGTAACAACGAACAAAATAAATAATAATTAATAAAAATAAACAATGTAACAATCGCCCGTACTACTCACAGCCCCAACCCGCAACGGACAACACAAGGCGCCTGAAGAGTCGGCAATCCTATTAACATCCGGCGAGTTCCGGCTCCCGCTCATTGATGTCGCTGTACGACTAGGCTACCACCTACCAACCGTAAGCGTAGCTCGTCGGCATAAGGGATCTCTCGAGGACCACAGACGGCAACAAGTAGAAGATACATATTAAATAGTGTATTAAATATCACTTGCTATTTTATTTAGTATGAATAAAGTCTCATTTATTACATATTACTTGTTTGCGTTCAACGTAAAGCATGCTATTTTTTCAAATTACTAGACAATTAATATTCATTCAGTGGCGTTACTTGTCGGTGTTTGAATAAGCAATTTATAAATGTCCAGGGAATATTAGGAAAACTAGAGCCATTGTTTTGGTTAGTGTTGGGAACTTTCGATACTTTTGCGGATTCGTTCCTTTCGATTTCGATCCGCAAGTGGATCGAGTCCGACGGATTCGTTCCTCGGAACGATATACCTTCTGTTCTGATGAATGAAGTTTCACTTAGGGTTCTAGGTAAGGCAGCCGCGGCACTGCACGCAAACTAAATATAGATTCGTTGTGCTGGTTATTAATAATATAGGATTGGGCAGTTGGATTTAAATTAGAGAAAATTTGCATTAAATGATATTCAACTATTGGCAAGCCAACGTGTTTAATATATTAAAGGTACCTAATTGAAAACAAAGATTCTTCTTATTAAATAAGTATATATATATATAAAAGAATAACAAAAATTGGAATTTCTTTAGGAGAAAACTAATGACAGAATATTTCAACAACAAAAAACTTTTTATTTCTATACATAATACATACAACTAAAAAATATATATTACTTTTTACATTTTACACAAAATAATACTGAAAACTCTGGAAAGGCAGAATAAAATAACATAGCTACGTTTTTAAGTTTAAGGGTTTAAAACATGTAAATTGGAACTTATAAATACTGTTTTTTCGACTTTCTCAGCTGACAGCCTACTTCTGCGCTCATTACAAATTTGACCAGTTTTTGAGAATATCCTTTCTGAAGGCACAGATGTGGCAGGTACACAGAGGCGACTTTTCATGACTTCATACAGATTGGGAAAGGCAAATTTTCTTTCTTCCCACCATGTTAGTGGATCGCTGTTCCTTGCTAATATTCGCTCTTCCAAATATTTGTCCATTTCAATAATCGCAATGGCTTGAGGACTAGTATCTATTTGTAATTCATTTTTATTTATCTGAAAATCAAAATTTCATATATTGTATATTAATAAAATCATAAAGCTACTGCCACTCATACCTCGCTATCAAAATCACTCCACTAGTCCACATTAGTTTTCTCATTAATTTTAGAAACATTTTCAGACGGCGTGTTTGGGAGAATATCTTGGTTTTTTCTCTGTTTTCGTGAAATGGCTGCAGTTATTTTTCTTACAATTCGGTCGTATGCATTATTGTAAGCAGATTCCTTTTTAAATCCGTATTTTTTAAATCGGGGGTCTAGCAACGTAGAATCGGCCCAGATTATGTTGTCTTCCGCATTTTGAAATCTATTAAGCAGTTCCCTTGAAATTTTTACACACATGTTATATACCTCAATCTCTATCACATTCTCACTCGAAAGTCTTACTTTCAAATCTGACTCTATCTTTGAAATATGGTTTAGTAATAATCTGCTAAATAATATTACTTTCGAAATAGTTACTCCTTTTTCTAAGCTCAATTCTTCGGTAACGTCTTTAAACGGTTTTAAAATTTTACAACACCAATGAAATATCTCGAAATCTTGGGAAGTCAGGGTCTGAGTACAATTCGTAACTGCAATAGCTGATAGTAAAGGATCCTTTATTTTTGTTATCCGTTCCAACATATCGTACGTTGAATTCCACCTTGTGACTACGTCATTCTTCAGCTTTAGCTCAGGATATTCCATTTGTTTCTGTAAACTTTTTAGTTTAGCGGCTGCAATAGGACTACGTCTAAAAAATTCTACTACAGATTTAGCTTTATTTCGAGCAATGTTTATTTCTTGTAGACCAGTTTGTAATACTAAATTTAAGCTGTGAGCAAAGCATCCGCTGTGGCACCATGTAGAAGATATGTTGCGAATAGCAGCTTTAATATTTGCAGCATTATCCGTAACTACCCCACATATTTTTTCTAAAATCTGCCATTCTGTCAATAGATTTTTAATTAATATCGCCAAATTTACTGCTGTATGTGCCTCATCAGTTTTATAACAGCCTAATACAAAAAATGCTAGTTTACCATCGAAATCAATGAAATGGGCTGTTAATGACTGATAAGATTCATTATTTAACGATGTCCACCCATCTGAGGTAAACGCAATGTAATTTGCCATAGTCAGACGTCCCTCTACAGCTTCTCTTATTTTAGTGTATAATTGTGGTATAAGCACATTTGACACCGTTTTTCGCGATGGTAGGGAATAATTAGGATTTAGCATATTTACAAAAATGCGAAACTGTTTATCTTCCACCAAACTAAATGGTTGATATTCTGCTGCAATCATAATTGTTAATTGCTCATCCAATTTTTTTGAAATTTGCAAAGGCAATGGTCGCTTCATGAAGTTAGATAATGTTAATTTGCATTTCCTTTTTGGGTTTGGAATGTCTTCTATGTTATTATCATTGCTGGCAGTGTTTTTAGTAGAAGTCGTGTAAGCGGTAGACTCACCGTCAATAACGTTAATTTCATTGGCAGATGTAGAGTCACTAGTCGTAGACGTTGCTGAAGTGGATGGACCTATTAATGATGTTGGATGTTTTCTCTTTAAATGTCTAGTTAAATTAGCTGTTGCGCCATTTTTGTATGAAAAAGTACCACTACAAAAAGAGCATTTTGCACTGCTTTCATTCGCCACATTGAAGTAGTTCCAAATATCACTACGCTTTCTATTCATTATTTAAGAAACAATATTGCAGACTTCAACTGTACAGTAAAAACACACAAAAAAATCTCAATAGTGAACTCAAAATCAGAGTGAAAACCACAGCAAATTCAATTTAAACGGGCCCTGAACACCGAAGTAATAAAATTTAATTCAAAATCCTAGGACCAGAAGTTCGGCGAATTGTAAATGCAATAAACATATATCTGAAAAGTTTTTTACTTGTCCCAAAAAAGATGAAGAGATAAGAGATACCGAAATGTCGAACCAATACCAAAAAAAGCGGCTTGTAACAACAAAACAAAAAATAAGTAATAAAGTGCCGCCTTCCACCAGCACCTCTGAATCGGCGCATTGCCGACGTGCAATCTTACCAGTGTTGCCAGCCGTTAACCAAACTCAACTGACCCGTGATCTGCCTCGTGTATTCGTTCCTCGGAACGACTCTCATTGAATTATTGGATTCGATCCAAATCGATCCTACCCCGGATTCGTTCCTTTGTACCGAGTCCGGCCGGAACGACACATCACTAGTTTTGGTATAGTTTATCGAAATTCTCGAAAAGAAAAGTGAGATTCGCTATATTCAAGAGAATTTTAGAAAAACAAAAGCCATTGTTTTGGCGTTGTTTGTCAAAATTCGCGAAAAGAAAAGGATTGATTGGGCTATCTACAAGTGAAATTCACTATATTTAAGAGAATTTTAGAAAAACAAAAGCCATTGTTTTGGCGTTATTTGTCGAAATTCTCTAGAAGAAAAAGGATTGATTAGGAATAACCCACCAAGATTCCTAAACATAGGAAAGACGTCTCATCAGACCTGCGTCGCAGTCAACGCAAATTAGTCACAGAAGGTACAATGCAGATGTCCGACGAGCAATTCCAAAGACTACTTAAAACTATTTCGGCTAACAAAGAAGGACCGCCAACGCCTTCCTTGTCCGGGAGTTTTAGCAAATGCACCGCTAGGTTTGGTGGAATACGATGTCATACAACGGTAGATGCGTTTATCACGACCGTCTCCATATATAAAGAAGTTGAGAAAATAACAGACAACGACGCCCTAAAAGGACTACCTTTATTGCTAACCGACAGCTTCACTTTGGTGGCAAGGGGTCAAAGGCGAAGCTCGTACGTGGGATGAGGCAACCGCGCTCATAAAAGCAGCGTTCTCACCATCTAAACCGTCACATCAAATTTATATAGAGATCTTTAGCGAAAACCAGGAGCGTGGCACTCCTATAGACGCTTTTATTTGTAAGAAACGAGCCCTCCTAGCACAGCTACCCCAAAGAAGACATGATGAAGCGACTCAACTCGACATGATATTTGGCCTACTTCATATTGACCTAAGGAAAAAGATCTCTCGAGACGATTGTAATACTTTTTCCGACCTACTCCAGAAAGGCAGAGAGGTAGAAGCTATGCAGCAAGAATCAAGAAGAGAAATTACGAAAGACAGAATATGTAGCTCAAAAACAGGAAAGATAAGTATCTCAAAAAGCAATAAAAATAGATGCAAGTTTTGCCACTATAGGGGACATACACAAGAAGAATGCCGAAAACGAATAGTAGTAGAAACAGACACAAAGTCAGCACTTAAGCAAACTTCAGCAAGTGAGGAAAACACTGGAAAGGTAGAACGTCAAACCGGCCTTAATTGCTATGGGTGTGGTAAAGCAGGTTACTATCGAAGTAACTACCCTGTCTGCACCGAGAAAAAATCAGATGTTACCACTCAGGCTATAAATTTCTATTCTATACATACGTTCATAAATCAGACTCATGTTCCCACAATAACCATTAAAGTACAAGGAATTCAAGGGGTTGCACACATAGACACGGCCGCCCGGACAAGCGTAGCAGGCAGGTCACTTTATGAACATCTTAAGAGTATTCCCTCAGTAAAATTCCTGAAACGATCAGCTACTGTAACTCTGGCTGATGGACATAGTCAATATCAGGAAATACTAACAACAACAGTCAAAATCGAAATAGGGACAAGAATATTTCCCATTGACTTCATTATTTTACCAAAAGCAGAAGACAATCGTACATTATTGGGAATAGACTTTTTGGAACAAACAGCTATGGTTTTGGTAATTCCGCAAAGATGTTGGCATTTCATTGACAATCCATCGCAAAGGTTCGAATTCATAGACGTCACACAAGGAGCCGTCATAGAATCTAAATACGTACATTCAAAAGGCACTTACCCCCACACACAACTCAACTCAACAGAGATGAGGCAGATAGGATCACCCTTTTTGGAGGTGTTCACCTCACCATTACCAGAGGAACCATCCTTTAAGTTAATAGAAATGGACCTACCACCGCAACTACAACCCGTTGAGTTACAAGAAAGTGCAGAGGCATACTCTCCTGAGGCCATTGACCTAATCTTCGAGGATGCACTTCCACAGTATTATAGGAACAGCCCGCCAAAGCAAGACCCTCGAAAACGACGCAGGTTCGACCTTTTCTGCATCGACATATCACTCAAACCTGAGGAAGCCCCAGAGCTTAACAATGAGCAAAGATCCCAATTTGATAATCTACTTCTAGAGTATAAAGACAGATTTTGCAAAGAGGGTCCTCCAACGGTACAAACGGTACACCGAATCAGTACTGGCGACCATGCTCCCAGATCATCTGCTCCATACAGACTAAGTACAAATCGCCAGACAGTGCTGCGGGGAAAATTAGACGAAATGCTGGCAAATTAAATTATAGAAGAAAGCAGTACACCATGGACCTCCTCTGTCGTATTGGTCCCAAAGAAAGATCAGGACGTTAGAGTGTGCGTAGACTATAGACGTCTTAATGCAATCACGGTGCCTGATAGGTATCCGCTCCCTCGCATTGTTGATTTGCTTCATGCTGCAAAAAGTTTGCCCTACATGTCAACTATAGACTTACAGTCCGGCTATTGGCAAATACCAGTTCACGATGACGATAAAGATAAAACCGGATTCATTACTCCTTTTGGAGTTTACAGATTTAATAGAATGCCGTTCGGACTGCGTAACGCACCAGCGACCTTCCAGCGGCTAATGGACAGATTTAGGGTAGGACTTAGTAAAGTTAACTTATTGGTATACCTTGACGATCTTATAGTTAGATCTTCCACTTTCGAGCAGCATCTTCAAGATTTAAGGGAAGTGTTTGCACATCTTCGCACTTACAATCTAAGGGCCAATAGGAAAAAGTGTAGATTTAGCTGTTCACAGGTCAAGTATTTGGGCCATCAAATCACTCCTGAAGGGATAATCATGGACCCTGAAAAGGTTACCGCCATTGTAGATCTACAGCCGCCGGCTAACCTAAAGCAACTATTATCATTCATCCAGACATGCTCATGGTACCGAAGATTTATACCCAATTTTGCAACGATGGCACGTCCTCTTACCAATCTTACAAAAAAAGGCAATCTGGAAATGGACCCAAGTCGAGCAGGAAGCTTTTGAGCAATTAAAATATTGTCTCACAACCAGTCCAGTCCTAAACCAAGCCGACGATTCCCAGCCTTACATTATTAAAACGGACGCTAGCTCCTATGCCATAGGAGGCGTTTTAGTCCAGGGGGAGGGAGACAATGAGCACCCCATAGAATATGCCAGCAGACTATTGAATGGCGCTGAAAGGAATTATAATACGACCGAAAGAGAAGCTTTAGCGATCGTATGGGCTATTAATAAGTTTAGAGGATATATAGAAGGATCTGAAATAATCGTAATAACAGATCATCAACCTTTAAAATGGTTACTCACGATAAAGACTCCGACGGGGAGGTTAGCCCGTTGGGCGTTACAACTCCAGTCCTATAATTTACATGTACGTTACGTACCTGGGAAAATAAACCGAGTAGCTGACTTCCTGTCCAGACCACATTGTAGCAATCACAGCGACGCCTGTCAGATTTGCAGCCTCCAAATAGATGTTCCCAGTAAGACTGAAAAAGAACTACGAGAGCAGCAGTTAAAAGACCCGGACGTAAAAAATATTATAGACTCCCTGGAAGATGTTTCCAACGATGAACGAAATCAAAAGTGGGTTAATAGAGGATTTTTGCTACATAAAGGAGTACTATATCGTTATACGGATGATCAAGAGGATGAAGAAGCTAGGCTAGTGGTACCGGCTGAGGAAGTTAAAAATATTTTACACGCCTACCACGACAGCCCCCTGTCAGGTCACTACGGTATTGACAAGACCACTCACCGAATCTCGAGGCGATATTTCTGGAACAGAATGAGACAGGACATCGCCAAACACGTATCTGCTTGTTTGGAATGTCAACGATATAAGATAACTAACAGAAAACCCGCAGGGCTAATGCAAACTCAAGTCGTCAACCAGCGTTTTGAAGTCCTGGCCATGGACCTATTCGGCCCCCTACCAATATCAGATAGAGGTGATAAATGGATACTAATAGTGGAAGACACTGCTAGTCGATGAGTCGAATTATTCGCACTGACTGAAGCCACTGCTGAAAATTGCGCACAACATTTGTTGAATGAGGTGATTCTACGTTTCGGTCTACCTCGACGAATAATCAGTGATAACGGGACACAGTTCGTGTCTGCTGTAACGCAAAAACTTACTTTTTGCCTGGGAATAAAGCAAACATTTGTACCTTGTATCACCCCGAAGCAATCATGGTGGAGAGAAAAAACAGGGATCTCAAGACACAATTAAGTATACTTGTGGGAAGCAATCACAACGCATGGCCTGAACAGTTACCAGCCATACGGTTCGCTATGAATACTGCGCGATGTGACAGTACCAAGCAAACCCCTGCCTTTCTAACATTTGGCAGAGAACTAAGGACGCCCCAAGATGTTACAGATGATTTTCGAATGATTGTTATTAGTGAAAACTTCGTTGACGAAGTCACTCCTAAGCTGTTACAACTAGCTGATACGCTTCTATCAGCAAAAGAAATTACAGAAAATAAGCAAGATCAGAACCAACAAGCCCATAATAAAAATCGCCGCCCCCATACTAAGTACAACATCGGCGATAGAATATTGATAACAGGACATTTCCCTAGCAATGCCTCAAAAGGATTCACTTCCAAGTTCGCACCACGAAGAGATGGGCCCTATATAATCCTTCGCCAAAGAGGACCTGCTAGTTATGAAGTAGCCGATCCCCATACACCCCAGAAGCCACTAGGTGTATATCACGCATCGCACATTTCACCCTTTAAGGGAAGTCAGGAAGTAAAACCTGAACCAATAAGACCAATTCGTAAGCGTGGTAGGCCCAAAAAGATAAGGAATGACGGCATCGCTCCCACTCCTAGGACACCACCTATTCCGGACGACTGTTCAAAAGCAGATCCTGGTTCCTCATCCTCTAGGAGGACTCGAAGCCAGAGGGGGAGATTGTAACAATCGCCCGTACTACTCACAGCCCCAACCCGCAACGGACAACACAAGGCGCCTGAAGAGTCGGCAATCCTATTAACATCCGGCGAGTTCCGGCTCCCGCTCATTGATGTCGCTGTACGACTAGGCTACCACCTACCAACCGTAAGCGTAGCTCGTCGGCATAAGGGATCTCTCGAGGACCACAGACGGCAACAAGTAGAAGATACATAAATGTTCTATTTCTAGTATATTAAATATCACTTGTTATTTTATTTAGTATGAATAAAGTTTCATTTATTACATATTACTTGTTTACAACAACTAATTAAATTTTTTCTTACGTATTTTCATTTCTGAAAACTTATCTATTATATCATTTATTTTCAATTTATCGAGAATATCGCTTTCTACATTTAGAATAGCCAACTATGAAACATTTTTTTCATTTAATGAGTTTCTCAGATATGATTTTACCCGTTTTAACGTAGAAAATGTTCTCTCACCGGATCCGTTACTAATAGGAATAGTTAAATATATACGCAACAATACTTCAACGTTAGAGAAGGTTGAGAAAATATTGTAATCAATTAAATATTTTAACATTTCATAGGGGTCAATAGAAGAAATATCATTTGATTTACAAAGCGCTTTAAACTGTATAATTCCATCTACTAAATCTTTAGTAGTATCCACATCCATATTGTAATATTTTTATATTAAATTTTTCATTTGACGGTTCATTAAAAAATACACCAAAAATTTCATTTACACAATCATAATGCTTGCATTCTCATTCTTAATTAAAAAATCAATGTGTCACATATAGGAAAAAAAGTATTTATTTTAAAGTTCTCAGCACCTCTTGAAGTAATATCTTGTGCAGGGGCTTCATCAACTCAATAGATTTAATAGAATGAGCTCGTGCTGACCACCTTGTGTCACATGTTTTCTTAACCAATGGTAATTTAGTTTTTGAAACAGATAGACATTTTTGAAGTACTTCCCATCTGTACGTCGAAACCGAAAAAAAATTATATAAACATTGTACATTTTCAAAATATCTAGAAGCTTCCGAACAACTTTCGGCAGCACTATTACCGACCAAGTTTAAAGAATAACTGGAACATGGTACAAAATGTGCAATTACTTGTCTTCTCTTTAATTTTTGCCTGCAATCCGTTATATTTTCCGGACATATTGGATGCGTTGTCATAACTTTGACCTCTGCAGTGATTGATATTGATATTAAGGTCACTTAATTTGGTTTGTAAAACATTCGATAGACTTTCTGCAGTATGAGAAAATATTTCCACAAAACCTAAAAACCTTTCTACTGGTTGACCATTTGGTAAAATATATCTTATAATCACAGTTAATTGATCGATATGTGAAATATCAGGCGTTGAATCGACGATAATTGAAAAATATTTTGCCACTTGCAATTCGGTGATAATAACAGTTTTACCTCATTTGCAAGAAAGTGAATAAATTCGTTGCAAATGGTCGAAGAAAGATAATTAACATGCCCACTTACAATGTCACTATATATCTGGAGGTGTCCGGCTAAAAACGGGTCAAACTCACTAAGAAATTCCAACGAGCCTAAATAGTTATCATTCCCTTTTGTAAAAAGTTTAGTCGTGGAACCATAAAATGGTAAACCACTTTTTGATAGAAACTTAATGGTAGCCACTCTTAATAAAACATATTTCCAGTAGTTTTGTTCCTGAAAGTAACTTATTCTGATTTCTGTATCTATCCTCCCCTCTATTTCCTTCTATTAATCATTGTGCCGACGGAGGTTACGTGTTCAGAAGACCTTTCGTGGTTAGGTTAGGTACTGTATAGTTAGTACTGAGTCGCATTTTTCCAGTCATTGTAGCCATCGGCACTTAGCTTGATATCTTTTTTCGAAAATAGTTTGCAAATATAACAATAAACACAGCCCGATTTGGGACGGTGAACCAACCACTCACGAAGGACTTTTTCGCCATTTTCTTTAAATTTATGGAATGTTAAACTTTGCAAAGTTCTAGATTTTTTACAATCCAATTGTTTTAGACACCCACTTATTTTGTCAATATTTTGTTTAGGTCTGGTTTTTAAGAAAATATTCTTGAAATTTCGAGGTTATATTTTGGGGCCAGTCTGCTAGATCACAAGGAAATAGTGGAGAATTTTCTTTGTCAATTTCCAATAAATCACTTACGAAGACGTTATCATCATCGTCCGCGACTTTGTGTTCTTGTAACTCGATGGTATTATTAATATTGCTGGTTGAAGCATTTATTTCCTCATCTTTTAATGGCGGTTCAGGAAGATCTTGTCGATTTTTTAGTTCTTTTCTGAGGAATTCCGACATTGGGTTTTTCTGTTTTTCTCTTTCATTTTCCCTTAGTGAATAAATAAATAAACCCTAAGGTATCCGAGAGGTGTGGATACACCTGTTTCGGCAAAACACAATTAAAAATACAAGTCAAAACAAATTCACTAAATTTAACATTATTGCATCTTATTGAATAGTTTTGAATAAAATAAATAAAATAAAATTAAAATTAGGACCAAAGTAAATATATGTATATATGGACAATATTAGATTTAAGCGAACGCAGGAATTTGAGTAAACGTAACTTCTATGTTTTCAAAAGTAGGCAAAGCAATATGTGTTTACCCCACCACAACAATATGACAGAAATTTCTCGTCTGTTCCAAGAGAAATTCTTTCAATTTTTTTTTGAAAACAATAACACTACTCGTATTCTTGATACTATCCGGAATACAATTATAGATTTTCGGAGCTAGAAATGAAAAAGATCGTTGAGAGAAGGACTTTATCATTCTCGGAGCAATGTAGTGGCTTTTGTTTCTAGTTACATATCTATGTGCAGGTAAGTTTCTTACATTTTTTATTGTGTGGTATTTTATAGATGCACATAGAAAGTACAACTGTTTCAGGTCAAATATGTTGCTTTCCCTATACAATCGATCTGAAGAATAGGTATAGGGTTTACACATGATGATCTTTAGAAATCTTTTTTGAATTATTTCTAACGGATGAATGTGAGTTTTCAGGGCACTTCCCCAAGCTAGTATACCATAACGGAGGTGACTTTCCACTAGTGCGAAATACATCTTTCGAAGATATCTAGCAGGGATGAATTTTCTGAGGTATTTAAATTTGTAAAGGACGAATTGTAGTTTTTTTATAATAAATTTAATATGATAATCCCACTTTAAATTTGCATCTATGATAATACCTAAATATTTCACATGTGTTACAGGTTTGATGCTAAAATTTTGTCCGTTCTGTGATATTTCAAGAGGTTTGAATAGTTTGATGCTTAAATTGGAGCTAAATAGTGGTAGGTAATATGTTTTTTTGAAATTTATGGTGAGTAGTTTATTATCAAACCAGGTCTTTATTAGTTTTAGGTCAGTTTCTGCTTTTAATTTCAGCTCATACCAGTTATCTGCTTCATAAGTAATAGCAGTGTCATCAGCGAACCCAGTTATATGTCCTGCACTGCGCAATGAAAATAATCCATTAATGTAAAGATTGAATAAAACGGGGCCTAAAATTGTTCCCTGAGGTACTCCATATGTTACATCCCTCCGACCACTCGCTTGTCCGGCAACCCTTACTATCTGCTGTCTCTCTGACAGGTAACTCCTAAATAGTTCTAAACAGTTGTTTCGTATGCCAATTTTTTCCAATGTTTGCAATAGATTGCTATGGCTAACAGTATCAAAAGCTTTGGCTAGATCTAAAAAAACACACAAACAAACTTTATTATCATTTAATGCTTCATAAACTTTTGATGTTAAATTTAAAACGGCATCTTGTGTGGAGTTATTTTGCTTAAAACCAAATTGCTTGTATGAAATTAAATCATATTTGTTTATAAACGATGTAAGTCTATTTTTCAACAGTTTTTCAAAAATTTTTGCCATGTGTGGAATCAGTGATATAGGTCTATAATTTTCGGCAACGGTCTTATCTTCATTTTTGTATACGGGTATGACTACAGTATTTTTGAAGGATTTGGGCCATGTACCTTTTTCTATACACATATTTATGATATGCACTAGAGGATCAAGTATAAATGGTGAAATTGCTTTTAGACATTCCGCACTTATCTCATCAATACCAGTTGCCTTTTTACTCTTCAGTTCATTTATTATTTTTTCAATTTCATACCTATTTGTGGGTAATAAAACAATCGAATTTGGCAAAGAGGCACTATCACCATATGTTTGCTGAGGGTTACCATTTATCTGTTTGGCCAATCTCTTGCCCATTCCTGAAAATACACGATTAAATTCATTCGCAATGTCACATGGGTTTGTCAACATATTTCCCATTGGACCCTTAATAGCTTCATAAGGCATTTTTACCTTTTTTGTTCCACTCAAATCTTGCACCACGCTCCATAATTGTTTATTGTTATTTGAATTTTCCATTATCTTTTCCGTATAAAATTTGCGTTCTGTCTTTTCGATAAGCGAATGCAATTTATTTCTATACACCTTGTATTTTACAAGTAAATCACAGTCATTGGGATGGAGCTTTGTTTGTCGATATAATCTATTTTTTTCAATAATGGATTCTATGAGAGCTTTTGTAACCCATGGCGCAATTTTTATGGTTTTTCTATTTCCCTTTCTAAAATAAGTACTTTTATTGATGTTTTTTTGTATAATTGTTATTAATTTTTCTGTTGCAGGGTCTGGATTACTACAATTTAGGACAATATTCCATGATTCTTTGGATATATTGTCTACAAGTTTTTTATAGTTGACATGCTTAGTATTATACTCAGTTACCTTTTTAGTTGTTTTATTGTCAAAAACTATTTGCAGCGCTATTGTATAGTGGTCTGTTATATTAGTTTCTATTACTACAGGTATAATATTTTCTAGAATGTTTGTTCTTGACTTAACAAACAAATGATCTAAGCAAGCTGCCATTCTGGTTGGGTTATTAATGGTGGATGTAAATCCACACTCACTCAGGCCACTTACATACTCCATGGTATCACCATTTAAATCCAATAAATCGATGTTAATATCTCCAACAAATAGACAACAACTTTCAGAATTGATACCACTGTTATATAGGAAATTATGGAAATTATTGACAAACTCAGGTATACTTGGATTATTATTATCCTTAGACGGTGATCTATAAAAAGCAAGAATCGTAATTTTATTGTTATTACCAATAGTAACTGTCACCTTTAAAATATTTGTCGGTCCTAATCTTATGACATCATATTCGAACGAGTATCTGCAGTTTATGTAAGCCACGACTCCATCATTTTGATTCAGATCGCCGTTGTTGTATATTATATTATATCCCGGTATGTTATACAAATTTATGTCAGTAATCTTCCAGGTCTCAGTTAGAACTAGACAATCAAAATCCGTAATATTAGATAACGAAAGTAATGCCTTTTTACGCTTCTCACTACCACTTTGATGTTTGTATGTCATATTCTTCTTTCTTCTACCCTTTTAAAATCAAAAACTTATTAATGTTGGACTAATTTAAATTTTTGGGTAATGCAATTATAGTGTCAATTAATACAGTGTGTTTGAAATTGGTAGCGAACATAATCTTACGACTTCGAAAACTGTTGAGATAGTAAAAGACAGTACAATAATTAAGTTTTTCTTTCATTGAATGCCGTTACTTTGCGATTTTACCACTGTTGGTAGGTATCTGAGATATTTTGAAAGAACTAAAATGATGAATTTTCAAAACACAAAGGTATTAAAGTTTTCCCCTAATTTTTTTTCCGTAAAATTCCTATAGTGATTATACAAAAATAATATATTAATTAATAATTATAACTTAAAACTTACCTTAAGTTAAATTTCAGGGTTCGGACGATGGGAAATAGAAATTATTACAATTTAAAATGAGACTTTGGAGTTCGACTGATATTGATAGCTTGCCATATCACTTGGAAACTGAGAACAGAACAAAAATACGATAGAAGGCAACAAACAGTTTTTTACGTAATTTCATCGTCTCTTCGGCAAAAGATAGAGCTTTTTTGGTTATAGCGGCATAAACAAAAACGCTCTAAAAGAGTGCCGATTGCCGATGTTTTATGTTTTTAAATCTAGTTAAAATTATACATATATAACAGGAATATCCTTATATATATATACATATAATATAAACCTAATTTTCTTTATCAGATACAGTTCTCTTTTGATTTTTAAATTCAAATTAACTAAATGGTTGATTTGTGTTTTAAATGAAACTCACTGTTTCTAGCTAATTCCACAATATAATGAAAATTGTTGAAAATTATAAAAAATTGACAATTGTTTCGATAAATCAATATCATCGTCAGAATGACAGAAGTCATATTTCATTTGATGCTTACCTGATGTTTAGTAGTTATTTTCGGATAGACCAAGAAGTGACCTAACTTGTGATTGACTTAATATATTTTAATAGAAAAAAGAAGAAGATGTGATATTACAAATATTGAAGCTTAGATATTATTAGCCCTATGGTGATATCCTAGATATCATTTTTCCAATTAAGATCAGTATAACTGTGCAATGATATAGAAAACCAGGAAAACTATATCTGCTGATCTTTACAATTATGACTTAAGAAGACAGTTTATTAGAGGAGAACTCCCTAGATTTATCTGTTCATTGACAACTTCATATTGTGGGTTTCGTAAATGTCTTTTAATTTCCAATTCTTCAAGGAAATCCATTTCTTGTTTCTTTTCACAAATATGCAGCACTTCTAGTTCTGTGTTAGGTGTCAATGAATGATTGGTGTCAAGTAGATGTTTTGCGTAGTGGGATTTATCTGGTTGTTTTCATCTGTATGCTCGTAAGTGTTCACTGTACTAACGTTACAAAATTGTTAAATGTAAAAACAAAAATACCGCCATTAAAGAAATCAGGTATATATAAACTCAAATGTCCAGAATGTAATGCTGTCTATTTGGGTCCGACCCAAATCCGATACAGTGAACACTTACGAACATACAGATTAAAACAACCAGATAAATCCCACTACGCAAAACATCTTCTTGACACCAATCATTCATTGACACCTAACACAGAACTAGAAGTGCTGCATATTTGTGAAAAGAAACAAGAAATGGATTTCCTTGAAGAATTGTAAATTAGAAGACATTTAAGAAACCCACAATATGAAGTTGTCAATGAACAGATAAATCTAGGGAGTTCTCCACTAATAAACTGTCTTCTTAAGTGATAATTGTAAAGATCAGCAGATATAATTTTCCTGGTTTTCTATATCATTGCACAGTTATGCTGATCTTAATTGGAAAAATGATATTCAGGATATCACCATAGGGCTAATAATAACTAAGCTTCAATATTTGTAATATCACATCTTCTTCATTTTTGTATTAACTTATATTAAGTCAATCACAAGTTAGGTCACTCCTTGGTCTAGCCAAAAATAACTACTAAACATCAGGTAGGCATCAAATGAAATGTAACTTCTGTCATTCTGACGATGATATTGATTTATCGAAACAAATGTCAATTTTTTAGAATTTTCAACAATTTTCATTATATTGTGGAATTAGCTAGAAACAGAGAGTTTCATTTAAAACACTAATATGAGTAGATTCCACGAAGTAAGGGTCGAGACAGTTAATTTCATTAAATGGTTTATAATTTTTTCAAGGCCTTTTTCCGGGCCCCACTTTATACCGAGTCCAAGGCGCGGGCCTTATGTGCCTTTTGGTAAAATAGGCCCTGGAAACAAGAACAAAAACTTTAACACACACAACATAGTATTCAATACTCTAAACATTGCGACCGACAACTGCTAATGATAATACCTATAAAAAGTAATCCTTCAACAAAACTAGCTGAACTTTGCTAAAATCTAAGTCGCCACCTACGGCCGTAGGCGTTGCCGACAGCTCTCGCGAAGATAGGAGGGGTTCAAAATTGTATTCAAATAAAAATAATGATCTTAATAAGGGCGCCAGGTAAGTTTGCCCCGGGCAACTACCTGATTTTCATCCAACACCTCTAAACTTACCAAATAGGTGCCAATACAAAAAGAATAAAAATCGTGAATCTCTTAACTACGTTTATTCGACAGCAGCAGTAGTCAATAATGAATGTGAAATAACTAAAAGTCATGACCGATAGTAAGCAATTAAAAAAAAAATGAGCGATAACACTAACTCCTAACCAATTATAGAACCCGGATAATGTTACACAAAAAAAATAAACATAGTAACTGTCTCCAAATAGAAAGCACCATATCGTCAAACAATACCAGTTCAGTCTAGAAAAATTCGATTAAGCATAGACAAGCGTGCACTTGACTTTACAGACTAATTATAAGTTATAAATTATTGGTTATAATTATAAGTTATAGTTAAACAAAGGTCAAGTAACTCTACAATTACGAAACTACTAACCAAATTTACTACAGGCACTACAGCCGATATTAATGCATGCTTTGAAAAATAAAATAAACCAACGTCGCTTGAGTTCAGGCGCATGCGCAAAATCTATGTAATCACCAGTATGTGGAGTAATATTTAATTGATATGAAAAGAAATCCGTAGCATTAGTTAACGCTTAACAATCAAAAAGTATACACCCCAAAACGCAGAAATAATTGAACACCCTTATATTTATTTCTTGAAAATAATAGATTTTGTTTGATGGTTCAGTTCAATCGAATAAAGAATTGACCATACTATGCTTGGTAATAAAAGTGAATAATGAAAATTTGCGTAAAGATGATCCCTGACGAGGTTCGCTACTGATTCCTCGTGTTCGACTTCCAATCTTCGGAACGCCAATCCAAATAGTAAGAGTAGTAGGTATGCCAAGAGTATCAGCCCCTTACATGAACCCTCTAAAGAAAATATTTTATTTTGTCAGGACAACAACAAAAATTATAATTCCCAGTTTGATAATTAGTTAGCACTTTATGCTACGTCATTAAAACCTTAATCTTGAATAATTATTTAAAAATTACTTATCAATAACTAAAAGGTTAAAATTATATCAAAATTAATATGAAACTTTGCTAATTTCTCCCAGTGTTTAAATCTAAGTACAAATTAAAATAAATATCACTTAAAATTGAATTAAACTCAAATTAAATGTATGGATGAACTTTTTTTCCTATTTTTAACTGAATAAAATATAAAAAAGGATAGAAAAAAAACTGATAATAGCAAAACATGTATTTGCTGTTGAAATGAAAGATGTGAATAATAAACAATCACTTACCCTTATGCACGGGGTTACTTGTGTAAAATAATCCAATTGACTCCAATTACCAGGTCTGATGTAACTGACAGACTACTATGCTTCAAAGTCCGTTCGCTCATCTAGAGAATATATTTGTGATAGAAAAATAGAAAAATGAGCCCAAGAATTTTTCTATAGTTAGTAATAAACTTTATAGCCAAAGAAAAATAGTTTTGGTAGCAGGAAAAAGAGAATAAGATAACCAGTACAGACATATGAACAGTTCTGACCCAAAATGGTGGTTGATAAAAGTAGATATCCAAAATCCCTTAAAACAGGTTTATAAGTCTGACACACCAAAATTATACAATTTATCGAAAACTACGATGGTCAGACTTATCAAAGTAGTTTCAAAATAATTCCCACGAATGGATGATTCTTCAAAATCCAAAAATTTAAAAGCACAACGGGTGTTGAACACTAATTACTCCCAGCCTACCATTGTCTTCTGCCCTCACGCCGAAGATTTGGTAGGTACTAAGGTACTGCCTCCTAGTATTATGCTTCGAGGTGTAACTACAAGCGTTGATTGAGAAGTACGGGAAGATACGCAACCTTACGGGCCAAAATGTAGCTTGAAAAGTGTCCGAAATAGATGGCGATAGTGTCGTCAAGCCCGAGAATTTTGCCAAGGGAGGTGTGGCCAGTAAGTACGGTACATTTTATCTGTACGCTCGGTGGTGCGCTATTAATCTTTAGTTGGCAGTTGATCGGTATCGGTAACTAGCAGTTTCAGTGTTTTGTATTTTTGACGGTTTCGTTGTGCTTCATACATTTATTAAATTATGGAGACGAAAAAACAAAATGCCTGTAGTTATAGGGGATGTTGCAATAAGAAGAAAAATAAAGACAATACTATTAGTTTTTTTTAAATTCCCAGTGTCTAAATCAAATATACTTTTTGAGTGGATACAGAACTGTGGAAATATGGATATTTTTATGATGGAGGAGATGCTGCTAAAAAATTATCACATATGCGAAAATCATTTTGCGAAAAACGATGTTTACCTAAGTGGCAAAAGAAAACTTCTAAGGAAAGATGCAGTACCCGTATCTTGGAAAGGTATGTAAGTTAATTATATTTTTGTTTCCTAATTCAGTTATGTGAATAATGATAAATCATCTTGAATTTTTGTGTTTAAAAATAAGTGTTACTTTGTATTAAGTCGTACAGGACAAGTATAATAATTTTGTTTGAATTTACTGTTTCAACCCTTATTTTTTGGAATCATGTTATTGCTGCAAATAATTCCACTAGTTAATTGTAAAATTTTACTATTAAATAGTGAAATTATTTGGAAACAGTTAATTTCCATCGCAAAAATAATATAATTTTGATTATATTAGTTTTTTTTAACTGAACTATTTAGTTTTATTATATTGTATAAGCATACAGGTAATTGAGTATTGTATGTTTTTTTTTGCTTTCAGTTACAATAAACATTCCTGGTACATCCCAAATACAAGAGGATATTTCGCAATTCCGTCCAATAACGCCCAGAGGTAAGAATGTACTTTTTTATTGTTTTTTTTTAACAAAACTTGCTCAAAATTTGTAAACGGATTTTTGTGAGGGAAATATTTACAACAATTTTTAGTATAGCAGTAATGTATAGGGTCATTGTTAAATTGTGTTTTTCATTTTTCTAACTACGATTTTTTAAGAACTCGATTTTATATTTCAGAAGAGCATTTAAAAACCTATTCGAGAAAGCGGCCCCATGATGGTGACATCGATCCTGACCAACCTGCACAATTTGTTAATCGCAGCACAAGTTGTCAAAGTCCAACTACTGGAGCAGCGACAAATTATACAATAGAATTTACAGATACCCCATCTTCAACAAAATCTGAAGTGAAAAAAAGGTCTAGTATTTTAAGTACTAAGTTATGTTCGTTAAGAAAAAAGTTTAGAGCTCAAAGAACGCAATATTCTCGTTTACAAAGAAAATCAAAGCTAACAACTGAAAATCTTTTGGCCAATTTGTTAAAAGAGAAAAGTTCTTCTGTGAAAACATTCATCGGCATGCAGTTATCTTCAACAAAAAAAAAGTATGGAAAACAAATGAACGACATTTGGCGCTTTCTCTCTATTATAAGTCACCTGGATGTTACAAATTTTTAAGACAATGTTTATCATTTTCTTTGCCATCAGTTCGAACAATCCAGTCTTGGCTTCGTGTTATCAATTTAAAAACTGGTTTGGAAAACACTCTGACAAATAAACTTGAAATAAAAGTCAAAACCATGTCTAGAACAGAACGGGCTTGCGTAATTCTGTTTGATGAAATTCATTTAGAATCTAAATTACAATATAATCAGTTTTATGACTGTATTGAAGGTTACGAGGATTTGGGATTTCTTGGGCGAAAAAATAAAGCCGCCAATTCAGCGCTAGTATTTTATATTAGAGGCATATTTGATAATTGGAAAATTCCATTATGCTATTTTACCTCGAATGGGACCGTAAAAGGAGATATCATGGCACAGATAATATCATATGTTGTTCAGGGCTTAGAAAATATACAACTTCTTCCAGTAGCTCTAGTTTGTGATCAGGGCACTTGCAATAGAAATGCTTTCAAAATATTAGGCGCAACAGGAAAAAACCCATCAATTACTGTTAATAGTTCTAAGTTGTTTACGATATTTGACGTTCCACACTTATTGAAAAGCTTGAGAAATAATTTTATGAATCCTAAGTTATATTTTCGAATTAATGGAAATCCTGTATCTTGGCAAGATTTAGTCAAAACATATTTATTAGATAAAGAAAGCAAAACAACTAGGGCATTACCGAAAATTACAGATACCCACTTATTTCCAAATACATGGCAAAAAATGAGAGTCAAATTGGCTGCTCAGATTTTTTCAAATTCGTTTAGTGCTGCAATAAGGACATCTTCCCAATTAGATGCAATTAAAAGTGCAACCGCCGAAAATACCGCAGACTTTCTGAAGAGCGTGAACAGTATATTTTATTCTCTCAACAGCAGAGCTTTATATGATCCAAATCCTAATAGACGACCCCTATCTCCTCAAAATCCCACCTCATTAAATAACTTAAAATTTGGACTTGATTATTTTAATTCATTTGAAATATTCGAAAATAATACTAAAAGAAATAATATCCATTGTATTAACGGTTTCATTTGGACTCTTAATTCAGTTCTTGAATTATTTGAACATTTGAGAAATACATTTGACTGTAAATATGTTATAACTAGTCACCTTAACCAGGATCCATTAGAAAATCTATTTTCAGTAATTAGAAATAGGTGTGGATACAATGCAAAACCAAGTGTGCAACAATTTCGAATAGCTTTGCAGTGCAACATAAACATTAAATTACAAAAATCATTAGATAGTGGAAATTGCGAAGAAGATTTACAAGAGTTTTTACAATTAGACGAATATCAGACTACTAAAACTGTAGACCCAGTTATTGAAGGTAATAACGATGCTACCAATTCGTCGGAAAATCATATTTCACAAATTAATATCAGCAGCTTTATTTCTTCTGATCTAGAAATTGCTAATAGAGAAAAGACAATTGTTAATTTAGAAACTTGTTCTAATGTTTATGTTGCCGGATATTTCGCCAAAATATTGGTACAAAAGACAAAATGTGAAAACTGTTGTGATCATTTTTTGATAAAAGATCAAATAGAATTAACCGATAAAAAGGAAATTTTGTTGATTAATAAAAACTTTGCTATGCGAAATAACGTATCTTTTTTAAAGAATCCTACAAACGAATTTTCGAAACTATGTGAAAATATAATAAAATCCTTTAATGATCTTTACCAAACATTAACAGTTAGAAATAATGTATCAAAATTGATTTATAGCAGATTATTAGAGAAAATTCACTCATATAAAACAAACTTATGTCCTTTGCATATTGATAAATATTTAAAATTATTAATAAAAACTATGATTTACAACAACTTGAAATGGGAGAGTCAAAATTTAATTAGAAATTCAATTAAAAGTTCTAAACCTCACCGGAAAATATGTATTTTATCTAAAAAGACAAGCACAAGTCAGCAACCCAAGTAAATTTGTTTCCTGAAGAATTATTTCAATTGTTCCAAATCCGCATCCCACTTTTTACGATACAAATACGCAGATATCAACCATTTTCCCTTAGTAAACGTATTTACCTAGTTAGATAGATAGTTCAGAAATTAAACAAGAGAATGAATTTCCAGGTAAACTTTTTAATAGTATTGTTAATATTCGTAGAATAGACAAAGTAAAAAGTTACAATGTATTTAAAAATCGAATTAAGAAGTGGATTATGGAAACATATAGACTTCTTTAGCAATATATTAAATCAAACTGTATCATAATTGCCAGTATCCATTTCAGCAGTTTATGTGTCTATAACAATTGATATGGTACCCCCTAAAAATTTACTATAAAACTTGACAATTTACTGGATTTCTCTTATTAACGGGTTGGACAACTTACTGGATTTGACAAAAAACTTATTTGTTCATGTTTTCCGGTCACAATACAAGTAGTAATGATAACTACTTCAGTGACCTAAACTGCTTATTCAATTTAGTGTAATTATTTTCTGTGTAATAATGTATCTTTTATGTATTACTGTATCTATCTTTATTGAATAAATATTATTATTATATTATTATTATTAAATGAATTTCCCTTTTTAATACCATTGTGAATATTCGTAGAATAGACATTTTTACTTATTGCCATGTTCTAATATTCCTAAAATTCCGTTGGTATTTACAATAAAACCGTTAATCGAACGGTAGAAAGGTTGTTTTTTAGTGGTTATACAAATACATTCATTCATAAATAAATAATACCTACTATAAATCATTCTTCTACTTTGTAATTTTTTCATACTGTGTTCATACATAAGTCGTCGACAAATAACGGATCAATACGTTACCCTGGCGTCATTATCTCAATAAACGCTTATTGTTGCCTGTATCATAAAAATGAAATTTTAAACCTGCTGCTGGGTATCACAAAATAAAATGAGAGATTTTTCGTTGAGCCGCCAGAGGCTTCACCTTACAAGGGTCGTGACTAGGGCCATGAGGCAAGCGACGTAAGGGGAATGAGAAACGTTGGTGAGCACAAATTTTTGTATAGGCATTGCGTATCTTCCCGTACTTCTCAATCAACGCTACAAGCGAGCTTCCAGTTTTAGCAGATCGATTCTACTAATTAGGTACCTTGGCCCAAGGTGGCATTGGATGTACCAAATTTAATATTAGCATATAAGAATAAAGGTCAGATAGGTCATACGGAATGTCTCAAGATAATTCTTTTACGGAAATAGGAAAAATAAATAAATGATAATATTTAAATTACAATATTTATAAAAATTGAGGATAATTTAAGATTTGTTACCAAAGAAAGGTCTCGATTAAAAATAAAGCGTTGCAACATCATGAAACTGTAAGTACGTACATACCAACACACTTTGCACCACGATCTGAAAACCTTTCAGACACTAATTTTACAAATAGTGAAATAGAATTTCTAAATAAAGGTTTAAAGTACAGCATGCTACCAAAATTTACGAATAGTATGGAACAAATATTAGCTACAGAATCAGAAATAGCTTTAAAACCTAATTCAAACAGTTTTCTTTATGACAAATTAAAAATTGCCAATTTAATCAAAAATATTGAACTGTCAAAGATTGAACGTCAAACAAAAAATTACAGTTTTTAATTAAATCAAAAGAAAGTAGAAAATAGTAACCTAACAATTAGAAAATCTGACAAGGGAAACAACAATGTTATATTAAAAATTGAAGATGCTCTGTACAAACGGTCGGTGATTTCCAACAAAATGTACTCCATGAGAAGTCGCTTCTGATAGTACCATTAAAATTCAAATTTTTACACACCATCAATAGCTATTTGTGTATTAAGAGCGGAAAGTGATACTTTGCCGCTTGAGGCAGAGAGTTGCCGCGTGACGCGTAGCGGAGCGCGGGCAATCTGCCGAAAGCGGCAACGCACTTTCTGCTCGAATTGCACACAAGATTTTTTCTACGATCACCTTATTTTTAAACAAATAATTAAAAAAAACATGAAAAGTACACTTTATTAGAATGTGATGTTGAAAACATGTAACAATTACTTATTATTTTTGAAAAAAATATGTAATAAAACGTAACAAGAGTATTGAAATATATTGAAAAAGGAAATAAACAGGTATACTTGTCCGTACAGATAAGTTCTGTACTCATTAAAGTTTAAGCATAAACTGTGTTATCTCCTACTTTCCGCATTGAGACCAACGCGCATCGTGGGCGTGTCCACTTTCAAACTTTCAGCTATATTTGCTAACCTGTACGTAGAAGAGCAAATAAGTCTCAGTTCATCAGAGAAAGTCGTTGTAACTAGTGTTGCTTTATTTATGGAAATATTTTTGAAGTGAAACTTTTTATGGGACACTACAGAGGTTTTGGTTACGAGGTAATCTCGTAAAGGCTAACAAGTTTTGTGAAGCTCTAATTATCATTTGTACTTAAACTTAGTGAGATAAACGCAGCGCTGTTCTCCCCTTCTGTCATCACTCGACTCGATTTAAAATCAAACGAAAAACTCGGGTTCGATACCCCCATGGGCGGCCAGAACTTTTCTTAGGTATTAAAAAGGAAGGATACGTAATATGCATTCAAATTTCTTAAAAAGAATATTTACTTTTGTTTGTCTTTTATTGTAAATAGTTTTTTATAGTCTATCCGAAAAATTATTGTTTTTATTTTGAAAATAATTTTTGTTTTAATTTTTTTAAATTATAGTTTTTTATGTTGTTGATATTTATGAATTCTCTTTGTACACTCATTGGCGGTTATTGCGTCATAAAACATAAAAAGTTTCACTTCTGACGCTGTTAGTTTTCGACTGACGAATAAATCTTTTTATTTATTGCCTACAATATTAAAGTTGAATGTACAGTTTTGGCAATTTTTAATATTTATCCCAGGACCTGAAGAAGTCGAAGGTAGCGTAATATCTTCTGAATCTTTTTGTGCAATATCAGATATAGATGGAATCGAAAGTTCTTCGCTAGTTGGTACTGCTGCGTTCCCAGCAATTTTTTGGAAGGTATCTGTTTATTGCTAATGGATTCGGCGATATATCCTTCAGCCCCATTACTGCTCTTCCACCCACCATGTTTTTTAAGCTAAATTAAGTCGCTTCCACCATTTACTAATAATGTCGCCGACGTTCGTCGAAAGCAATGACCAGTAAATAAATGTTTATCGGGCAATTTTAAGAAACTGGCTATTTCGCTTGGTACTTTGCCCATAGTATCCATACCAATCACCTGATTGAAGCATTTACCTTTGGAGTATCGTAAAAATAAGCGCTGAATAAGGTTTTATTTTTAATTTGACATTGCTGTCTTAAATTAAAATATTTTCTATAAAAGAACATACAGTCGATCGCATTTTCTTCGGCACTATTAATTATTGCGAATGTGCGACTTTGATTCGTTTTCGAATCGGGGATTCGGACTACTAGAAATGATTCTCTATCATCTATATCCTTTAATTCAATTTTGATTAATTCATCCCTACGGCATGCACCAGCGATACCCATGATTAAGATCACCTAAAAACAATATTATGAGAAATTCTGTATCAGAATAAAATAAATAGTAAAACGTTTGTACCTTTCTCAGCGAATGTTCATCGTCAGGTGCAAATCTAATAAAGCTCTCCACTTGTTCCTTCGAGAATGTTTGTGACTTCTTTGCTTTATAACCCACTGCTTCTAACTTCAAAAATGCAATCAGTTTAGTGTATTTACTGATGGTAATATCATTTTTTACTTGCAAAGTGCTTCGAAGCATCGAATATTGTGACCACAAGGTTGAAGATTTTAGAGTTTTGGATTTTTCGCAAAAATAAGTCAGCAATACATTCTCCGAATATTTTTTAATTTTCTTTGAGCGGCACCAATTCATGAAAATATTATATTGTTTTTCGTATTTATCTCTGGATTTAGTTGGCAGAAGATTAAGAGTAATATTTTTAGCAAAATCTGCTATATCTGGAGGTGTGCTTGAAAATTCACTGTCACTACCCATTTTTCAAATAGCTATTTATAAACAGACAACTTTTTTATAAACTTAAAATGAAATAATGACGTTTCATTAATTCCATAGTCTACTATTTTCACAAAATAGTAGGTAGGTACTTAAATATGCAATCACTGTTGCATCTAGGTGTATAATGCATTGCCTACCTTCTGACTGTTATATTTCTACTACGTAAACTTGTCCGTATAAATCAATACATGAAAATAGGATTCTGCAAAAACGATCAAGAACATTGTCAATCTTAACAACGTTATATTTGTAATAAGTTGTAAATATTAACTTTTATCTTGAACTAAGAAATAAATCCTTCACTGTAGTATTGAATTAAAATAATATCAATGTATGAGGTTTACATTATTTTATAATTTCAATGAAATTAAACATATAAAATATACACTTCCATCTATTTGTTGGTAGCGTAACCTGCAGCGTTGTAAATCCAGTAACTTGTATAAATTGTAGATGTCAGTAAAATTATATAGGAATATTTATTAATTTCGTTCGAAATATCTTCAAATATTAATATTTCAACTAAAATATTCGGACTGCTCTACATTTTATTTTAATATATCTATTATTTACTACCTTTCTTTAGTTTATTGTAAATGAAAACAGGCGAGCGGAAAAGTACGCTCTAGAGCGTAAATAATGTCAATTATGACAGATCGCGGAAAACATCAACTTTGCGGTTAGATTTGAGTGTGCAAAAGTCTACTTTGGGTAGTGATCGTAGAAAAAGATATTTTTCTCTTCAATTAATCAACATAAATATTTCAAATTTTGAGAGGATATTACCTGCATTACCTGTAGCTTCGGAGACAATGCATATTTATAACTGCATTGATAAAATATTAACAAAATTTATATCTAATTTCACAGCATGGAATTTTTTTTTCTAAAAATAATATGCATTTTGTCTCTTCACTGTAATGGTTCGTATAAACATTAAAAATTTAAACGCATTATCTCAAGTAATAAGGGAGAAAAACGCCTTTGAAGGAAAAATCACTTATTTTTCAAACTCAAAGCTAATCTTAAAATATTGTTTTTTAATTGTTTAAAGTCGCATCCACCCAGAGGGTTATTAGCGACTGCTGTATTTATTCAACAATACAATACATACACATTACATATACAAATATATAGATACATACAAAATACAGTTATGCATAATTTACATTTCTAATTATTTCTTAAATTTTGTCAAGTAAGTTAATCGTTTTAAGGTATGCGCACAAGTTTTCAACGTTACACTGTTCCCCTAAGACCACTTTTAGGTTAGATTCTATTGACCACTGTGTTCTCGCGGGCTTGAGTGACGGACACTCCACAAGTAAATGTTTTACCGATATATTCTTTTGACACGATTCACATACAGGTTGAATTGTTCTTGTGATGATGTGTGAATGAGTGGCGAATGTATGTCCAATTCTTAATCTGGTTAAGATCACTTGATACCGTCGATTCGCTGGGATATTATTCCATTTTTTTACTGATGTTTTTACTTCAGAGAGTTTGGATGATGAATTGTTCCAGTATGTTTGCCAGTCGGAGGTAATAATGTTTTTGTAAAACTGCTTGAGATCTGCAAGAGTTGTCTTGTTCTCAATCTCAGAATTTTGGGAAGTAGCGCTTTTAGCTGGGTCATCTGCTTTTTCGTTTTGTGCGATGCCCACATGTGCTGGGATCCACATAAATTCAATTGTCATTTTGGCGTTATTAGCCGTGAAAAGTTCATTTTTTATATACGAGACAATTGGATGTAAATGTTGGAACTGTTGTATGGCTGTGAGATAGCTCAAGGAGTCGGTTAATATTAAGGTTTTGTTAATTTTTTCCGTATTCGCATATTCTACTGCTTTCCAAATAGCATATAATTCGGCGGAAAACACTGAATTAGTCGGCGCTAGTGTAAATGAATGTTGTATATTCTCCAGAACCATGGATGCACCCACACCTTCTTCAGTTTTTGAACCGTCGGTATATATATATATATATATATATATATATATATATATATATTACCAAAACTACAAACATATATATATATATATATATATATATATATATATATATATGTATATATATATATATATATATATATATATATATATATATATATATATATATTCTTCAACCTTCCGATAATATTTAGAATTATATCTTCTTGGGTTCAAAGGTTGTGGAATGAAACAAATATATTAGTTAAAATATATTTTCGAATAAAGACTTATCAAACTTCTTGACGTTTCGCTCTTATTTTAGGGCCATTTTCAAAAGAATATGTATAAATATTAAAATTAAATTACATAAAATACAGTTATTGTAAAAATTATTTTGAAAAAGTCAATAAAATGTCATGAATGAAGTGTCAATAGTAATAGAATACCTGCCTTAGATATTTACGCAACGATATTATGTTGGGAGTGATAAAAACAGATTAATTAATTAATTTGTAATAAATTTGACTCAAGTTTTTCATGTCTTGTTTGTCATTTACTGATAATTTATCTTGTTTTATATATATCATTTCCTTGATTTTGAGTTTTTGATAATTTGTGTCTTGTGTTAAAATTTTTGTGTTTTTGAAATCGAATTCATGATTTTCGTTATGTTCATGTTTGTGTAGCGCTGTGGATGCATTTTTAGTGTATTTATGGCCGTTTATTCGGCTTTCTAGATATTGTGTAGTCATTCCTACATAATTTTAAGCATGGTTTAAGCATGGTATGGAGTATATAACATTTGATTTCTTATTATTTTTAGTTTTCCTTTTTAATTTAGTAAATAGTGATGATAGTGTATTATTTGGTTTATGGCATATTTTGATATTATGTTTAGATAATATATATTTTAGTTTTTCTGATAATTGATTCGTATAAGGTAGAGCTATATATATATATATATTTTTTTTTTCGTGGTTCAAAGTTGTTAGTGAATTTGGTTTTATATTGTTGTTGTAGTATTTGTATGTACGTTGTTGAATAATTTTATTTATTTGATTTGAAGGATAGTGATTATTTTCTAAAACAATCTTAAGTTTTTTAATTATTTCAGGACGATATTTAGGTGAAGTTAGTTTTATAGCTCTATCTATCAATCCTATAATAACACTATTTTTTTGTATTTTTGGATGGCATGAATTATAATTTAGATATCGTCTTGACCAAGTTTCTTTTGTATATAATTTAGTTTCAATTTTATTATCATTGGTTTTAATTAGTGTCATATCTAGAAAATTTATATTATTGTTTTGTTCAATTTCTATGGTAAATTGTATTTTAGAGTTAAAAGAATTAAAAATATTGAGGAATTCATTACATTTGTCTTATGGAATAGCAGCTAAACAGTCGTCAACATAGCGTTTGAAGAATAATATATCAAATTTAATATGTTCTAATACTTTTTCTTCTACATATTCCATTACAATTTGTGCTAAACTAGAGGAAATTGGAGATCCCATTGTACAACCATTTAGTTGTTGGAAGAAAGTATCATTATATTGAAAATAATTATTGGTTTAAATAAGCATAATACCTTCTATAAATTCATCATAGGTAAGTGATGTGTGTTGTTTTATTTCATTCCATTTTTCTTTTAAAACATGTTTTATTAAGTCATTTGGGATATTTGTGTACATTGAGATAACATCTAAGGATATGATTTTATAATTATTAGGAATATGTACTGTATCTAAAAATTCTTTCAGCATAAATGAATCTTTTATATAAAAATTATTTTTAGTTAATTTTGATAAAATGTTTGTTAGAGATTTAGATAGTTTGTAAAATGGTGATTGAATATATGAATGAATATAAAGGTTTAAAGTACAGCATGCTACCAAAATTTACGAATAGTATGGAACAAATATTAGCTACAGAATCAGAAATAGCTTTAAAACCTAATTCAAACAGTTTTCTTTATGACAAATTAAAAATTGCCAATTTAATCAAAAATATTGAACTGTCAAAGATTGAACGTCAAACAAAAAATTACAGTTTTTAATTAAATCAAAAGAAAGTAGAAAATAGTAACCTAACAATTAGAAAATCTGACAAGGGAAACAACAATGTTATATTAAAAATTGAAGATGCTAACTCCAGTTACTCTGTACAAACGGTCGGTGATTTCCAACAAAATGTACTCCATGAGAAGTCGCTTCTGATAGTACCATTAAAATTCAAATTTTTACACACCATCAATAGCTATTTGTGTATTAAGAGCGGAAAGTGATACTTTGCCGCTTGAGGCAGAGAGTTGCCCGCGTGACGCGTAGCGGAGCGCGGGCAATCTGCCGAAAGCGGCAACGCACTTTCTGCTCGAATTGCACACAATATTTTTTCTACGATCACCTTATTTTTAAACAAATAATTAAAAAAAAACATGAAAAGTACACTTTATTAGAATGTGATGTGGAAAACATGTAACAATTACTTATTATTTTTGAAAAAAATATGTAATGAAACGTAACAAGAGTATTGAAATATATTGAAAAAGGAAATAAACAGGTATACTTGTCCGTACAGATAAGTTCTGTACTCATTAAAGTTTAAGCATAAACTGTGTTATCTCCTACTTTCCGCATTGAGACCAACGCGCATCGTGGGCGTGTCCACTTTCAAACTTTCAGCTATATTTGCTAACCTGTACGTAGAAGAGCAAGTAAGTCTCAGTTCATCAGAGAAAGTCGTTGTAACTAGTATTGCTTTATTCATGGAAATATTTTTGAAGTGAAACTTTTTATGGGACACTACAGAGGTTTTGGTTACGAGGTAATCTCGTAAAGGCTATCATTTGTACTTAAACTTAGTGAGATAAACGCAGCGCTGTTCTCCCCTTCTGTCATCACTCGACTCGATTTAAAATCAAACGAAAAACGCGGGTTCGATACCCCCATGGGCGGCCAGAACTTTTCTTAGGTATTAAAAAGGAAGGATACGTAATATGCATTCAAATTTCTTAAAAAGAATATTTACTTTTGTTTGTCTTTTATTGTAAATAGTTTTTTATAGTCTATCCGAAAAATTATTGTTTTTATTTTGAAAATAATTTTTGTTTTAATTTTTTTAAATTATAGTTTTTTATGTTGTTGATATTTATGAATTCTCTTTGTACACTCATTGGCGGTTATTGCGTCATAAAACATAAAAAGTTTCACTTCTGACGCTGTTAGTTTTCGACTGACGCATAAATCTTTTTATTTATTGCCTACAATATTAAAGTTGAATGTACAGTTTTGGCAATTTTTAATATTTATCCCAGGACCTGAAGAAGTCGAAGGTAGCGTAATATCTTCTGAATCTTTTTGTGCAATATCAGATATAGATGGAATCGAAAGTTCTTCGCTAGTTGGTACTGCTGCGTTCCCAGCAATTTTTTGGAAGGTATCTGTTTATTGCTAATGGATTCGGCGATATATCCTTCAGCCCCATTACTGCTCTTCCACCCACCATGTTTTTTAAGCTAAATTTAGTCGCCTCCACCATTTACTAATAATGTCGCCGACGTTCGTCGAAAGCAATGACCAGTAAATAAATGTTTATCGGGCAATTTTAAGAAACTGGCTATTTCGCTTGGTACTTTGCCCATAGTATCCATACCAATCACCTGATTGAAGCATTTACCTTTGGAGTATCGTAAAAATAAGCGCTGAATAAGGTTTTATTTTTAATTTGACATTGCTGTCTTAAATTAAAATATTTTCTATAATAGAACATACAGTCGATCGCATTTTCTTCGGCACTATTAATTATTGCGAATGTGCGACTTTGATTCGTTTTCGAATCGGGGATTCAGACTACTAGAAATGATTCTCTATCATCTATATCCTTTAATTCAATTTTGATTAATTCATCCCTACGGCATGCACCAGCGATACCCATGATTAAGATCACCTAAAAACAATATTATGAGAAATTCTGTATCAGAATAAAATAAATAGTAAAACGTTTGTACCTTTCTCAGCGAATGTTCATCGTCAGGTGCAAATCTAATAAAGCTCTCCACTTGTTCCTTCGAGAATGTTTGTGACTTCTTTGCTTTATAACCCACTGCTTCTAACTTCAAAAATGCAATCAGTTTAGTGTATTTACTGATGTTAATATCATTTTTTACTTGCAAAGTGCTTCGAAGCATCGAATATTGTGACCACAAGGTTGAAGATTTTAGAGTTTTGGATTTTTCGCAAAAATAAGTCAGCAATACATTCTCCGAATATTTTTTAATTTTCTTTGAGCGGCACCATTGAAAAAAACAATAATATAAATTTTCTAGATATGACACTAATTAAAACCAATGATAATAAAATTGAAACTAAATTATATACAAAAGAAACTTGGTCAAGACGATATCTAAATTATAATTCATGCCATCCAAAAATACAAAAAAATAGTGTTATTATAGGATTGATAGATAGAGCTATAAAACTAACTTCACCTAAATATCGTCCTGAAATAATTAAAAAACTTAAGATTGTTTTAGAAAATAATCACTATCCTTCAAATCAAATAAATAAAATTATTCAACAACGTACATACAAATACTACAACAACAATATAAAACCAAATTCACTAACAACTTTGAACCACGAAAAAAATATATATATATATAGCTCTACCTTATACTAATCAATTATCAGAAAAACTAAAATATATATTATCTAAACATAATATCAAAATATGCCATAAACCAAATAATACACTATCATCACTATTTACTAAATTAAAAAGGAAAACTAAAAATAATAAGAAATCAAATGTTATATACTCCATACCATGCTTAAACCATGCTTAAAATTATGTAGGAATGACTACACAATATCTAGAAAGCCGAATAAACGGCCATAAATACACTAAAAATGCATCCACAGCGCTACACAAACATGAACATAACGAAAATCATGAATTCGATTTCAAAAACACAAAAATTTTAACACAAGACACAAATTATCAAAAACTCAAAATCAAGGAAATGATATATATAAAACAAGATAAATTATCAGTAAATGACAAACAAGACATAAAAAACTTGAGTCAAATTTATTACAAATTAATTAATTAATTTATTTTTATCACTCCCAACATAATATCGTTGTTTAAATATCTAAGGCAGGTATTCTATTACTATTGACACTTCATTCATGACATTTTATTGACTTTTTCAAAATAATTTTTACAATAACTGTATTTTATGTAATTTAATTTTAATATTTGTACATATTCTTTTGAAAATGCTCCTAAAATAAGAGCGAAACGTCAAGAAGTTTGATAAGTCTTTATTCGAAAATATATTTTAACTAATATATTTGTTTCATTCCACAACCTTTGAACCCAAGAAGATATAATTCTAATATATATATATATATATATATATATATATATATATATATATATATATATATATATATATATATATACATATATATATACATATATATATACATATATATATGTTTGTAGCTTTGGTAATTGCTTATTCTAATTTCCTAATCGCTGAGCGGTTCATTTTAGATTTACTGAATTCAGTCATATTAGAGTCACAACTTGGGGAGATAAAACACCAGGAAGGGAAGGATGGTTTGTAGCTGAGGTTGTAACTGAGAGGTAAGGATATGTTTAGTTTGCTTTGGTAAGAGTATAGTCTTTCATGGTATGGGCGATCAAGTCTCGGATGCAGTTGAAACATGCTTCTAAACCAATTTGCAAATACGTTTCGATGGACGGGTTTTTCGGGGATCGCTGTAACAGATGCCGCATAGCTGAGAGTTAGATACATTCGTCTTCGGTATAAATCTGGTTCACCTAGTTCACATAGAATACCGTCAACCGGGAATTATAGATGATGGCTCCATAAACTAATTTTGATCTAATGAAGGATCTGTATATTTTGGTTGGCGTTGTGCTATCTGCTCCCCGCATTTTTGAGAATATTGTTTGCATGAGACTTAGGTCTGTTTGGTTTCAAATTTTGAATGTGTTTCTTCCAGCTGAGACTTTGATCAAAAAACATTCCCAGGAACTCAATTCCATCCACTTATGAAATAGATTCCTCAAACAATTTAAGATTTGGAAGTACTATATTCGGGTTCCGTTTAGTGAATAACAAACTTTTCGTTTTTTGTGCCGAAAATTGTAGTCCTGAAGTTTCTGACCAATTTTCTAACTGAGCTAGAAAATATTGTAGTTGGTTATACAATGAAGCTATGTTCCGTCCTCTCGAGTATATTACTAAGTCATCTGCATATAGCCTAGCTTTAATATTCGAATTACAGTTTTGGATGATATCATTTCTAGCAATTAGTAATAGAGTTACACTTAAGGAGCATCCCTGTGGTATCCCATTAGTTTGGGTTTTTAAAGGCGAATATGAGCCATTAGCTCTGACCGTAAAAACGCGATTTTTCAAAAAGTTGCAAATAAATTTTAACATATTTCCTTTTGTGGACCACCTTTCTAATGTTTTTATGATCTTGTGACGTCAAACGGTATCATAGGCTTTCGATATATCAAGGAAAATTGCTAACACATATTGTTTATTAGCAAAGGCTTCATGTATTTCTGTTTCTAGATCTTTTAAGTTATCAATTCCTGATCTTCGTTTTCTGAAACCGCTTTGTTCAGGAATAAGAAGATTTCGACTTTCCAAAGTCCACATTAATCTGTCATTGATGATTTCATCTAATATCTTACCCATTGCACATGTGAGCGCGATTGGTCTGTAAGAGCTTGTGAGTGCTTTGGGTTTACCATGTTCATGCATTGGAATAACAATAGACTTAAGCCAAATCTGAGGAAAGGTATTGTTTATCCATATCCTATTGTAAATATGTAGTATCAGTTCCTTGGCTAGGCTTGGGAGTATTTTGAGGAATGTTATTGGAATATTATCTGGTCCAGCTGCTGTTTCTTTTAATGAGTGTATTGCGTGATTTAATTCCTGCATTGTTATTGGTTCGTTGTCTGGTTCATGAGAATTTTCTTCTAGTTCTACGAAGGTTTGTTCCTGTATACGTTTGAAGTTTAAAAACTTGTTTGTGTAGTTGCTATCGCTAGAATGTTTCTCAAATGATCTTGCGAAGGTCTCACAGATTTGTCCAGGAGTAGTGACGGTGTTATTTTGATATTTTAGGACATTTATGTGGGACTGGTAGTTCACTCCAGAAATCTTTTTAATATTGTTCCACACTATTTTGGATGGGGTGGAATTGTTAATACTGGATATAAACTGTTTTCAAGAATCCCGTTTGCTTCTTTTTATCGTTAATCGAGCTTGGGCTCTTAAGCGTTTAAATTGAATTAAATTTTCCTGAGACTTCATTTTCTTGTATTTGTTGAAAGCTTTTTTGTAGTTCTTTGTTGCTTCTGCACATTTATTAATCCACCAAGGAACAGCTGGATGTTTTTTGATAATTCTAGTTCTTCCGATAGCAAGCTCTGCAACAGTTATGATAACGTTGGAGAGCTTTTCTACCATATCATCTACATCTGAGCTCAGAATATCAATGATACAATTGTCGCTTAGTTTGTTCAGTATTAGATTATTAAAGTAGTCCCAATTGGCTATGTTAAAGTTCCATTTTTCCGGAGGTGAGACTTCATTTGCTGAGCTGCCATAAATAATGATAGGGTAATGATCGCTACCGTAAAGATCTTGTAGGACATCCCAGTTGAATATCAGTGATAAAGTAGGATCACAAAGGGAGAGATCTATCACCGATTCTGCGCCAGTGGCCGTATTAAATATGGTTGGTCGACCATCACTCATAAGATTTATATTTTTTTGGTTAATTATTTGTTCCAGTGTATTTCCAAATTGGGGGTTGCTTTTTGAGCCCCAAATATTAACATGGGCATTGAAGTTGCCAATTATAAGTCTTGGAAGTGGGAGTTGAGTTAGTGAATCTTCAATCTCTTGCATACTGGGTGAAGTGTTTGGAGGACAATAAATATTACATAAAGATAATTTCGTTGGTCCATCGAGGCAGACGGCGACAGCCTCGAGATTCGTTTTTAATTGTATGGGTACTACCTGTATAGAATTTTTCACGTAAATAGCCACGCCTCCGCTTGCAATAGACTGGTTTGTTCTATTTTTATAAAAGCAAGAGTAATTATTCATGTGGTAGATCTTATTAGAGACACGTGTCTTCTGAAGACATATTGTTGAAGGGGACTGTTCGGCTAGTAAAATTTTTAACATTTCTAAATGGGCGTATAACCCGTTTAGATTCCATTGTAATATAGTTATGAATTTAATAGGTATTTGAAATTCTTGAGGTCTAGCATAGAGGTATTGATGATACAGACGAATCGCTATCCTCTTGATTACTAGATTCTTGACTTAATTGAGATATCATTTTTTTAGAAATCTTGGTACATTTACTTTTCATTTTTTTTATCTGTGAAGTAGGGATACATACTGTGTAATTGATCGATGAGGCCATTAATATCTTCTGTATATAACTTGGCTACGCTTAGTGGGTAAGGTGAAACATGCACATTTTCGAAAAAATCGCATAATTGTTGGTAGGTAAGCACATGTTTGTCTGTCGTTCCAAAAAATGTCTTTCTTGATTCCATTTGTTTTTCGATATTTACTGTAGTTAGTGTTTGAACGTTAATTTTTGCTTCTTTTGGGAGGTTTGTTATTTTGGGCACCGTGAAATTCATGTCGATGGTTTGTTCAACAGGAGAAGGAGTTTCAGACAGGGATCGTTTGGTTTTGTTATAGGATAAGGATGGAGCTGTGTTTATTTTAATAGAATGTGAACTTTGTGGTTCAGTTTTAGAAGTTGTGTCAGAAATATTTGAGTTTTTATTGGTTTATTCTAGAGATGTATCAGATGTCAGGTTTTCGGACAGCAGTATTGATGTTGGAGTAGAAGAAATGGGATAGAGAGTTGCTGCTGGTATATGTGTTTCTGAAACCGTTGATTGTTGTGGTGTTGGTGCGGCTACATGAGCAGGTGGTAAATGTATTGATGAGGTTGTTGTTAGGTTTGTTGGTAGTACTTGTGATTGTGTATTAGGGAGCGTACATTCTGTTGCAACATGCTCTTTCTGCTTACAGTCATAACATAAATAGTCGTCGAGGGAGAGAAATATTCGATAAGAGGTGCCTTCGTGTTTCACAGTGATTAAATCTGGGATTGAAATCTGGTTCTGGTCTACAGGTGAAATATAAGTTTGCCTACGAAAACTTAGAATGTGCTTGAATTCTAGGTGTGAAGTACCAATGCGAAGAAACGTAATCTGCGACATTATTTTAATGCCAATTCGTGTTAATTCATTTTCTAATAGTATATTTGGTATAGATGGACATACATTTGACAGTAGTAAACTTTCCGCAGGTGTTACTAATCGCCGACCCTTAATCGTAGTTTGTCCAAGATTTATTGAGCCATCATTGCTACAAATGAATCAACCAAATTTTCAATTGCCAAGTAAATGCAAATGCGGTTATTGGAGATTCTGGAAGAGAAGATTATATTTTTTGGTTCAATGATATTCCCTAAAGAAATGAGGTATTCCTCCAATTTTATGTTATCAAGTGAAGGAAAAACTATTGCTTGTTTTTTGCATGGAAATTTTGGTGAATTCGTTACTGTTGCGTAAGATTTAATTTGAGGTTGAGTGCCCCCTCTATCAGGGACACTCTTATTCACAGATTCATCCATTTTGATAACTGTGTTCCATTGGTGTTCTAGCTACGCCCTTTCTAATGTGTAGAAATATAAACTACTAATGAGTTTTTGATTATACTGGATTGTGAATGTCGATGTAACTCGTTGTTAAAAAGTATGTCTATGACAATTTTAATATAGAGAATTAATTAAAAACCCACAGATTCCGTAGTAAGATGCTTAGATGCTGAATACTAGACACTGTAACTAAATTATTTCGTACTGAATTTAACTAATTTTATGAATTATCGGAGTTGATATTAAACACAACCGGTTCTCAATTTGCCAGGACCGAACCCTTAAAATAATTTCTATTTCTGTTTATACAATTATATGTATTGAGCAAATACCTATCAAGTTTCAATCAGTTAAAACAAAAATACAAATTCTAGATGTTCTTTTAGTACATTTCAGCTTTTTTGGCGGGAGCGCGCACGGTGCATTGCCTCTAAGTTCAATTTGAATTATTAGATTATATTTTTAATTAGTTTTCTGATTTTCAAAGGAACATTGCAAACGTATTTATCAGATGAGTCGCAATTGTTAAGCTTACAAATTATGATTTATAGCAACAAATTTTCAATTATATGTTAATTTTACTGGCCTATTAAACAATAGCGTGAACAATGTTTTTATTGAAGTTGAACTAGGTACTTAATGTGAATGTTTTTTAGTAACAATTATTTTTGACATTATTTGATATGAATCTCATTCTGTATTTGTGCGTGGAAAAATATTGAAAGTATCAAAAAATATGTTCAACTATATTTTTTATATCTCACTTGCCATAATTCCTATTTCAATTATATGCCAAAATTTGGAGGAAGCTTGGCATTCTTATCAAAGTTTCATGATCAATGGAAATAGGGAAGGTTAGTTATATTTCTTTTGTTTTATTCACTGTTGATTGTTGATGGACTTCAAATATATATAATGCTTTATAGTTACACATTTAGCTCACTAATTTATGATATATCATGACTTTGAATTCTCATGTTTTATCAACAATTTGATGATACACGCAAGTTTGGAGGATGTATTTTAAATATTTACTCCCTCCATACTTATTTACCAATCAAGAATCAGGGAAAACGAAAACGCCGAACAAAAATATGCATTTATTTACTAATTAGAGGTTATAATAAAAATGTTACGCTAGTTAATGTCATTAAATAACGCTTTAAACCACTACCAATATGCGATATTTCCAAGAATTCCAATTTAGTCAGTTAGGGTAATAAGTTTCGAAGGCTTTAGATTTTAGAGAAAGGAAGGGCGGAAGAAAACATGTGATGATGTCTGGAATCAAGTTCAACAATGTGTTAGTATGTTATTTCATATTATAATAATTTATTTCGGAAACAGTCTACACTATTTTCATAACCTTTGGCATGTGAGGGATTATGTTATAACGCCGATCTTATAATATTCATATATTTTTATTTCCAAATTTCAAATATTACAATAATTTTTTTTCATAATGATAACAATAGAATATTGATTAGGATTGTAAACATTGAGAAGACCCATTAGAACCCGTAGATTGCGCATGGCCTATCACTTCTTGTATAATAAACCAATATATAGTTACATCATCATCATGAATTAATATAACAAGCATACTGTGTATAGACAATTGAAATTGAAAAGATTTTTTTTTAATTTTTTTTACTTTGTGAAACAACCAGTGGAGTATAAATATCACGATTTGCTTTCGATGAATTGTATAACAATATCTATCTCCAAATTCAGAAGATACTCTTTGAATATATTTTTTATCATTGAAACTGAATTTATGTGCAGTATATAATTCTTGTACGTTTCGTCTAAGTGATTGTATTTCTAGTATTGTCATGTTATGGTCATCTAGTTCCTAATACCTTAATTCCATTATATGGAAGTTTATTATCATTATTATTACACAGTGATTACGAGCCAAAGCAAAGCTTATACGGCTCAATTACAAAATCAAATTACATAGGTACTAATAGGTTAGCAGAATTTTACAAACTTAGCTTAAAATAAATTGAGATTTAAAAAGATAGTAGCACTATAGAATTATAAAAAACACTAATCAAGTACAACACCAGATCAAGAACACCTGTCCAGACAATTCTTGAAGCTATTCACAGGAGCTGATACGATGTCACTACTTAAATTGTTGCATTTATCGAATACTCTATTTACTAGAAAGTTTTGCCTAACACTAGATCTAAAAGATTCTTTTTTCAATTTACAATTGTGACCTTCATTTAATGTAAAAAAGTTGGAAGTGTCCCAAAAGTCATCTCTTAGAATCCTAAACGTTGTAATAACATCACCCCTCTCTCTTCTCTCAGATAGTGTTGTCAGCCCGAGCCTACTTAGTCTTGTTTCATAGTTTAAGTGAGAAAAATTTAGTGGCAATTTTGTAGCTCTACGTTGAACTCCCTCTAAAAGGTTTATATCACGTCTAAGGTGCGGAGACCAAACGGAGATAGCAAATTCTAAGTGAGGTCGGACGTAACTTTTGTATAGCCTCAAGAACAAGCTTGAACTCATTCTTGGAAATGCCTTAGATATCAAGTACACAGTTGAGTTTGCCCCGTTAACCGCTTTTGCAATCTGAGAGGACCAATCCAGACCTGTATTAATTATGACACCTAATCACTGACTTCCGAAACTGATTTTATAGGCTCTGATTCAAGATAATATGTGACACATGGATTGTTGTAACCGCACTGCAAAACACAACACTTGTTAAAGTTTACTGGTATGCTCCACTCCTTGCACCATTTTAATAATTCATCCAGGTCTTATTGAATAGAGTTTTGAATATCAGGACAATGGTAAAACTTCGTATCATCGGCAAACGATTTGTTTTAGCTTTAAACTTAGCAGTTAAGTCAGAAGCGTATACCAGGAAAAGGATAGGACCTAAAATGGAAGCTTGAGGTACCCTACTGCGCACTTCACGGGAATTACTTAAGTTATCCTCATATTGTACTTGGAAAATTCGACCTAATAAATTTTTTTTTCTCCGCCCTATCTTTAAAGTACCTTGTATTTCATTGGTTTGTAGCGCTTAAAGTGGTTGTTTATGGTTAGAGTGAAAAAAAGTAAAAAAGCGTTAAGAAAAGTGCCATAACGTTAACTTTATTTCACGCTTTCCATAAGATAACACAATGAAACTTGGCTGGGCATCGAGGATGGACTTCTAAGATACTTGGCTGGGCACCGAGGATGAACTTTCATGAAACTTGGAATACATATAAATGTAATTTACTAAAGGAACTTAATTAAAATATCTCAAATTTCTATTTGAATTTTATTTTTTTGTATAGGCTCTAGAAAAAATAATGTATGCAACATGTGCATAAAGTGTATTTTTTTTCACTCATGTAATTGTAACAAGTTCATAAAGTGGTACTTTTTTTCACGAATGGAAAAAGTTGACCGCGGCAATTCCACGAGTGAAAAAAAGACACTTTATTAACATGTTGCATACATTATTTTTTCTACAGCCCTATATATAGAAAATAAAATGCAAATAGAAATTTGGGATATTTTAATTAAGTTCCTTTGGTAAATTACAATTATACGTATTCCAAGTTTCATGAAAGTCCATCCTCGATGCCCAGCTAAGATTCATTGTCTTAGCTTATGGGAAGCGTGAAATAAAGTTAACGTTATGGCACTTTTTTTAACGATTTTTTACTTTTTTTCACTCTAACCATAAACAACCACTTTAAGCGCTGCAAACCGATGAAATACAAGGTACTTTAAAGATAGGGCGTAGAAAATAGTAATTTATGCATAAAGTGGTACTTTTTTTCACGAATGGAAAAAGTTGACCTAGGCGAGTGCGGCAATTCCAAGAGTGAAAAAAAGACACTTTATGCACATGTTGCAATGTATGCAACATGTGCATACATTGCATGGTTAATAAGAGAGCTAGGTATTCTAGAGGATAACCAGGATTCTGTTATCGCAAAAATGTGGATATTGGAGGTAGATGAAATAAATGAAAATAAATCGGCTTGTTTTGCATAAAGAGAATGTTTGTGAGTTTTAATAGTTTTTTGCACCAAGTTCCTCCGTAGTGTTCACAATAGTATGAATTTTATTAACGTATTTTATGGTTAGATGCTCATCCTCCATTTTTCGCCTATCCAGCTCCTCTCTCAAATTCTTTAAGTAGTTAATTTGATATTTAGTTTGGTCATCCTTTATTTGAATTCGAGAGAATCGAGTACCTTGTAATTTTTTCTTATTGCGCAGTATGTAGGATGGAGTATTATTATCCTGAAATTGAATTTTTAGCGGTATAGATTTGTTCCTATTTTCGTCTGCTTTGCAATCACATTAGAGTTACGAGTTTTAAATATTTCAACAATATCAGTAACCTTATCCATATCATCTATATTATCTATGTTTGATTCAGGCAAGTTATATACGATCAGTGTTTTTAAATGAAACTCACGGTCTCTAGTTAATTCCACAATATTGTGGAATTAAAGTTAATTCCACAATATTGTGGAATTAACTAGAGACCGTGAGTTTCATTTAAAAACACTAATATGAGCATATTCCACGAAGTAAGGGTCGAGACAGTCAATTTTATATACGATCAAGTTATAGGATTTTTGAAAGCGAAGGTTTGCCTCCTGCACGTATTCCTCAAACTGTATCTGATTTAACTGAGTTGAATTTTCTAAGATAGTTAAACGATTCTGCATTTTTGTAAATCTATCAGACAAATTAGATAATACATCAGTTAGCTTATTCAATTTATAATCAAATGAGCAGCAGCTGCTACAAACAATTCTAACCGACTTAGATTTAGTCCTTGTTATTCTTATTGCCTCCTCCTGGGCGATATCTAAACAGCGAAAATGAATTAAAGACTGACACGACATACATGGAGTACAATTTGTGTTATTATCAATTGCTGATTTGCAATTCGGACATTTATTCATGATGAATACTTCCTTATACACCTGTTACAGCTGAATTTACATTATATCAGCAAAAAATGAATACACATAATACACTGAGAAAACTGTGTTTGCAATAATGACAACTTTGATATTTCAATAAAGTATTATTGTTAGATCGTTTATTTTAAATGCCGAATAGATACTTCAAATATATAAGGATACAGTGATATGACGAGAAGCTGAAAGAAAACTTTCAACAATCCATATCCTTACCGAATTTCCATATCGCCCCTTTAATACAACAACTAGGTATCTTGTAAATTACCTTCCTCGAGAAATTCGATCCAAAATGTTGAATTACATAAAAAGCTACGAGGAATGAATCAATTGATTGATGTGTTTTTTTCATCAACCGATCGCTCTTCTAATGTTTCTTCGTATTATTATAATTTTGCATATGTATTTTTTTCAAATTTTGATTTTTATTCAACATATATGTAACACTGAAATTCAACAAAATGATTACACTTATCTAATTTGTATTTTGGCGAAAAAAGTCCATTGGATTTCCTAATAAGTTATTATTTCATTACATTATAAAAATACAGTGATTCATTGTAACTCAACTCACTATCAGAAATTTCATTTTCTGAAAGCTCCATACGTTTGTCACCTTGAAACGGTAAATTTTCGTAGTAGGCTTATACCGAATTGGGAGAGCAGGTGGCGTGTTTGCAAATAGAGACACAAGGTCATCGTACTTTTCCTTTTTCAAAGGAATTTGAGCAGGATATAATGGCTCTAAGCTATTTGCAGTAGACGATCGAGTTTTTCTGCTACAATTCAGGATTCCGAAATTCTCATCAACATTTTCTTTGAATTCAATGATTAAAGGCCGACATTTAGAAAAATTCAACCAACACATTTTTTGTCAGCTGACTGCTTTGTGATTTTTATCCTGTTTTCTAAATATCACACTACACTCTGAATATTTCTTACAATTGAGTATCTGCTCGTCTGTTGATTCATGGACTTTGTATGGATTGTCACCTCTCCTTCTGGCACATCGAGCTATAGTTGCCCAATCTGAAGGCCAGTTAGCTTTACCTACCCTCTCCAATTCAATTGAAATGGCAGAGTGCATTCCATTTCACTATGACCAACGACAAGAAATTTAAGATAGATGCTTTGTAGGTGTGAAATTTCCCGCACTGCACTCAGACACGCAGCAGCCACGAATTTATTCAGGTTTTGTTCTCCACACCTATAGTTGAAACATGTTATTCTCTCTGCAGAAAGAGGTAATGATCTGAAAAAAGTACGAAGGACCACATAAAGCAGTCCCCTTCTTTGGAAACGACATTATAAACCGTGAATTTGAAAGTCTTCAAACGCTGTTTATAAAATAAAGCATTGTTTGTTGGATCGTTAGGCACCATTTATACTTGCTGTAGGTCGAAGTTGATACATACGATATATCCATTCAGAGTTTTCTGTTGGTTTTAAATCAAACTAACTGTTTCTAGATAATTCCGCAATATATTGATAAAATGTTAAAAAATCTAAGAAATTGACAATTGTTTCGATACTAAATGTCATCGTCAGAATGATATTTAGTATCGAAACAATTGTCAATTTCTTGGAATTTTTAACATTTTATCAATATATCGTGGAATTATCTAGAAACAATTAGTTTCATTTAAAACAGTAATATGAGTAGATTCCACAAAGTGAGGGTCGACACAGTACTCAGCTTCCATGCTGCTCTGATCATTTCGAGGAGTATTATAAGCCATGCAGATACGGCACTGATCTTTTCTTGGATGGTAGAAGCCAAGGTTGTATTCTTGACTGAATACATTCCTGTAAATGGAAGGACTAGCCTTTTGCGCGTTTTTTTGTGTGCAATTTGTTTCATACAGTGATTACATTAATGATATGTTCAAATCCGATGTTAAATACTTTCTTTGTGTTTTATTACGGCAATAGTGTGATTACATAACTGGAAACTTTTGAATGTGATCTCTCACAGCTTGCAAAATTTCAGTATGTCTTACTTTTTTGATATGTTTGCCCCTTTTATCCATCGTATTAACATTTCCCTCTAACCTGTTTTGCATAGCAATATCAACTACTCCTTTTCGAATTCCCAATGTGTTGATGAGCTTAACTTCACATAGTTGAACTTTCTCTTTATTTTTGGCAAATAGAAAGTGATGGTGTTATGTCGATTAGAATTTTGCTCGATAGACCATTTTTTATGTTTTTTTTTCTCTGTATTGCTATGTACAAAATATCTTTTCCTTTCATATCTGTCAAGCAAGAAAAATCTTCATCCTCTCATCGTGAGATATTTTTTCTTTACATTTACGACGACAGCTAGTAGAACATGACTCCTTCTTTGCAACCCCAAGAAGAAAATTTCCTCTTGAGGAAACATAACTTTCTCCACGTTGTCTCTGATACATTCCTGTTCCATAATTCCTCTCTCCTCTTTCTGATCTGTTTTGACAAGAAGTTCCCCCATTCCCTCCAGTTCTATAGTATTATCAGTAGTAATACTATAAGTACTTCAAAATAATCAGGTTATGCATCGATAACTTGTTGCATAATTACAAAGAGTATCAGTTTGCTAGTTTAAATAATCCGATCGCGAAGCGGAAGGATTATTCTGTCAAACTGACATATTCAGAGTTGTCAGGTGAAAAAGGTACCTCATCAGACTCCAAATCGGCCGAAGGTTGACGTTGGTTACTAGAGCACGGATTATTCTCCATATTCATTACATATTATTGTGAGGTGGAACTATTTTCATCTGTGAAGAATAACGAAAGTTTTATGTGAATTGAAATGATGATTGGTTACTTCATTCATAACTTAAAGAGAAAAAAATCGTTTAAATAGCCACCTATATCTTGGTAATTATTCATAGTAAAGTGAATTTCATTGATTTCAAATTTTAACCTTCCGATGACCAGGTGGGGCCACTTAGTGACCCGAATGCAAGGTTTTTTCGCTATAACTTTCTCAAAAAAATTTCGTCGGGTTTGGTTACGTTTTTATTCGCATCTTTTTCTTTTTCGCACGTATTTCTGCAATAATTGAATTAAAAATGTAATTACTAATCCTAGAAAAAATACTTTCTGGTTGGGGTCACCTGGCCTTCTATGTTATTCATATTTTTACTTTCTCCAAAGTGCATACTTGTGTTTATACACTTGTAAACAGTAGTTTTGCGTACGTGACAGTGTTTATAAAGCTGGTGTTTGAATATTTTTGTTTAGTCACATTGGGTTTTATTGTTTAGATGGAATTTTTTGTCCTACTGAACGATTCCATATTTTTGTTTATTGCTTGCTTTGTAATTCATACCGAAATATGCCGGCCAGACAGAGCACGAGAGTGTGAATGGAACGTTCGGCCTGTCTCGTTTTGTCTGCTGCTCTCCACTTTTAACCGGCATTGATGATAGGTAGTTCTTGCAGTGTCTGCAATTGCGAAACGTCTACTTGAATATTCGTTGGCACAAAACGTGGATTACTATTTTCATCAGTTGCCAGTTGGAATTTATTTACACTATGTCGCGGAGATATCTTACTCAAGCTGAGTTTAAGGAAGTAGCAAATAACTTAGATGACATACCTGACGAATTAGAATTGTCGGATGAAGTATTAGAAGACTATTCAGAAACTAATGAGGTACAACCAAATTCCTCTTCGGATTCTGACGAAAATAGTGGTAATTCTCTGCAAACTGACAGTAAATAGTCTGACAAAGAAATTAATACCATTTTGACTAAAGATGGTACATTGTGGTCAAAAACTAAACCAGTGCATAGAAAACGGCCAGCAAAAAATATATTGACTAAAAAACCTGGATTGACAAGTTATAGTGCGAACATTACGGCTCCTAAGTCGTATAGAAATAAAAGCATTTATAGGTTCTGGTTCCGTACTAGCATGCCAAGAACCAATTCTAGAACTATGGAGTCATACAAATCCTGCATTGAAAAGAACCATATTTCCTGCAACAATATCTCGAAATAGAATGAAAGATATTCTAAGATTTATAAGATTCGATAATATTGAGACGACACGCCCAGAACGAGGAGAAGCAAATAAATTAGCTGCGATTTCATGTTTTTATTTCCAATTATAAGAAAGCATACATTCCTGAAGGCAATTTATGTATTGACGAGCAGCTAGTTACCTTCCGTGATATATGTCCATTTAGGGTTTATATGAAGTCCAAGCCTCTGCTAGTAATGAGATAAAAATATGGACACTATGCGATGTGAAGAATGCATATTGCTGGAATATGCACGTTTATATGGGAATAGCGAATAATGCACCGGAGAAAGAACAAGGCAGAAGAGTAGTGCTAGATTTGGTAGAAGGTTTAGGGACGGGTTATGGCGTTACAACCGATAACTTTTTTACATCTCTTGTCCCTGCAAAAGAAAGAAAGGAAAAACACTAACTGGAACTATTAGACAAAATCGAAAAGGAGTTCCTAAAGAATTTCGTCCAAATAAATCCGAGCGGAATACTCAACTGAAGCCGTATTTACTCAATATACCATGATGATATCCTATGTTCATAAAAAAAAAATATAAGTGTTGTCCTACTGTCAACCCAGCATTTTGATATGGATATTTCGGGTGAAGAAACTAAATTCAAACCCCAAATGATTCTCGACTATAACAAATGTAAGGGGTCCGTAGAGGTGTTGGATCGTATGGTAGGAGAATATACATGCTCCCGAAATACAAAGCGTTGGCCATTAGTTTTATTTTTTCAAATGTTGAATTTGGCAGCAGTCAATGCATTTGTTTTGTTTACCACAAAGTATGAAAATTATGAAGAGGGCAAAACCTTCAGAAGGAGATTATTTTTGGAAAACTTAGGAATGGAACTGGTAAAATCACTAATAGCTGCACGCCCTCTCCATTGAAAAACATTATGTGTCTCACTTAAATAACACAAATATAACGATACCAATGGGACCACAGGTCACCATTGAACCTATTCCGCTTAGCGATGCACAATTAGATATCTCATATGAAGTGACATGGCGCCGATTTGTGAGTGAGAATTTAAAATGACAACTAGATATCTCAAGATGACCAGTTGATGTATTGATATCTCTGGCTTACCTGGTTTTGTCATATAGTTCTAAGGATTTTTGACACATGATAAGACATATCTAGATATAGCATTGAAAAAAGCATGCAAAATTGAGTATTTACTAATGGATAACTCAAAATGGTTAATTTTGAAATTATCTAGTTGTAGTATTTAGGGAACGATATCAACATCCACTGTGAGTAAATCGGATGTGTGTTATGTAAAGGTGGGTACAGACATAGAACAAAACTTCCTATCGTAACTCCGTCGCGCAACAATTGTTTGTTACGCATCGAAGATACGGCGTGTCAACAAATATAGCGTAATAATACATCGTCGCGTATCTTATAAACGGGACATTTTGCCGTTCCGTCTTTACTAAAACAGAACAATAAAATTAGTCTTTTTCTTGTGTGCAATGGAGGTTGTTGCGGCAGCTTATATATACATGTATTACTTAGTTAAAAAAACATAAAAAAGACGCTCAGAAAGACGGTGGTGGCAGACCCGGTTGTATCCTAATAGAAGTGTGTACAGCGGAAATAATTTACTGTTGGATTTAAAATTTCAGGCAACTAGTGGCCTTTACAAAAATTCTCAATTATTCAAACTTACCTTTACCCGTACCGTGGCTCTTTTCAATTTTTGCTTTCTCTCGCCTAAGTCCTGACAGAAGAACATTATTTTTTTTTGCATTCATCTACTGTTGTCCGAAATTCTACAGCAAGTTCTTCCCAAGCATCATGCTTCTTTATTTTATTATAGTATTTGGGATGTTTTGCATCCCACAAAATTTCTTTATTACGATAACTATTTATGAAATCCAGGGTAGATTCTTCTGTCCACTCCATGTTTTCAACTGAATAAACAAAACGAAAAATAAATCGCAACTGTGTACCGCAGACCTGTCCAGACATGCTAACAAGTGGTGCAACATCAGTGCGTATCATTTCTTTGATGCGGCGTCAAAAAACCGACAACCGATGGAACGCCGAAATGTTACTATGTTCTGGTGTTACGGTGTTACGCAGTGCCGTCCACACTTGTTACGCGACGGCGTTACGATAGTACGGGAATTTAATATTTCGCAAGAGTCTCAGGGAATGATGAAATCCATCCACACACAGTGATTTCGATATACGTGAAGAGTTTGCAGAGATATTTATATTACAATTCAAATCATGTTATGCATTTCAATCGATCAAATTTGAAAATTCACTCAATAAAAGTCATCTTCAGATATTTTTTCAACTCCATCGGATATAATGTGAATTTCACTATAACTTCAAATTCATCGTATTCCATCAAGAAATATTGAGTACCTTATGTGGATTTTATAAACGAGAAATATATAAGGTTGACGCATTTGGTAAATTGTAACCATAAAAACTGAAGATCTGACAACAATGTAAATTCAACCATTAGATCCATAAGATCGACCATATTACAATATAACCTAAGATTTGCTGACGACATTGCCATTTTTGCCCCAAACAGTGAAGAATTACAACACATGCTTATAGAACTACAACAAGAAGCAAGAAAAGTAGGCCTAGAAATGAACATTTCTAAAACCAAATTCATGACAAACCAACGGACAAACATAGACAGTATAAATGTGCTAGGACAACAGGTAAAGAAGGTGAACTCTTATGTCTACCTAGGTCAAGAGTTAACATTGGGTAAAGCCAATCAAGAACTTGAAATTAGCCACAGAATACATCTAGGATGGGCGGCCTACGGGAAGATGCGACACGTCTTCAACTCCAACCTACCCCTCAAACTAAAAACCAAGGTTTACATGGAATGCATTCTCCCAGTAACAACCTACGGATGTGAAACATGGGTCCTAACAAAGAAAATCTTAAATAAATTAAAGATACATCAAAGATCAATAGAACGAAAAATGATAGGAATAACGCTTAAAGACCATAAAACCAATGAGTGGATAAGAAATAGAACCAAGGTAGAGGACATAGTGAGGCGAATAGGCAGTCTTAAATGGAACTGGGCCGGACATGTTGCCCGAAATAAAAACAACTGGAGCGGAAAAATAACAAGATGGAGACCTTGGGGGGAGAAAAGAAGCATCGGCAGACCACAGCAAAGATGGTATGATGACATCAAAAGAACAGCCGGACTAAACTGGAACCCAGTGGCACAGAACAGGGAAAACTGGAAAAATATGAGAGAGGCCTATATCCAAAGGATAGAAAACGGCTAGAAGAGAGAGAGAGACAATATTTTCACAATCCAAAATTTACAAATATCATGAGAGCTATTTTCATACAAGTATATTATCATGATGCAAAAAGTATGAGTTGTTTTACCACAATTCTGGGCATGAACTCAGTATGCACGCTACTGCAATCGAAGAAAATTTGATAGGATTTCAATCTTAGTAGGAGAAGTAGTTAGAGTAACAGTCGATAAAGTATCAATGGTAACCTGTCTTGGATGATTGTTGCTTACCAATATCAGGATAACAAACTCTAATCAACTAAATAACGTAGAGAATTGATATTTTGATTAACAATACAGGAAACTGTCACCAAATGTACTCTGATCAATATTTAGTATTATTCACCTATTAAGAACATTGAATTATTGGAAGAATGTTATTTTGATCCTGTGTCAGAATAAAAATATATAATGTGGTATTATAAGGGTGACGAAATAAAAGCTCATGTGATGTTCTGAAATATATTTTAATAGAACAATGCTTATTGCATTCCATATATACATAACATATTTAAAATCAAAAACAATATTTCTTACCTGAAATTAATAGAAAAACAACATTTATTCACGACTAATATATAATATAAGTATTATACTTGTGGTTTTTGAAGTATAATGCCATATATTAATCCCTTGGGGAATAATGCCGAGGGATTAATAGTCTTTATTCCCTCTTGTACTCCTATCACAAAATTTCTCGGATTAAATAATACCCTGGAAACAATATAACCAAACTCAAAAGTGTCAGTGTCAAACGCGTAGTGTTTGTGTATTAAAATGAATGCAAATGAAGAATCTTTCACTTGTACACCACCAGAAATTGTACAATTAGCTGCAGCAACAACATCTACCTTAATACCAGAAACATCGAAATCCATTTATAATAAAACGTACGCATCGTTCAACGAATGGCGTCTTCCAAACAAGGCAAACTCTTATTCCGAAAATGTTCTGCTGGCCTATTTCGCTGAATTGGGTGCAAAATACAAGCCATCTTCATTATGGTCATTCTATTCAATGATTAAATCTGTGTTGAAGATAAACCATGACGTTGATCTGGAAAAATATAAGAAACTACGAGCGTTTTTAAAAAGAAAATCTAAAGGATTTCAAGCAAATAAATCTTCCACTCTGACCCCGGAAGAAATTAGGAAATTTATTGACAGAGCTCCTGATGAAATTTTTCTTTTGCATAAGGTAAATTTTCATATTTAATCTGATCTACTCAAAAACTCATGTTCTTTTTTGATTCAGGTTATATTAGTTATTGGAATTATGGGCGCATGCCGCTCAAACGAGCTTTATGAAATGAAGATAGAAGACGTGAAGGATTTCCAAACAGAGTTATTGATAACAATACCCAAGACTAAAACTAAAATTGTACGAAAATTCACCATAAACAGTCCGTTTTACAATATTGTAAAGAAGTACATCGATCTCCGTATGTAGAAACCAATTCATTCTTTCTTAATTATCAAAAATCGAAATGTACAATACAACGTATAGGAAAAAGCAAATTTGCAGACATTGGTAGACAAATTGCCAAATATTTAAACTTGCCAAATCCTCAAAGTTATACCGGCCATTGTTATCGCAGATCATCTGCCACTCTGTACATTGATGGAGGAGGCGATATAACTGGATTGAAGCGTCATGGGGGCTGGAAATCTACCCAAGTAGCTGAAGGATACATTGATCAGTCTATGAGAAACAAAACAACTACAGCAGATACTATTGCCAAACAGATAAATAGTAATGAAGCAACTTCTTCTTTTACAGCAACCGAAATTCCAAATATTCGTGTTGGAAACTCTTCCAAAGTTAATCATAATTCACGACCAATTCAGTTTATTAATTGTACTATCACTAATTTAAATGTTATTGACAAATAAAGTTGTTCATTAAAAATCTAAAATAAATAAATTTGTCGTAAATAAAGTAGAGTATACTACTCGCAATAATGGCTATTATTCTCTCGGAATGTTACTCCCTCGCCGCTAACGCGGCTCGGTTCGTAAAAATTCCTCGAGAATAATAGCTATCATTATTGACTCGTGGTATAATCTACTATTAAAGCTAATATTTCATTAAACTAAATGACACGATCTTTCAAAATATTTCACAATGATATAATATATCTGAATGACGTTCAAGCCATCTAAAAACGAAATCAACCTAAATACAAAATAAAACTTAATAGGTTTATTTACATCTCTTCCACCAAAAAAATTAATCCCTCTTAAGAAATTATTCAAAATCTCGCGTATAAGGGACTAGTTTTGTAATATGATAAAGGTTGGATTCGACTTTTTTATGTCCGGTATCTATTCTATAAATTGAATCTGAAATTTTTTCCAATATTTTAAATGGACCGATTTTTAATTCATCTATTTTTTTTCTGTTCAATCGATTACCATTTTCTACAGAATCTCCTACATTTAGTTTACATTCTTTCCTATTTTTATCAAACTGTGTCTTATTATAGTTATGTGATTTAATAGTATTTTCTAAGGCAATTTTTCTATCCTGTGACAAATTATTCTGAACAATTTTATCTTTTAATTCATCTGGTAAAATAATGGTATATTTCCTTGCAACAAATATTTAGGCGAAATACCGGTCACGGTATGTTTAATTATATTTTTTGTACATTCCTGCGCAATAGTAGTCCATGCTAGTTTGTTTTTGCCTTCATTTATTTTGCATCTAATTTTATTAACTAAGGTCTGGTTTAACCTTTCATTCAAACCATTAGAAAACGGTGCATTTACCGCTGTAAAAATCATGGATATGTTTTTTTCATATAGAAAAGTTTTAAAGTCGTTTGAATTGATACTCGGATATTGGTCAGTTAAAATCATGACAATTTTATGCTCATTTGTTACTTTTCCAATAAAGTTTATAAAATCTTTAGAATTGTGTGTCTTTGATGTTAAGATATAAGCATATCTAGTAAACTGGTCCACTAGAAGGTGTAAATATATTTTTCTAGACCGTTATGCCACCAAGTCCACCAATTGTGTCTATTGACACTATCTCAAATGGGTAAGTTGCCGAACCTAAAAGAGACATTAATCCAAATTTAAATTTTCCTCTTGTTTTATTTTGAATCCAAATTTTACAATAATGACACATTTTTCTTATATTTTTTGTTAAATTTTTTGCTACGTATAATGGTTTTATTTTATTTTCCATCTGCTGTATTCCTATATGACAGTAGAGGTAATGTATATTTTCAATAATTCTTTTACTAAATTTCTCTGTAAGTACAATTTTTTATTTTTTCCCTATTTTCTTATAGCATATATTATCTTTAAAAATTAATTCATTTATATCTTTTTCAATTTCATCGTTTTTCTCTTGGTCATCTTCAATATCTTTTAATTTAATATAATTCACGACTTTTAAACATTCTACATGGTTTTCGTTTGGTTCTAATACTGGATTTCGACTTAAACTATCAGCTTCTATGTTAAATTTTCCAGGAGAATATTGACTTCCAAATTAAATTGTGATAGATAATATGTGAGATCTCCTAATTCCTCATCTGTTCTAGCTTTAATATTCATTTTTTCTAGTGGTTTATGGTCCGAGAAGACTATAAATATTTTCCCAATAGCCAATGTTGCCAATATTTTACCGCTTATTTAATGGCTAAACATTCTAAATATATAGCCTTTTTTCTTTTTTGAGAATCCTTTAGCTTTTTTGAAAAATATGCGCAGGGCCTTTCATCTCCATTTTGTTGTGTTTGTTTTAGGACTGCACCTATACCCTGTATACTAGCGTCCGTATAAATGTGTATTGGTAGATCTGGATTGAAGATAGCTAAAATAGGTTTTTCACAAAGAAGATCTTTTATTTTTTTCGAAAGATTTTTGACATTCTGGGGACCAGATGAATGCTTGTCCTTTTCTTAATAAATTGTGTAATGGATCTGATATTACTGATATATTTGGAATATATTTTGCATGAAAATTAATTTTTCCTAAGAACTGACGACATTTTACATTTTTTTGTATCTTTGGGGCAGGAAATTCCTTCATAGCTAATAAATTATCTTTTATTGGAGTAATTGTACCATTGTAAATAATGTGACCTAAATACTTTACCGAATTTTGAGCAAAATTACATTTTGAAAATTTCAATTTCAAGTTGCCTCTAATAACAAAATTAGAAAAGATTTGTTTGCATCGATATTAACGTAAGTTACGCGTGACTCAAGTTTTTCTATAAATCTAGTTCACATTGTTTATATGAACTTTGAATGGTGTAAGAACTTAGTTGTCGTCAATTTACTTTGCCTCTTTCTCATCTATCCTATGAATGCAACAGTATTAGTATTTTATAAATGAAATGTGTTTCTTTTATTTCAGAGCTAATAATAATTAATGTGGCAGCACAACAAAATTTGTCTTTGACATCGGATGTAGTAACATGGCGAAGTCAGAATATCGGATCCATTTGCTACTCAGTCGGTTTGACAGATACTGGACTCGCAATTTTAATATCTACGCTAAATCAGAATAAAACAGGATTTCATGTAACAACAAACTTCATTCGTGAGTATTAGGATGTACCTAAATAATTTAAATACTGGTTATGGTCAATTATACTATTTATACACATTGTCATCCATCTTCTTACTTCGAAATCGGTACTTATGCTATCCAGAAATTATTGAGAGTCTTAAAGTTCAACTTCCTCTTGCTTCTAGATATTCCGACATCGCCATTCACAAAATAGTTAAGAAGCTGAAATGACATATTATAGGGAAATTACTCTTGAAACAATAGGTTCAGCCTAAGCTCAAATTGCAAAAAAAATTATTTCCAATAAGTGATAGTCAGTGGTAAGCACTGATAATAAAATTACTAGGAATCGAAAGAAAACAGACAAAAAATTGAACAAACAAAAAAGAGAAATATAGACCAGGAAATGTAAAGAAATAGATACCCATTTAAAATAGTTTCAACGGTATCCGCTTTGTATAAATGTCGAAATTATCTGTCTACGAAAAGTAAATCTCAAGTTATTAATTATTTTTTCTTAATACGCTTCAGGTATCTCTTGCCTGTGTAGGAATGTGTGGAGACGTTAATTTTGATAAAGCACATAAATTCCGAAACAAAATCATTAGAATATTATTTAAATATGATTGGCACACTAGCACAAATATAATTTATTCAGAATGGAATTTAATTCGATTAAAAGAAATTCTGGATATAGAACAATACAAACTTGTTTATAAAATACTTAATAATCAACAGAAATGTAACATAAATATTGAGTTTTGCTTTGATGTACAAGATTACCAGTCAAGATCCCATAATAACATCTATCAAATATACAGGGTGTTTCCTAAGTAATCTAAAATATTGTAGTAACTCCATTTTAAGACGAAAAGTTCTCATAAACATGTGTAATAAGTCTTGTCGTTAATGAGATACAGAGTGTTGAATTGTTTGTAATTAATGAGCTCTGACTGTAAGTATTTTTCCTGGTGACGCTACTGGTATATAGAAGTAATACGAAAGAATATGCTTATTCGAAGTAGCCTTTGAAATAATATTGTCAAATACTGTGTCAAACCTAAAAAACCAACTGAAAAAACGAATATGAAATATTTATCATACGGTTTTTTTGTGTTAATTCAACAACGATGCCTGCGTTAACTAATACTGAAATGGCTAATATGCACCTTTTGTACGGATTAGCGAATGGTACTGCCTTAGAGGCTAGACGTATGTACGAGTATGCCCTGCGTTATCCAAATAATCGTTTATCATGTTCTGATACGTTTACTAAGATACATATTCGTTTACAAGAAACTGGAACTTTTCCTGAATCAACGAATATTATTGGACGACCCAGAAATGTGAGAACTCCGCCATTGGAGAACCAGATTCTTCAAATTATTGACTAGCATCCAGAAACTAGTACCAGAAAAATTGAATAGATGAGGCTTTTACTTGACGAAGATCCATTTTGCACGATGAAAATATAACAATTTAATTTGATTAAAACTTCATTTATTTGAACTAATGTTCAATTTAAACTGGTTGATGTGTTTCACTAACACAGTAGCTTTCTCAAAACGAATGAAGATATAATTTAAAAATGTTTTAATATATACAGTGCATGAATACATAATTTTATTGTACTAATGTTAAAAAAGGTATTGAAAGAAATTACCTGGAAATTCATTCACTACAAACATTCCTAAGCTATCTTCTAGGTAAAAAGTAAATTGTTTTATATTCATCGACCAGAAAAATTGCTAATGGAGTAAATTTTAGTAACAGAACTATTTCTAAAAGAAAATTTATTGTATCCATATCGCGTTCAACGTGTTCAACATTTGCTACCTACTGACTATCCGCTCCGTAAACGATATTGCCAATAGATTTTAAATAAAATCGCAAGCTATCCCAATTTTGCTGCCAATATTCTGTTTACGGATGAAGCCAACTTTTCAAGACATGGCATTATGAATTTTCATAATGACCAGTTATGGGCAGATGTAAATCCACATGCAACAGTTGTAGCACGGTTTCAACACTCTTTTTCGGTCAATGTTTGCCTTGGCATCATCGAAGATTATTTAATAGGTCCATTTTTTCTTCCTCAACGTGAGACATATCTTCATTTTCTAGAAAATGAACTTCCAGTTCTTTTGGAAGATGTACCTCTTATTATTAGATGGTGCATGTGGTTCATGCATGACGATGTTCCTCCACATTTTGCAGTGATTGTACTCGAGTTTTTAAATAACGTTTTTCCAGACCATTGGATCAGACGGGGATCTCCACACCCTTGGCTCCCTAGGTCACCTGAACACAATCCTCTGGATTTTTGTGTGTGTGGATATCTAAAATCGCTCATTTACACAACCCTGACATTAAACTTAGGAAATCTTCTAAATCGTTTAATACAAGGATTTAATGTTATTCGTAACAATCCTGGTATCTTCGAACGTATTCGGCAATCCATTGGACGTCGAGCGGATGCTTACATTTTGACTGGAGGTGCACATTTTGAACATATGCTCTGAAATGTACTATATTTCCTCTATGTTTAACACTTGTTGTTGCTTTCAATAAAATAATAAAACAATTCATCAGCCTGTATCTGATTAACGACAAGACTTATCACTTATCACACATGTTTATAAGAACTTTTCGTCTTAAAATGGAGTGACGAAGCGCCCACTACAATATACACCCTGTATACAAGGACTAATATAGGTTTAAATAATCCGATTGTAGGCGCAATCAAAACATTTATTAATTCATCTCAGTTTATAAAAGTCTTGATAATTATAAGAGTTTTGTAAGAAAATTGAAAGTTTATGTAAATGTTAATTAACCGCCTTTGCATCACTGTATTAATTTGAATAATATATGATAATGACGTCATAACTAGAACAGTGATGACGTTATCAAAAATACGAGTACACCAAAATATGCGCAACTGAAAAATAAAATCGAGATGTCTAATCTTTTTCCCCAATGGCCAAATCAAGCTTTTAACGAATTTTTTCCAACATTTACGTGCTCACGGTATATTATCATATACAGGGTGATTCATAACTATTGGGACATAGGCTAAGGGTAGATTGTTTGGACCAAAATATGGCGATAGGACCAAATATACCTCAATAAAATATTGCTGTGGAAAAAGATACAGGGCGTTAAATTTGAAATTTTTTTTTCATTTTTTGCTAATAATTTATCGATTGTTATCAAAATCGGCAGAGAGGCATAGTTTTATACATGCAATATTATTTTATGTGTTATTTGACATTTTGTTACAGGGGGAGCCTCGTGAAGGATTTCTGATGATGAAATTGACTGGTAACTTTCTTTGACGAAGCTTTTTAGTAATTTTTATTGAAAAATATAACATAAACATCATTTCTACGTAATATTGGTACTCTTGTTCAAACACGATATTCTCATTCGTTTTCGAGAAAAACGCAATTGAACAGTTCAGAGTATCGGAAGGGGATTTCAAGTAACGGACAATAAAAAAAACTTGTATCTTAAGGCTTTTATTTCGACGATAAAGCATAATTAAAAACAATGTAACATAAAAAGAGCAAACTCAAATTAAATGTTCTACGTGGCCTCTTCCGACTTCTATGCCTTTTCTAATTCTTTTAATAAAGGACTTTCGAACTTCAAAGAACATATTATTCTGTCCCCTTATAAAATTAGCCGCATTTTGTATTTTCCTCCAGAGTTCGCCTCTCGAGTTAATCTCATTGGCATAAACTAGGGACTTCGTATGTCCTCAAACATAAAAATCAAGCGGGTTATACTCAGGACTTCTTGGTGCCCATTCAAAATCACTTCCTCTGCCAATCCATCGTTGAGGAAATATGTAATTTAGATGATTTCTAACAACTAAAGGGAAATGAGGTGGAGCTCCATCCTGCATAAACCACATTTTATTTGTTACAGCTAGTGACAGATTATCCAAAATATAGCTAAAAGTATTTTGCAAAAAAAATATGAATCTCCATTTAAATTTAAACTCATGCTGGAAATGTCTTTCTTTCAGAGCATGCGAATTTTTTTCTTCCCAATAATGGCTGTTTCTTCTTTTAAATACCCCTCGTCTGGTAAAAGTCGCTTCAACGGTGAACATAATATTCTTAATAATGTTTCGGTCACCATTATGCTTGTTGAGAATACGTTGGCAGAACTGTAACCGTCGTGTGAGATCTCTTGGAAGCAAATTTTGGAGAGGAGTGAAGTGATACGGGTGGAACTTTTCTTTTTTTAGAATTCTAATAATAGACGACTGACTTACTCCTATTGCTGATGACAAATGACGTGAACTTACTGTAGGATTTTCATCTATTCGAACCAAAATTTTATCTTCTTGATTAGGTGAAATTTGTTTCGGACGACCACCTTGATTTTTATTGTGAAATGACCCGGTTTCACCCAAACGATGAAATAGATTTGAAAAAGTTTTGTTTGCCTTCTGCCTGGATATAACAATTCATACCCTCTGGCTGCAGAGCGCCCGCAAAAATGTTCTTGTGCGTATACACAAATCATATCCCGCATTTCTTGATTCGTAAAATGACTGTGATGAGGCATTTCAATCGAAAAAGAATATGATAGTTTTATAAAATGCAACAATTGACTATAAACTCGCAGAAAAAAATGTTCACTGACAAGAAATGTCATTCACCAGCAACAATTATCTGACAGTCCAAAGCACACTTTTCATAAATGAAATGATATTTGAAATCCCCTTCCGATACTCTGAACTGTTCAATTGCGTTTTTCTCGAAAACGAATGAGAATATCGTGTTTGAACAAGAGTACCAATATTACGTAGAAATGATGTTTATGTAATATTTTTTAATAAAAATCACTTAAAAGTTTCGTCAAAAAAAGTTACCAGTCAATTTCATCATCAGAAATCCTTCACGAGGCTCCCCCTGTAACAAAATGTCAAATAATACATAAAATTATATTGCCTGTATAAAAGTATGGCTCTGTGTCGATTTTGATAACAATTGATAAATATACAGTGAAATTATTAGCAAAAAACGAAAAAAAATTCTACTTTAATGCCCTTTATCTTTTTAAACAGCAATATTTTATTGAGGTATATTTGGTCCTATCGCCATATTTTGGTCCAAACAATCTACCCTTAGCGTATGTCCCAATAGTTATGAATCACCCTGTATATTAATTGAGCTAGTAAAAAGCTACATAAATAATATATAATGTTATGAACAAAGTTTTACCACACTGTCAAAACGATATTTAAAGTTTCAATATTCTCCTGAAGATGATATAATAGTGTAGAGGTGTTCAGAATCGTCTTAGCAGTGTGGTAAAACTTTATTCTCTGAAACGATGGTGCCAACAGTTGGAAAACTCGACACGAATAATTGTCACTTAGAATTACACGAGAGCTTTTTTTGTCGAAGTAAACTTGACATGTCGTCACCTCAGGATTATACTGTTGTATGTGCACTGAAAATAGTTTTGAGAAAAACGAGAAACAAAATTTTGGTATTTTGTAGATCTGGCTGCGCTAAAGATATATTTCCTAAACAGATAGGTTAGCTGTATTTCAATAAAAAGTAATAAGATTCATGTTCAAATTTTTAGAAAAAAAAATTGTACTAAAATTTAGATTTTGAAAAAATACATACAACTACGTTATCTCAATAAACAATTTATTGTCAAAACATACAATTTTATACATTTTAATAAGATCTAAAAAATGTGAACTTAACATTCATTTGAACAAAAAAAAACGAAAATACTTTCACCAGTAGTACAATGGACCAAGTTATGAGGAAACGAAATTTATTTTGGCAATATCGTCCTATAATATGCTTCAGGCACCCAATTAAACATACTCTTAAGTATTTTGTTTTCAGGTATTGATTTTGTATAAGATAAACGCGATGGGTGTTGCATAATTGTTTACAGCATCAGATCTTCTAGGTCGGCTATCGCGAATACAAACTTTTTTCCAATTTTCCATGGCATGATTAATTTTATATTCCACTTCAAACTGGGACTCGTAAAAGTGATACGGGTGAATAGTACTCAGTTTTCTTTAAAACTCTCTCAATATAGCTATGGACAGAATCTATTTCTTGGTTGCATGAGTATCCAGGAGTAGAGAATTTCATGGTTATGGAATGTATACTTGGGTACCCATTAATAAAAATGGAAATTGCAGCTGACATCAAAGAGCTCCTATTTTGAGGCACGCAACTATCGCTCCATAATACCAGAGTCGTTAAAGTTGGGTTATCTGAGAACACCGCCTCCACAATTTTTATTCAATCAAATTGACTGTCTCGACCCTTACTTCGTGGAATATGCTCATATTAGTGTTTTTAAATGAAACTCTAGGTCTCTAGTTAATTCTTTATATAATACAAGTTATTGAAAATTCTAAAAAATTGACAATTGTTTCGATAAATCAATATCATTCTGACAATGATATTGATTTATCGAAACAATTGTCAATTTTTTAGAATTTTCAATAACTTGTATTATATTGTGGAATTAACTAGAGACCTTGAGTTTCATTTAAAAACACTTTATTCAATCACTTGCTAGGTCGTTTCCGGTTCTTCCCATCAGTCCTTCATGCCACAGGGAGCAGTATACTTGTTTGGTAGATGATAAAAGAGCTGTCAAGTTATACACATTCGGTTTGCTCTTATAAAAAGTGCTTACTTCCGCATGTGGACAGCTCAGTACATTCTGTAAGTCGAAGACTAAAAATGTGGTGCCACTTTTTCTTCTCGTCATGCGACTTTATCTTGAAGATGTTTTTCGTATGTATTTTTTTTCTCTGCGGTCAACGAATCATTTCCTGACAGCATTTTCACTTCCTCGCAGAGATCGGTCTTTTTTAGGAACGTGAAAATATAAATTATACTCATTACAACAGATATTTCGGTAGAATGATTCCCTCACAGGTTTTCTTCCTGAAACCTTACACTCTTCTGTGTAAAGGTCATACATTTTTTTAATGTTGACTGAGGAATCTAAGTATTTGTGTGTTGTGTTTGCTCGATAGTAATGCGATTCAACTTGCGGAAATGATTTGATATGCGCTCTCACAAAACTGACATCTTCAGGTATTTTGAATTTTGGGTGTTTGCCTTGTACAGGAGCATCTGGAATGTTTATGGCGTCTTTTTCTTATGGGCTGTATATACGGGAGTTTGACTTATCGAGAATGTTCCAAGGTAATACTTTTTACAGACTGCGATTTGTTGTCCATGAATTTCGAAAGAATAAGTGAATGTTTGTTTCCTTCTACTATTTTCGGTGGTTCCTGACAATCCTTTGTGGTTTTAATCCTTTTCGCAGGTATAATTTTGTTTCTTACTGATTTGTACTCCTTTCCAGCTGCCTTTCTGACATTACACTTCCAGGAAGATGGATTTCGGTGTCTTTTTCTTGATGGTCTTGACTGTGGATTCGAGGTAGAGCTAGGGGCACAGTCGTTTTCCACAGAAATGTGTCCAACTCCTTCAGAAATCTCACTTTCATTCGAATCATCACTACTGGAACTTGAAGGTTAATAGGACCCCTCTTTGTCAGAATCATAGCCATCATGATTCAAAAATTCTGCCACTGCATTCCTGAATACCAACATGAAATTAGATTATTATAATAGTGAATAAAAAAATTTATTACCCTACAAACATCCCGCTTGAAGAAGCATTGTCATTTTTTGGGCAAAAAAGATTCTTTCTAGTAATAAAACTTTGAAATTTGAATAATTTGTTATTTACTTAACTCCCCTTAGATTTTCGAGCGTTTCATTATCCGAGTCAGATTCAGTTTCCATTTTTCAATAAAACTGTAAATTTTAAAACACAATTTGAAAGAAATTCAAATAAAATATTGAATCCCAACTAACCTTACTTTTTGCTTTTCCAATTTCTAATTAAATTCAAGACACACACCTTTTCTCTAACACACACAGTTATTGTAAAAACACTTTGAAACAATTTGTATACCTATAGCCTCAGTCATAAACTTGAGTAAATAACACTTAATTATTGGGACATCAACACTTACTACTCACTGATAATATTCTCGTAGTCAACCTTTTTCCAAGTAATATAATTGTATGTGAACTATCATATAATAAATTATGAAAATTTCACGGTAATATGTATGTGACACATACAGTTTTGTTGCCGAATGACAATATTTTGGAAGTTAAGATGGTGTATGTACCACATACCACTATGCAACCGTAAACACGATTTATTGGTTGCATACACCTTTGTATTCCTGATAGCCTACATCGAAACTATTGAGATAGAACTTTGTAACTCTACAGAAAAAAAGTTCAGTGGCCATACAAGTTTGTAGCGCTAAAAACTGAAAAATGACAAAAATGCGACATACAACTCTGAGGTGACGATGTATCAATAGGATTTTTTTTGCCTGGCAATTTAACGAAAAAAACTGCCTCTGAAAAAATTACGAGTCCGTAGGATTTAAAAATACCATTAAAAACAACTACAGACATCGATTTGGCAAAAGTCAAGTCTGGAATCTGACTCGTATCGACCGATAAGTTTAACCTGTTCAATGTGCAAGTTAATGGAGAAAATGGTTAATTACAGATTAATGTGGACCCTGGAAACATCAAAATGTTTAATATCCGAACAAAATGGTTTTAGACAAAATCGATCCGACATCGATAATATTCTTGAACTGGAAAGTGCCATGAAGCACTGTCGATTGAACAATCATGTATATCTATATTCTTTGATATGAAAAGAGCATTTAACACATGCTGGAGATTTAACATAATAAAAGAACTCCACTCATGGAATATTCGTGGTAATTGCCTCAGATTTATTAGTAATTTCCTTAAAGACAGATCATTTCAAGTAAGAGTTCATAATTCATATTCCGAAAGTCAAACAGGAGAAAACGGAACTCCTCATGGCTCCGTACTTAGCCCAACACTGTTTCTAATAGTTATAAATAAGATTATCAAAGATATACCAAAGCCTCTTAAGACACGCTTATACGCAGATGACCTGGTAGTTTATTGTAAAGGCAAAAATACCACTCTAATGACAAATATATTTCAATCCTTTCTCACACAATTCGAACAATGGTCTCAGCACACCGGCTTCAAATTCTCAGTTTCAAAAACAAAAGGAGTACTATTTTCTAAAAGGATCCCAGAATCTTATCCAAAACTCACTCTATACGATGAAGTTATTTAATTCAAGCCACCTGTCAAATTTCTCGGAATGTGGTTGGACCAAAAACTTTCTTGGAAAGAACATATGAAGCAAACCATACTATCATGTCATAAAAGGCTAAACATAATGAAGACATTAAGTAACAAACACTGGGGATCTGATTATAATATGCTGCTAACTATTTACAAAAGTTTAATAAGACCTAAAACAGATTATGGATCAATTGCTTACGCCTCTGCATCTAAAACAACATTAAAATTACTTGATACTGTTCATAACCATGGGCTTAGAATTGCTCTTGGAGCTTTTAGAACAACTCCTGTCGATAGTATTCATAGTGAAACGGGTGAACCTCCTCGACATTATCGAAGGATGTATCTAACATTGTCACATGCTACCTCAATTGCATCGAATAAAAACAAGCCCCTTTATAATAACACCTTCGCCAATAAATATCTACATCACTTCAGCAATAAGCCCAAACAGCTAAACCTTACTACGAAAGGATAAGAATATTCCTAAATAATTTGTACATTCATTTTCCTCCTTTATTTCCTGTAGACTTGGATCATCCTCCACCCTGGACCATCAAAACTCCTAGTGTTAATACAACACTAAGTATATTTAACAAATACGTAGTAAACTCAGCAATATTAAGGGATAAATTTAATTTAATTTTCGAACAACAATACAGTGACTGCAATAAAATATACTCTGATGCATCAAAATGTGAAACAAGGGTAGGGGCTGCCATTGTAAATTCGAGGAATATTTCCCAATACAGACTTCCTTCCAGCCTCAGTATCTTCTCTGCTGAACTTTTTGCTTTATACAAAGCTCTCCAACACGCACTCGCAGACATTTTCAAACAGCCTCATTCTTAGCGACTCCCTCAGTGCTTTAAAAAGTTTGCAGCAAATATACCAAGAAAATCCTATTGAAAAACTAATGAAGGCTGAATTACTGGAAGCTGAGTTGAAATCTAGAAGCGTTAAGTTTATATGGATACCATCGCATATTGGAATCGAAGGCAACGACAAAGCAGATGCTAGTGCGCGATCTTTAATATTAATTTGGAAAGTGAGTGTCGAAGCGTTGCTAGTGATTTAAAAGCATTCTTTAAAATGAAAATGTATAGTGCTTAGGAACGAGAGTGGTCGAATTCCAGATCAAAGATAAGGGAAATAAAGAGTTATTTATCTCCATGGCAACCTACTACTAAAAATAGGATATTACAAGTTATATTAACGCGGCTTCGACTAGGTCACTCAAGATATACCAATTCCTATTTATTCACAAATAGTGAACCCCCGATGTGTACAACGTGTAACGTCGTAGATAACATAAAACATGTCCTTATTGCATGTCCAAAATACACAAGTAGAACGAGTAGCAAATAATTTTCCAAACGGTTTGGAAGTTCTCCTCGGAAAAGACTGTCAATATCATAGGCGAATCATAGACTAGACATAAACTTATTGTATATAACTTATATAACTTATTGTATAAGATCTAATGGTATTATATTATTGTATTGTCGCTAATAACCTTTTGGTGGATGCGACATGTTTCAAATAAAAAAAAATCGATTTGGCGGTGACTAATCTCACAAAGAACATACAGAAAGCTGATTGGGCAGTAAAACCAGACTACAAACAATCATCACCGAAAGAATTATGCCATCAAATTGTGAAAAAAAATTTTCAGTAAAAGAAGGCTACGAAGAATATGGCAGCAAAATAGATCAATGTACAGCAAAAATAAATTTAATAAAGAAGCAAGACAATTAAAAAATTAATACGTGATATCAAAAATCACTCCATACAAAGACATTTAGAAGAGCTTACGCCAACAGAAATTACCGACTACTCGCTATGAAAAGCCATAAGACAACTAAAAATCCCCCAGAGATCAATTCCACCGATAAGAAAAAACAATGGGGAGTGGGCAAGAAACAACGCAGAAAAGGCAAACGCCTTTGGTGACTATCTCCAACTTCGGCTTCGGGTTATAACAAAGTTAGCACCATTCGAAAAGAAGGTGACGAGGACAGATTTGACCAGATCGTCAATTTGATAAAAATATGATGGACAAGAAGCCAAAAAAGATCAAATTCTGGAATTGTGGCGAGCTGGGGCATGTGCGCAGTTCGTGTAAGCGCCCAAGGACTCCTACAAACGAAGAAAACCAGTCACCGGAAAACTAGAACGGCTACGAGGGGGTAGCACCAACCCATGATCGTTCCAAAGACCTTCTCATACTGGTAGCTTCTCTCAGATGTCGCAACGACAGTGTATATGTAGATGGCGACGTGAATGGCAAGAGATATACTCTGCTGGTAGATACTGGAGTAACTAGAACCATTATACGACCAGAGGTAATAAACTCCAAGAAGAAGCTTTCACCAACGAGAGTACGACAGCGGACCGCCACAGGAGAGAGCGCCAACGTTCACGGGGAGACACAAATCCAATTGGGAATTGGCGCAGAAAAGTTCACGCATACGGTAATTGTAGCTGACATCGAAGAAGACGTGATTCTGGGAATGGACGTTATAAATCTACATAGTTTCCATTTGGACTTTAGAAACAGAACCATTAAAGTGGGTTCCGAGGAGGAATTCCTTCATCCATGTGAAGGCAGCACGGTGTTGGCAACCTAACAATTTGGAATCTACACCTGAAGAGCTGGAGGAAATGAATAGAGTTCTAAACGAACCTTTTCAAATGGAGTTGTCCATACAGAAATTTGAATTTAATGAAGTTAAAAATGTCATAATGAACAAGATTGATCTAAAGTAAGTCCCTTGTTATGATCTGATAACAGGCATAATACTACAGAAATTAACGAAAAGAGGAATAACTGCAATACTACACATTTTTAACGCTATAACAACCCTAAACTATTTTCCACCACAACTGGAAACAGCAATTATAATTATGATACCACAACCAGGAAAAACTTGGAAGAATTAACATCATATAGACCTATCAGTTTATTGCCAGTGCTTTCCAAAGTCCTAGAAAAATTAATAATGAAACGTATCAAGCCAATACTAGACAGTAAAAATATCATCCCAGAACATAAATTTGGATTTCGACAAGAACATGGAATAATAGAACAAGCTCATAGAATAGTTAAACAAATCAACTGCGATCTCCAAAATAAAATATACTGTTCAGCTGATACTGCTGAGCTGGTACTGTTGATATAAGCCAGGCCTTTGATAGAGTCTGGCACAAATCAGAAGGTTCAGACTTATATCTAAGTAAAGCAGAATACCTCAAGAACCACAACAACAGCGACTTTCGCAGACGACACCGTACTATTAGCATCTCCCCATGGTCCAGTGATTGCTTCAAGAAACCTACAAGCTAGCCTCAACAAAATTCAGACATGGTTACGAAAATGGAAAATTCGAGCGAATGAGACCAAATAAATTCATGTTACCTTTACACTGAGAAAATATACTAAATATCATCGTCATTCTGACATTTTATCAATATATTGTGGTATTATCTAGAAATAGTTAGTTTCATTTAAAACAGTAAAAGAAATGGTGATTGGAAAGCATCTTTTAAATCTGAGAAAAAAAGACGCTGGAATATCTAAGTGTTTCGAATCAATTTGTTTCGAACGATTCTCGGGGGCATGTAAAGTATTGCCGCTTGACTAGTACAGTGAGATTTGAATTTTCCGTACAGGTCGTTACTTAGAGGTCAATTCCGACCTCTCATTTGTAAAACGCATCATAAATAGTGCTAAAATTCGGTTTTGACATGTAAAACAAATTCCTAATGACTTTAAAGGCAATACAATATATGTTTTGTGCTTAACGGAAGCCCGGAATTTTTGGACTGTAGTATTTCTCTTAAAGTTTCTTAAGCAGTACTTTGTACATAATTATCCAAAGCCAAAGAAATGATCTACATGTATATTTTCAACAATTATCAGAACTAATTTCCATCTCCAATTTTTTTAGCTACTCCTCACAAGCCAAAAGATGTTGTTTTATTTCATAATCGAAAAAATATGAAATCAGAATGTATAATAGTGATTTCATTGTATGAGCTTAATGAACTAAAGTGGATGAAAATAGTAGATATGTTTGTGGTAAGTGTGTAGTGATTATTTGTTCTGAGAAATATTAGTTTATGAGCAATACAAAATGCGTATATAAATTAGTTTTAGATTTTTCAATTTCACCAATGGTACATTTTGTTAACTTCATTTTAGCAAAAAGATTTTTGGTCCTGGACTCTAGATGATGAGGTGGAACACATCAATTATTTTAAAATGCTAACACGTGATATATTATTTATTACTACCAAGAGCAGTGATGGCTTCCTTTATGAATTCAACATTAACAGCGCACGTTTAGAAAAATGGTAATTACATTGACTGACAACTAATTATAGGGGTTGTCTTTTCAATACCAATTTAGAAGTAGTCCTCATTTTTTATGTGATTATTTAAGTAAAGTAATATAATATAATGTTTATTCACAAAAAAGTAGTAAATACAATACATATTTTAACAAATGCAAATAAACATGGTAACTACACAGAAGCTGTCGTAAACAGCTTGTACGTGGTAGATATCGAAAATTAACAATCCAATATATATTATGATATAAGACATGAATACAAAAATATGAAATACAAGACATATAAGACATAAAATATGAAATGTGAAATATAAAACCCAAAATATGAAACACAAAATATAAAATATAATAATAAAAAAAGAGAAAAGTACAGAATGCATTCAATATAATCAACATAAAGCACAGTTAATAAATGAGAGTAATGGATCTGTTTCTTTCCAAACTTTGCGTTAATTAAAACAGTTAGGAAATTGAGTTGTCAAAGATACTTAAATCGAGGAAGAATGATATTACATAATCAATTTAATGTTAATAATAAATAAATAAATAACAATATAAATAAAGAACAAAATGTCAATACAACAATATACTCTATTCTTCCAATAATGAATAAAGACCCACTAAGGCATTGCCTGGGCGTAGGTGTTCATTCATCGTGTATGTTTATTGAATGAATAATGGGGAAAGGAACATAAAAGCAATATAAGGGATATGAACATGAACTCGCTTTCTCTATGTCAGTACAGTGAACAGCTGAATAATGTTATCTCAATTACATAGTATGTTTCATGAGATCGAGGGGTCAATTAATCGATGTATAGAAACTCTATCTGTCTCTGAAATGAAACATTTGACATCTTTTTTGAATGAAAAAAGATGTCGTTGCAAGTCTGATTTCCAGAGGTAAGCAATTGTAGAGCCGGTTTGCAAGATGATTATTATATGTTCTCTGAACGATTGTTTTGGTTGAGCATATTGTGCTCAGTTTTGCATTGGCTTTAAGTCTTGTATTATGCCTATGCTTTACATAGTTCAAATTCGTTCGGTTTTTGCGTTGTTCAACAACAGTTCTTGGGAAGTAAAGTTGCCTAAGGTCCAGCAATTTTGATTCTTTGAAAAGTGCTTCCGATGAGTATTGTGGTGGTTTTCCAAGGAGAATTTTTAGAAATTTTTTCTGTAATACGTCTAATTTTTTCAAATGCGATATTGCTACTCCACCCCAGCCAACTATCCCATATGCAAGACGAGACTCCACAATGGCACAATAGATTGTTTTCATTCGCGAGGTATCTAGTATATTTCGTAAATATCTGAATCTATAAATAATGCTCCTCAATGTCCTAGTCACTTGGTCAACATGATAGTTCCATCTCAGGTGTCTATCTATCACTACTCCTAAATACTTGATTTTTTCTACTGATCGTATTAATATATTGTTCCCGATACTCAATGTATCATATTGGGGTAGTGAGTTGGCATAGCAAGAGAATGGTAAAAAGAATGTTCTTTCGTAGTTTATTGATAGAATTTTATCTGCGAAATATTCAAAGAGTTTACCCATGTCTTCCTCTGCTTTAGCTTTGAGGTCATTCCAGCTATCAGCACTGTATAATACTGCTGTATCGTATGCTTGTTAAGGTAAGAGACCATTCTTTTTTTGATTATTTTTTCTAATGTTTTAGCTATGTTTGAAATGAGCGTAATTGATCTGTAGTTTAGAATTTCATGTCTGTCTCCTTTTTTGAAAATTGGTTTAATAACCCCTGTTTTGAGTTCTTTGGGAAATTTTCCTGTTTCTATTATTCGATTAAAAATGTTATTCAGAGGAAAAGCTATTTCTGTTTTTATCTCTTCTAAAGTTTCAGCTCTAATTTCATCGATACCGGGAGTTTTGTTCATTTTGAGAGATGATATTGTTTCAATTATCTCCCCCTCTGTTGTAGGTTCCAAAAATATAGAGTGCCTAAAAGATGCTTTCCTCGGGGGAGAATTCACAGGTTTTTGAATGTTTGCCCAATAGAGAAATAGTGATTATTGAAACAAAATGTAATCTCCTTTTTGTCATAGGTAAGACCACCTGTTTAATTTTTTATTGTTCGAATCCTGATAGTTTTATTTTTCCCAGAAATATCCTTCACCGTTTCCCATAGCGCCTTGGTGTTATTTTGTGATCTATCCAGACAACTCTTATAGAAATTGATTTTTAATTTCTTGATAAGACTATTCAACGTGTTTCGATAATTTCTGTATTGTGTTGTCAACATTAGGTTATTTGGCTCTTTTCGAACTTTTTTGAATAAGCTATCTCTGGTATTTATGGAGTTTACCAATCCTCGTGTGATCCATTGCTTCCGTTTGATGTTTCTGTGTTTAAGTTTTGATGTTTTTGTGTGTTTTGCGATGAGATTCTTCAGCAATTCTAGAAAACGTGCAAAACTTTCGTCGATATTTAGTGAGATAATATTAGACCAATCATAGAGGGTTAATTCTGTTTTCAAGGATGAATAATCAGTGTATTTACAGTATTTTGCATCTGAAGTCTTATATTCCTCGTCATTTTTGGAGGGGAGTTTAACTATTGTAGTGTAATGATCTGTAATGGCACTTTTTAGTACAATAGGTAAAACTTCGTTAGATTTTTTCTTAACAAAAATGTGATCAATGCATGTATTACTTTGTTGTCTAGTTACAGTATTTATGACGGAATGATAATCAAACTCATAAAAGCTATTTAGATATTCAGTAATTATGTCATCTTCATCTAGAATGTTCAAGTTGATATCCCCCAAAAATATGTGATAGTCACCATTGACTTTCGAAACATTAGAGAGGTATTCCCGAAGATTGTTGACGAATATTTGTTCATCTTTGAAGGCGGACGATATAAACCCGTTAGATGTATGGTTTTTTCGTCTACTTTTAGTGTTATTTGAATCGATTTACATACACCTATATCAATGATATCATAATTATAGCATATATTCTCTCTTACGTAAATAACAACGCCATCGCATTTATTAATGTTACCCTCGTTATACAGTATGTCGTAGCCATCCAGCTTAAACATATTTATGTCTGGGATATTCCATGTTTCTGTGAGTACAATGCAGTGAAAATGCTCTTTTATTTCATGAATGTATATTTCTAGTTGAGTTAAATTTTTTGCAATACTCCTTATGTTCTAGTGAATAATGTTGAAGTTGAATTTTTTATTTTGTTCAGATGAAATCAAATTGTTATAGTCATTTATATTATCAACTTTTTTGGTTGCCATGAGTTCATATTCAGTCTCTAATATATGGATTCATTTTTAATTAAAGGAAGTATAAATTTTGTTTGTAATGGAAGTGGGATTGGTAACAATAATATTAGAATGGAAAGTTGAAGATAGTACAGATAAATAGGATGAAAAGGTTGTAAGAACGTTGAATCTCTCTAGCAGAGTGCTTGCGCAAGTTTGGTTGTTCTTGTACTGTTTCCTTGATAATTTTTTTCGTTGCGTCTGTTTTCGGAGTATTTGAGTTTTCTTTAGTGGAATCAGATAAGTTAGATGTTTTGGTTTGAGTTGACTTTATGAATGTGAAAGCAGTTTCTTCCAGATTATTTGTTTTCAGAGTAAGATGCTCAGGGGCTGGTGTGCATGGATCACTGTGTGGTTTGTTTTGACAGTAAAGTTCGCTTGCGTCTTCCAAAGTTTCAAGTTGAGTAGCAGTATAGATCTTATTATTGAGGTAGAGCTTGTTGTTCTTTATCAAGCAAATATTATTGTCTTTCTGTTTAGCGACATATAGATGTTTTCTCAATATTCTGTGTTCTGTTCTCTGTTGTTCAGTGAGATCATGTACTATACGTATTGTAGATCCTTTCAAGTTTTTGGTGTTTCTCAGAACTTTAGCTTTTTTGATGTAAGAGGTGAATTCCACTTTCACTGGGCTATTATGAGTTGACCCTAGGGGATATATGTTGTTGAAATAGTTTTCAACAAGCTCAATTTTCAAGAGGTTTTTCATCAATTTAATGATATATTCAGGAGTTATATAATGTTCTCCTCTCTCTAATCCGAATATTATTACGCTATTTTTCCTCTGCCCCCTTTCGAGTAGTTCTATTTTTTTCTTCAGTTCTTCGTTTTCCCTCTCTGCTATAGTTAGGCGATGATTGATTTCCTCAATTTTCAGGCAAAGCTTCACTTCAACCGCCTGTATTGCCGACTTCAATTCCGTATTTCCTTTCAATAGTTGATCAAGTAGTTGTTCATTAATAATCTCTGAATCGGGCATTTCTTTCCGTGTATGGTCACTTTTATTTTTATTTTTATGGATCGGTAAAAACACTTCAGGTATTGTGATAAGGATTTGTTTGTTTATATGTTTTGTGTTTTCAATTTACCTTTCTGTCGATAGTACTACTATTTTACTAATATATTCTATTAGATGGACGTGGTTTATCACATGGAATGGTTATTCAATTGGATTCAAATTATATTTGTGTTTAACATACCATATTTAATAAATTTATTCGGGAGCCACTTTGGAGCACTTGTTCACTTAAGACGACCACACACAGTATGTCTATCTATATTTAAATGAATATTTTTCATCATCAAATACCGTTTTTCACCATTCTCCAATTTGTTTATATTTTTTTATCTTGGGCTTCTTGTTTTATACATATTCAGAATTATCTCTTTGATCCTGACTTCAAAATTAAAATTTTAACTCTTTTCCTAGGAGGAGATGAATCCCCCAATTTCCCGCACTTTGTCTGTGACAGAGATAACAAATAATATATGGAAATAACAGTTACAACAAAATTAAAATTTCAGTACCAGCCCCGAAATGCTACAAAACAGGATAAAATACGAACAATAGAAAATACCCCTTTATTATGCACGTGGATGATGCCAGCTCTGTCGGCCCTATAGCTCAAATATTTGATTGCTGCTCAACCAATCAGAGCGTATTTTCCCTTACGTTTCCGCTTCGCACACGGCTATCACTTTACATTTGTTTAGGCTGGTGACTCTTGATTTTGAATATACTTTATTCCTGGATAACCGAAGCCAAGGCACTCGATAATCAAGCTTCAGTAACCTAACGCAAACTTCTCGAAAGTCTCAAAGCAATTGATATCAATTCAGGCACCAGTCAACGAAGTCGCGGCAGTTGAACTATGGCTGGACAACAGTTGCCGTCAAGTGAGCTCATGGAGTCTGTTGCTATCAGCCATTTGCGATAATCAGTAGTGATGAAATCTATTGCTTTATGTATTGCGAATAGTTCTGCTGTAAGTATTTCAGTAGATTTATGGAGGCTGAAACTGTTTTCTGATGTTTTTGTGTGATAAGCGATGTTAGAGGTGTTCCATGGTGGGAAATTATAAGGGCTGTAGTCATATTCCAAGTTGAGTCTATGTTGAAATTCTTTATATCGATAATTTGCTCCAGGTTTGTATATTTTGTTTGTGGGTTGTATATTTGGGTAACGGATATTGAAAAATTTGTTGAAGGAAGGATGTTGTTTTTTGAGTTTGCATATTTAATAGTAAGTAGCATCCGTCGCTGTTCTGGTGGTATTACTTCTGCTTCACAGTAGATACTGTTAATGGGGCTTGTGTGGAATGCTCCTATGGCCATTCGAATTGCAGAGTTCTCTAATGGGGCCAGTTTTTGTAGGTAACTTTTTGGGGCAGATGAGTATGCTATGGAACCATAATCTATTTTAGATTTTATTATTGCTTGGTATACATTTATTAAAGATTCCTTGCTTGCTCCCCATTTTGTATTTGATAACATGCGTATCATTCTGAGGTCTTTTGTACATTTTTGTTGTAGTTCTTTTATGTGATTTTTGAAGTTTAGTGATAAGTCGAAGGTGACGCCTAGAAATTTGTGGTGTGTATTACTCTGAATGTATTGATTGTTGATAGTTACGTTAATATTTTTTGTACAGTTTCTTTTGCGACAAAAATGAACCCCAGTTGACTTGTTTGATGAGAATTCTAGATTGTTATTATTTGCCCATCCCTGCAATAGATTTACGCAGTTTTGTAGATTATGTATGCTAATTTCTGGGTCAGAAGCTTAATGATAGATAAGTAAATCATCTGCATAAAGTCTAAAATTGATAGTAGGTGGCATGGTATTTTTTATACTGTTAGTTGCAAGTATGAAGAGGGTTGAACTCAAGACAGAACCTTGAGGTACTCCTGAGTTTTGGTTAAGTATGCCTGATGTTTTGTTTTTATTCGTACCTGAAAAACTCTCTCTGTTAGGAAGTTGAGTATGAAGTTAAGCATTGATCCCACTATATTGAATTCTTCGAGCGCATTTACTATACTTTGCCTGTTATTTTGTCGAAGGCTTTATTCAAATCAAGGAATAGTGCGTTGGTGTGTCTTTGGAGTCGGAAGGCGTCTTGTAGATCAATTTCAAAGCCTATTAGATGATAGTTAGTTGAATATTCTTTTCTAAAGCCTGCTTGTTCAGAGATGAGGAGATTATGCTTTTGTAGGTACCAAGTTCGTATGTTGTTGATGATCTTTTCCAATAGTTTACATATATGACTAGTGAGAGCTATTGGTCTGTAGTTTTCTTTTCTGCATATAGCTTTTCCTGGTTTGTGGACTGGAATGAGTAATGATAATTTCCATGCGCTGGGAATTTTGCCGTTTTCCTATATTTTGTTGTATAATTGGAGTAGGCTATACATTCCATTTTCGGGTGGATTTTTTATTTTCTCTGGCCCAGGAGCTGTGTCTTTTTGTTCTTCAAGACATAGGTTAGTTCATTTATGGTGATTGGCAGGTTGTATGACATATTTACCGGTTGTATTTGCTTTTTTGTGACAATATGGTGGCTAGGATATTTGTTGAATATTGTAGAGAATGAATTGGCGAATATCTGACTTATATGCTCTGTGTCATCAATCCATACATTGTTCTCTATTGGGCCTGATAAGTTTCTGGTAGGCGTGCCTTTTAATTTATTTATTTTGTCCCATATGTCTTTTGAGCTGGCGTTAGAGTTGATAGAATTGGTGAACTTATTCCAAGAAGACAATTTCGCCTCTTTTATAATTCTTTTTGCTTTTCCTCTGGACTTTTTAAACTTTATGAAATTGTAGCTTGGAGCCATGAATCTATCTCACACCTTGAGATTGGCAACATTTAAGGACAAATACAGGACGACACAAACGTGACTGAGGTACCTCGGGAGTGTAAAGCCCGTGCCCTCATTGAGGAAGAAAGTCTTACCTCTCAGGCCCCTGAGGGTTGTTTGAATAGACTCCTGTGCAGTATCGAAACAAAACGGGGGAAAAGTGAATTTGGTCCATATTTGGACAGCTGAGTATTTGAGTATTTAAATCCAAAATATGACCAGATGAGACATTTTGTATGGTAATATCCTATTGTAGATCAGAGATAGAGGAATAATAAAAATGTGTGTATTTCAATTTATACTGTGAATGAATATATTCCACAAATCAATGTCCATTCAATTTGTATAAAACTACGTATGTTTTTGTTTGTAGGTTTCTCCAGAAAATACAGCTAGAATCACCTGCAAATCTATCAACGTTTAACAATTTTAAGTCGAATAGTTTCCTATCGGTACTCCAACCTGAACAAATCTCAATATACATATACAGACACGACAAGTTCATATTTTTATATAAACTTCAAAGTGTAGGTGTGAGCTATATAACTTCATTCAATGTAGGATTAAAATCTTTCTTGGCAATAAATGGTAACAGCACTGGTATATACGAATTGTTTGAAAACGCTGTTGTGAATCATAACATTGAAAATAGCAATTTAAATGGTGTTACATATTGGTTATCAATACCGATACAAACGTACAGAGATGAAGTGATTTTAATAGCACAGAAGAGTGTAGACCACACAACACATTTGAATAATGAAGTGGATATTTTTATCTACAATGGCAGTGAGTATATTTATATTAACGTACGTATCAACTTGCTCTGTATGTATATAACTATGTAATCTTTCAAATTCTGCTCGCCCACTTTAAAACGTTTGAGTAATTTAGAATTATGCGTAATCAAAAACAATAATAATGCAATAATGTTGTAACTTAAACCAGTTGAAAAACTTTTACCGTGATAACCTCTTCTGCCGAAATCGCTTTAAAGTAAACTCGTGGAAATAGTGAAACGAGGAAATTACAAAATATTGTGTTCTGAAGAAAAGAAAGGTAGACTCTCGAGTATAGATCAAAAATATTTACCTAGCCTGGCAGCATTATGGAATTTAGAGGGACTTCAAGAATTACTTTATTTGAGGCTTCTTATGAATCAACCGGAAGAATCGTAATACTATCAAGCTCAAAATATAGCATTTTAAAGAATATGAAGTATATATTTATACTGTTTTCAAGCAACGAATGATTGAAACTTGAGCGTTGTAAACTTCTGATTGATTAGCCTGCAACCCGTTTTGACAGATATAATTTTGTTAACAATAAAATAATTTACTTTGATTCCTGCACGACATAACTAAGAACTAAATAACCATGTACGAATAATGCCATCTGATAGAAGTCCAACGATAAGATTACAGAGAGGATTTGAAGTAAGAAACAAAACAATCAAAGAGAAGGTAATCAAAAAGAATAGGCGGAATATTACTTCTTAACGTGATATGTTGATATGGCTTAGAATGTGAGTTTTTCAAAACTTTTTGAGTATCATTATCACAAAAGCGGTTTTTCATTCTCCCAAACTCCATTTTCGTTTACCAGATTCAGAATTAATTCATGTGATTTTGACAAGCTTCACGAAACTACCTGGATAGTGGTGTGGATGTAGTTTATAATCACCAAAATAGATCATTTCATATTATTCAACCTTTCAATATGCGAGAAAATTAATGGTTTACCCTAAGAAAAGTTGGAATTTTGAAAACATTTTTTGAGTTATTTTTACGTTTTCCATCAACAACAACACGAAAAAACAGTTTTTAGAAAAAAATCCTGTGTGTATGTCGTCGTCGTTGTCGTCGGCCACTTTTCCTTACAATTCTTGTTAGCACGATACAGCCTCCGGAGTGCAATAAGTCAGCAATTTTATGATTGAATATTGTTAAGGAGATGTCACAGATGAACCCTATTGATTTTCAGTTCACCAGAGCCAGTACAACGGGTGCTATGGTACTTGAAGTACGACATTTTGTCATTTTTTTCGAAATTTCAGTTGGTTAGCACGATACAGCCTCAGGAGTTCAACAAGTCACCAACTTTATGATTGAATATTGTTACGGACATCTCACTGATGAACCCTATTGATTTTCAGCTCACCAGAGCCAATACAACAGGTGCTACAGTACTTTAAGTATGATATTTTTGTCATTTTTGGAGAAGTTTCAATTTGTTAGCACGATACTGCCTCCGGAGTATATACAAGTGATCAGTTTTATGATTGAATATTATTCAGAGCGTTTCAAAGATGAACACTATTGATATTCAGCTCACTAAAGCCAATACAACGGGTGCTATGGTACTTGAAGTACCAGATTTTTGTCATTTTTGGAGAATTTTCAGTTTCTTAGCACAATACAGCCTTCAGAGAGTATACGATTGATCAATTTTATGGTTGAATATTGTTCAAAGTGTCTCACAGATGTACCCTATTGATTTTCAGTTGACTGGAGCGAGTACAGCGGGTCCTATAAATTCAGATATACTAAATTTTTGGTTATTTTTGTAGAAATTTCGGTTTGTTAGCACAATACGTCCCCCGAAGTGTATACAAGTAACAATTTTATGATAGAATATTGTTCAGGGTCACAGATGCGGAAAAGTTAGTTTTAATCTTTAAAACCGTTTATTTTCTCTACAATTTCGATTCTGACATCCAACAATAACTGACAGTTGTCCTTGCCCTTCATCATCCATGTTTTCAATTTTTATACAAACGATAACTTATTATCTTCTTATTTTTCAGTTGTTTCTACAAAGTGAGAAAAATATGTTCGGGGTGCCACATAAGACCCTGTACCCCCTTATCTCGAATGATATTCTATTTAGGAAAAAAAGTTAAGCACAAAGTGTTATTGTTTTTAATGGAACTTTTATATTATATACCATTCACGTATACAGGGTTCTCAGTTTTCGATGGTGAAGAATCAACTCTTAAAAATTATAAGGATTATTTTGTATTTGGATTCCTCATAAAAATAAACGGTTTTAAAGATTAAAACTAACTTTTCCGCATCTGTGGCCCTGAATAATATTCTATCATAAAATTGTCACTTGTATACACATTTTTACTTTTTCATCAACAACAACCCAATAAAACGGTTTTTAGAAAAAAAATCCTGTGTGTATGTCGTCGTCGTCGTTGTCGTCGGCCACTTTTCGTTACATGTCTTTTTAGCACGATACAGCCTCCGGAGTGCAACAAGTCACCAATTTTATGATTGAATTTTGTGAAGGACATGTTACAGATGAACCCTATTGATTTTCAGCTCACCAGAGCCTGCACAACGGGTGCTATGGTACTAGAAGTACGACATTTTAGTCATTTTTTGAGAAATTTCAATTTGTTAGCACGATACAGCCTCCGGATTTCAACAAGTCACCAATTTTAGGATAGAATATTATTCAGGACACTTCACAGATGAACCCTATTGATTTTAAACTCACCAGAGCCAGTACAACAGGTGCTATAGTACTTTAAGTACGGTCTTTTTGTCATTTTTGGAGAAATTTAAGTTTGTTAGCACGATACAGCCTCCGGAGTATATACAAGTTACCAATTTTATGATGGGATATTATTCAGAACGTCTTAAAGATCAATCCTATTGATATTCAGCTCACTAAAGCCAGTACAACGTGTTCTATGGTACTTGAAGTACCAAATTTTTGTCTTTTTTGGAGAATTTTCAGTTTGTTAGCAAGATACAGCCTCCAGAGTGTATACAAGTGACCAATTTTATGATTGAATATTGTCCAAGTTGTCTCACAGATGTACCCTATTGATTTGCAGCTGACTAGAGCGAGTACAGCGGGTCCTATAAATCCAGATATATTACATTTTTGGTAATTGTTCTACAAATTTCGGTTTGTTAGCACGATACATCCCCCGAAGTGTATACAAGTGACAATTATATGATAGAATATTATTCAGGACCACAGATGCGGAAAAGTTAGTTTTAATCTTTAAAACCGTTTATTTTTATGAGGAATCCAAATCCAAAATAATCCTTGTAATTTTTAAGAGTTGATTCTTCAACATCGAAGACTGAGTACCCTGTATACGTGAAAGGTATATAATATAAATGCTTCCTTAAAAACAATAACACTTTGTATTTAACTTTTTTTCCAAAATAGAATATCTTTCGAGATAAGAGGGTAGAGGATCTTATGTGAAAATTGTAATATTTCAAGAAACCGTTGTTATTTTGTGAAATCTCGCAATTAAATTATACTCGTAACGATAATTTTCTATCTAACGCTGTTTCATTTAATTTTGTTGTATACTAAGTCAAAAAAAATTAATTTAATCCTAATTGTTACAGATAAATTTGAAGAGCATGAAGATATTCCATGTTCCCTATTTGAAGAAAATACTTCGAGATTAACTTGCCTTACTCACAACAAAGGAATTTTAGGATCTAGTTATATAGTCATTGAAGATGTTGTGGCATTGCTAACACCAACATACAACAATTTCTCAATCATATTCGCCATTCACTTCAGCTTAAAGGAAGTTTCTAACCCAATAGAAAGGAATCTGCGTGATTTATTGCGACTTAAAAATAATTTAGAGGTAATTATTTAATAACATTCGTCCTAGAAGTTCTCAAATTAACATTATAGTCCCAAAACTATCAAGAAATTACTGAAATGCTGTTATCTCAAAGGAATAGTGGAAATCGGCCAATAGACCATAAAATATGTATGTATATATAAAAACGTTTTTTAACGCATTCTCAAGAAGCGACTTCGGTAGTTGCCGCTGGTTCTCGTTTATATCTTATATCGAATAAAAATAATAGTTTCCCAGATAGCACCAGATATCCATGGGATGTTCTGACAGTCTTCGATTTGGAAGATATATATCCAAATAATATAGGGTTATTCTGGGGATATCTAGAATATCTGTGGGTACACCTAAATCGAATATTCAATGAAGTCCATTTGGAATATCCTCAGATTATTCTTTTTAGAATATTCGAATCAAATAGTTCTAAGCATATTCTATGATTATTGATATTTGTTCAAACGCTCTTTCTGTTCCATGTGTATGCTTCAGTAGTTGCAGTTGACAGTTGACGGTAACCACCAGTGAAAAATGGCGGTTCGACCATCTTATATAGGTTATTGTTATTGGTGAAATAGTAGTAGTATGATTAATTATTTTTGATCGTTAATTAATTAGTCAATTTTTTGTCACTGTGAAGTTGTTTAAATATGTTTCTACGATGTATTCTATGCTACGGGTGGAACCAATACATACGACCTCACGCATCAAAACATGTACGTTTTATTGTATTTTTTTAATGTCTGTTGATTTATCAATGCATTTTTTAGAAAATTATCGATTTGCTGCTAAAACTTCCAATAAATGAGGCAAAGTTTGGAGAAGTTGAGTCAGCTTTGCTGAAGACTCCTATGAATATTTTGTAAGTTGAACATTCAATATTATATCCAAATCAAAATGAAACTGCCTCTAAATATTGGAGTATTTATGTGTTACTTTTTATATTTTAGTGCATGAAAATATTGAAATAATTGTTGATATCATAAATTTTTGCAAAAAAATTAATGGATAAATGTTTTCAATTGTAAGTAGAGTAGACATTCACCTCGTAGCTAAAGGTATAACAAACTTTTATTTTCTCAGGTAGTTTCACGTAATTATGTTACAGAGATGTATGATATGAGTTCCTTAATCACATTGCCTATAGTTACCTCTATTCCTTTTATTAATTGGGATTGACTAAAAAGCTCTACACAACTGGTGACCTGATAATTAAAAGTTAAATTAGTTCTGACATTTGGTAAATAAAAGTTATTGCTGGTCAATTGTACAAGTGTCTAGTTTCAGGCATATGTATACTGTTCACACAGATGAAAGCGGTCTCCTCTGGCAAGATTGGAAAGTTCTTATTTGCAACAATATATTAAAAGGTTCTTGCCAAAAATCCTGATAGAGTATTTAATGGAGGGCTACAGTATGCATGGGAAACATGCTTTGGAAAAACAAACCTCTTTGAAGCAGTAGTAGGTATAATCATGTTATTTTTTTTGGAATGTACATGTAAATTAATTTAATAGATCATGTACAAGAAACAAATAACTTCTAATCACTATTTTGTTTGGAATATTTTGCTTTTTACTTGTCTCCTACAAGACTTATTTTTTAAATTACATATTTGATGTGTAACTGCATCTTTTAAGTTTCAGTTTTTGGGATTATATTTTGATTGTTATACATACATACATAAAAATCACAGTAGAATAGAAATTGCTTATTAACAAAAAATATAATTATTTTATTGTTTCAGATGCCGTCCAAAAGTTGGACAAGAACATAACAAACAAAGAAGTTGAATTGAAAACAGGAATTTTCTTAGCCAAATGTAAGGAACGGCAGAAATCGGATTCAAAAAGTTCGTTGAGTATGGAGGAAGTCAGTGAATTTTGTAATCTCGGATTTGGAAATTATGTTAGTTTCAGTTATGTTATGAGGTACATCTTATATTTATGTATAAATAAATTAAATTGAACTCAATGCTTCCCGTGCTTCAATTTTTACAATTAAAAATATTTTTTCCTATATGTGTAATTCGAAATTTTGATAGATTCCTTAGATATTTGTTAGATATATATATATATATATATATATACCAGGGAACACTGGATCATTGTACTCCCCCTTTTCTCCTTTAGTTTCAGAGAATATTTATTTAAACTTGGAGCATACCGTTTGCTTACTGAATAAGTGCGAGAGAGAAACTTTCCCTGACGAATTGATATGTACATTATTGTCGTTCATTAAGTATACAGGATCTTCCAAATTGAAATCAATTATCTTTGAAATTAAATATGAAAGGGAGGAGTACTATGATTCAGTGTCACCCTCTCAACAGGTATCATCCATATTGGGCTATTCTACAAATATTTGAAATTTTGCTATATACGATCCACAGATATCCTTATAATATTCCTAATATTACTTGCATATTTGTAGAATATGCCTATTGGAATGTTCTATGAATATTCTGGATTATCTTGCTATATACATTCAGCAGATATCCTCAGAATATTCTTGAATATTCCTTGGACATATTATGGAATATTCAAAAAATTTCCCATTTCATGGTCCATAGAATATTCGAGAAAGGATATATAAATATATATATATATATATATATATATATATATAAATATATATATATATATATAAATATAAATATATATATATATATATATATATATATATATATATAATAAGCAACGAATAGATAAGTGGGTATTGCACGCAAATACCCACTTATCTATTTCTTGCTTATTGTTCATATGTCACGCACTATTTGTACATCTTATATATATATATATATATATAAACGAAAGCTGAAGGGTAGTGACCGTTGAACACAAAACTGCAAACAATTTCATGCTCCAGTTGATGTTCTTGATGGACAGTTTTCAAAACTTATTTTGATGCTCTGATGAAGGAAATAAACATTTTCCGAAAGCTCAACTAGTCAAAAAATAGTTTTCTTTTGATCAGCCCTATATTGACCGCATCCCTACTAGATTGTTTGCAGTTATATATATATATATATATATATATATATATATATATATACACATATATATATATACAGGGTGGGGCACTATGAACGAACTGTTCTCTGGCGTCTTAACGGCAAATAAAATTAGAAAAAATTAGATGTAGAATTAAGTAGATTACTTAGGACTATAATTTAAAAATATTTTGGAATATACAGGGTGCTCCAAAAAAGCGTGTCGTATCAAATTTAGGTTCCTTTAAATGGAACACCCTGTATTTTATCACATTTTTGAATTTTATTATTAAAAATAATGTAAGTTCATTAAAATTTTCCTATATCTATCTAGTTCAGTTTCCAGGATAAATCGATTTTACATAATTTGTAGACCCTCCGAAAAAATACAATAACTTCAAAATAAAAACGAATAACCACATTTGCTTTACACTATCTGACTAAAAGCTTTTAACATTCTGTTTCCAATATTCACCGGTATGCTATAATATACAGGGTGTTTTTAATATGACAGTATAACACTAACCATTTAATACATAAATATCTGGCTTAATTTAAATGTATCTGTTGGGTCTGTTCAACGTGGAATTTTATTGCCTTTCAGTTGGTATTATGGTTGCCTATATCTAACTCTGATAGTTTTCGAGAAATTTTAAATTTGTTTTTTAATATTCAATTATTTGCTGACATCTAGTTACCTATGACATGATGATACTCCGATGGAAAGTTTTTAAAAATTTAAAATTTGCTATTTTGATAGTAAGTGCTTTGTTGTATGATTTATTATTGATAAAATATTGTTTAGGTAACGCCGGACAATTACACTGTAATGAACAGACGCACCATCTAACTGCAGCCACATTTTTTGGCGTGTAGCTAGTGGAACGTCATCTAAAAGTTCGGGTAGTTTGTTACGTAAAAATTTACGAAATTTCCGTCCAGTTAGCGTTCCATTAAAAAGATAAGGCCCTATTATGTGGGTTCCAATGATTCCTGCCCATACATTTAATGACCAACGATGTTGATGATCAACACTTCGGAAGTAATGCGGATTTTCGTCGTTATAGTAATGAAAATTATGTATGTTTACTAAACCGTTTTTATGAAACGTAGCTTCATCCGTAAACAGAACAAAATCAAAAAAACCTTCAGACCCTGCCACTTTGTCCATAACCCATAAACAAAACTCAATACAATTTTCAAAGTCCCTATCAAATAGTTGCTGGTGCATTTGAATATGGTAGGGAGGAAATTTATGTTTTTTAATTATCTTAGCGACACTTCTCTTGCTTATACATATTTGCTCACTAATACATCTTTAAATAGTATGTGGATTTTCAACAAGCGCACCCATTACTTCAAATTCTGAATCGTCTGTAATTGCAAATTTTCGTCTAGAATTTTTTTTATATTGCACGCTTCCAGTAGTTTTGAATACTTGCAGTAGTCTTTTAAAAACATTTCTGTTAGGAAGATCTCCATTTGGATACTTTTGAGCGTATAATCTACTTGCTAAAAAACAGTTCTCCTAACACTCACCAATAATTAAAATCATTTCTATTCTTTCTTCGTTAGAGTACTTTTTCATGTTTAACCAGGGATTAATAACTATGTCAATTATTAAAACTTAATAATACATCAACACTATACAAATACAATACACAAATACACATTATACAAATTTATAAATTTATTTGACAGATGGAATGATATTAAAATAACATCTATTTGAATGACATTTCATAGGTAACTAGATGTGAATAATATTAAAAACCAAATACAGTATACAGCCATACACTTCAGAGGACATGAAGAATAGGATAATGCGACATTTGTAAAGAATAACACCAGAAATATTAAAAAAAAACAATAATTTTTTTAAAAGAGTTCAAGGTTGTATCTAACATGATAGGCATGCTTTTGAATACTTTCTTTAAATTTTTTGTAAGTTTTTTTACTAATCTTAATGCAAAGTTAATGATTGTGTACCCTTAATAAAATTCTGATTTAAGAGTCCTTCAATTTATCAATAATAAATCATACACAAAGCACTTACTGTCAAAATAACTCCATCGGAGTATCATCATGTCATAGGTAACTAGATGTCAGCAACTAATTGAATATTAAAAAACAAATTTAAAATTTCTCGAAAACTATCAGAGTTAGATATAGGCAACCATAATACCAACTGAAAGGTAATAAATTCCCACGTTGAACAGACCCAACAGATACAGGGTGTTCCATTTAAATTAAGCCAGAAATTTATGTATTAAATGGTTAGTGTTATAGCATACCAGTAAATATTGGAAACAGAATATTAAAAGCTTTAAGTGAGATAGTGTAAAGCAAATGTGGTTATTCGTTTTTATTTTGAAGTTATTGTATTTTTTCGGAGGGTCTACAAATTATGTAAAATCGATTTATCCTGGAAACTGAACTAGATAGGTATAGGGAAATGTTAATGAACTTACATTATTTTAAATAATACTATTCAAAAATGTGATAAAATATAGGGTGTTCCATTTAAAGGAACCTAACTTTGATACGGCACGCTTTTTTGGAGCACCCTGTATATTCCAAAATATTTTTAAATTATAGTCCTAAGTAATCTACTTAATTCTACGTCTAATTTTTTCTACTTTTATTTGCCGTTAAGACGCCAGAGAATAGTTCATTCATAATGCCCTACCCTGTATATATATATATATATATAGGTGGGGATAACGGGGATTTCAGTCCAAGGAATCAACGCGAAGATCTTTTATTTACAAAATGCCGCCAAGCTTTCGTGTCCTTTTGACACTTCTTCAGGGCAATGTAAAATATTTTAAGTAAATTCAATATAAATAATCATTAAAAAATTTGTAAATGTAAAAATAAATATAATTATAATATACTTGATGTCATATTTCACATAAGACAAATCGACATCAAGTATATTATAATTATATTTATTTTTACATTTACAAATTTTTTAATGATTATTTATATTGAATTTACTTAAAATATTTTACATTGCCCTGAAGAAGTGTCAAAAGGACACGAAAGCTTGGCGGCATTTTGTAAATAAAAGATCTTCGCGTTGATTCCTTGGACTGAAATCCCCGTTATCCCCACCTATATAGCATTTTTCAGTCGTTATATAAAAAAAAATTTTTTTATATATATATATATATATATATATATATATATACATATATATATTTAAAGTGGGTCTATAGAATAATACAATATCCGAAAACGAATATTTTTAGTACGTCCATTGAATATCTAGTGCTATCTGGGTTGTGGTTAGGAATAGAAACAATTTGAATTAAGAATTACCAGGAGGATCCGATACTTACTCGATAAGCTTTGTTGGTCTTTCTATATTAGATCAACGATTCCCACGTTAAGTTTAAATGAAGACGTTGACCAGAGAGTGGCAAATCTTCCACCTCAACTCGATTTCTTCTAAATACATAAATGCACTGTATCAGTAATATGCGCCTTTGTTTTATATATTGTTTCTACCATAAGCCGTATGTTACAGTCCCAGAGCTAGCACAAATTTTTTTATTTGTATTGAAAAAGATTCTTCATTCAATCCATTGTAAAATAACAAAACAATGAGATCAACTTGTTGACTTTATGTTGTAATTTACACTTTCTTAAACAGTTTTAGGTCAGTACGTTGAGGCGTGAAATGTTCAATTAGTTGTAACAATGCTTTTGGTGGGAGGTAACTTCATCTCAATTATTATCGAAATTCTCACTAGGATTGTTCAAAACGTAATTTTTGAAATTGACATCTTCACAGAATATATGTTCACCTTAGTATCAAAAAGTCGTATGTCTATTCTTTCATAAAATAAGGTATCGGGACTGATCTATTAGCCGTTAGGCGTTACATAGTTTGGTATAAGGTCGTTAATCCAAAGTGAATTATAGGAAAGTTATGGCTGATACAAATGCACGGTTGTCCTCTTGGATTTGGAATCGAAAGGTCTGATCTATACACAAGACCTTCTACACGTGCTTTAATCAGACGCAGAAAGTCTGATGTGGGACATCCGACGTCATGTTGAAAAATTGTATTGCGAAGCAAATGGACAACAGATCTTCAATATAGAATTTGAGGTTATGTTACTATGTTTTCACCTCAGATTAAATAATAAAATAGATATGTTTGTTTTTATTTTTTCTTCTCCCAAATATCGAGTCACATTCTAAGATCACTTGCTGACACTTCCACTGCTTTGCCATATTTACAAAGTCTCTTTAGTTGCAGGAAAAATGAAATTATAAGTTTAATTGAAAATGTGTTAAAAAGTTATTCAAATCAAAAAAGTCATACTAATTTATGCTTTTGAATCGCTACTTTTAAAATTAATTAATAATACTTGAACTTTATTTAATAAAGGCATATTCTTATATTAATTTTAAACAAGTATTTGTGGTATCCTTAGATACTTTTATGGTTATAACTAAAAGTGGCAACATTGCTCAAACTTTCAGTACCTGTTTAATGCGTCAATAGTAGTTTTGTCCTTATTTAATTACCATATAAAGAGAGATGTAAATATGGTCAGAGTGTGATCATCATTTCGAATGCGTCGTAGTATTGTAGTAAATAATGTAAAACGTGATTTGTTTATAGGAGCGCCATTACGACTAGAGAGTAAACATTTAGTTATTTCGTTTTGATGTGTTTTTCAAGACTTTTAGTGACAAAATAAACTTTTAAGTTAATTAATTTAATGTTTTTGGATTATCATGGTTCGTCGGTGCCAAGTTTGTCAGAAAAATAGCTGAAATTACCAAGGCCATGTATATACAATACCATCACCACTTTTTGTAATTCATCCATTATTTCACTACTGGCGTGTAGAATTGTTAGCCGCAAAAATAAACGTGTTTATTAATGAATAGCCCTCTCTATGATTATTATTACTCCAAGATTTACATTGTTTTTACAGTTACATTAGGTTCACATGTTGACGAATTTCAATAATATATTGTTTTTGCTTATTTATATTAATATTGAAAGTGATAAGTGATCTTTGTTTGCTTGTATATTAGAGTTATTATGAGTTTTGATAGAAAACTCATTGTGGTCCGTTGGCATTAAAAAATTTCTTCATCCCTATTTTACAATATGAATTCAAGAGCTTTAAAAATCTTGCAATTAGTTCTACAAAATCAAGAACTGGAGTCTGTTAGCCCGAGACCATTCTCGAATCAACAATTAACAGATCGGGCAATCAGTAATATAATGAAGAGACAATTATTTTAAATCTTGATTTTATGGAACGCATAACCACAATTTCATGACAAGTAGTGAAAATATTCCGAGACAACTCTTGTTGTACTGCTGTGCTTCTAGTAGCGCCTATGGTATTCCATCCAAATCTTGATTGAAATCAGTAGATTTCGTTTAACAACCAAGCTTTTTCTAATTTTGATACAGGTTTAGATTTTTAGCTAATAAAAGTAATTTTTTATTTCCACTTTGGATAGTTCTCTCTTGGTAATACCACTGGCCAAAGCCAGACTTACCCATAGAAATCATTTTCTTTAAGAAATTCCTTGACAACAAAACAGTGTTCATAGTATTTGGTTTGTGCCCCCCATGAATAAAATGGTTCTTCCCTGCAATGCTCGAGAAATATTTTTAAGTTCTAATATCATTGTGAAACACAATTTCTATTATAAGTTATATGTTACGTTAGGAATCAATAGAGACAGCAGCGAAAATATATGAGAATTTATCAAAGCCCAGTACATCATCTTATTCTACTGTTAAAGAAAAAGTGCTGCCGACATATCAAAACCAACGCAAGCCTCAAAATATTTCTTGGTATCTTAATCAAGTTAACCGTACAGGAGGCGAAATACTACAGATATTAGACAGAGTGGATAAACTCACTATGAATGAGAATGAACGATACTTTAAGAACATCATCATAAACGGAAAAGTTAAATTTGAAGGAGACGTTACAGTAGATAAAGTTGAAGTTGAGAATATTGATGGGCAAAAACCTTCCTTGGTATTTTCTGATGTTATAAGGTAACAAACAATAATTTCATATTTAGTTAATTATTAATTTTGAGATATAAATTGAATAAAAGTCTGTTTGATTACTTTAAAATTGAAATCATGAGTTTCCAATTATATTTTGATGTTTTCATATTTGATATTCATTTGCAGTGATTCTATTTTCTCATTTACTTTTAAAATAATCAAACTGTTTCCCATGTTTCAGTCGATATCCTGTCTACCTATATTCTTTGGTGCAATTGTATTAATATTGCTGTTAATCTTACTTTTTTTTTAATTTTTTTAATTTATCTTCATGAAACCAATATCTCAAAATTCACGATATTTTTAGACGAGATAATATTAGCGGTGAAGTGAAGAATAAAACATTTGGTGATCAAGTAACGGTAGTAGATTTATATTCCTCTACAATAAATGAAATGATATCCACTGATATTATTTTTGCTAATGATCCTACTATAGTCCAAAATGGGAATATTACATTTGAGAAGCCAGTACTCATACAAAATGTACATCTCAAAAGTGGACGTATCAACAACATCGACTTGAAAGATGAAGTAATCAAAACAGGAATAAACCACGAAGGTATTTTATAGCTTTAACCATGTATTTGAGATGACATTTTTTTTCAAACGTCACAACTATACAATGAAACTTCGTCCATCTCAACATAAACCAAGTTCTTCTACTCGAAAAAGGTGGTTTGGGTTGACGTACTCAAAGTTACCACGTTCTAAATAAGTTGTAATTCAGATCAGTTAACCTTTTCATGCCCAAATTTACTTTCATCTCAGAAAATGATAATAATGAGTATATGTATGTGGTTAGGGTACATTCAGCCACAACTTAGATATGTTACAAAAAAATATTTTGATATTTTAGGAGATTTTTGAAGCGTAGGATAAATCGTACGCTGGGCAGTAAGGTAAATAATAATAGTACATATTTATACACACACACACACCCTCACATATATATATATATATATATATATATATATATATATATATATATAAGTTTTTCTTGGTTTTAGGTCATTTTTCTCAAATATAAATACAAAAAGGGGTTTAAGTTGTTGTGATTACCATCATTTATTAACGTTTCGGCTCATTCAGCCTTTTTCAAAATAAATCTACATCTAAAAGAAAATGATTTTCTCAATAAGAGATACAATACAACAAAAAATCCTTTCTACTTACCCCAAACGTAGAATAATAGTTGGTAATATACATTAAAATGTCCAATGTCAAAACATAAAATATTCTTATCACTCTTACTAAAAACAAAATTCACAACAATGAATTTACAACGTTAATACACATTAAAATTATTTACAGTACCTCTAGATATATTTTACTGAGGCTGTTTAAATCTTTTTTATTGTTAATGGCATGCTGGTTTTTTTGGATAGCTATTGATTCCAAAATTTCCCTCTTTTTTGTATTTTGTTCCGACCTCATAATTTTTGTGTTTTCAAAATTAAATGTATGTTTTATTGAGTTTTCGTGGAAAGTTAGAGCTGTTGTATTTTTTTTGTCGTATTTATGACCTTATATCCGATTTTCCAAATACTGGCTTGTTTGTCCAATGTAAACACCACTGCAGTCGTTATACGGAATTTGACAAATTATATTACTTTTTTTATTTTTCGGCGTTTTTGATTTTAATTTTGAAAAATTGTTGGAGAGCGTTTGATTTGCTTTATGGCATATGGTAATATTGTGTTTACCAAAAAGCCCTTGTATTTGTTGCGATAATCCGTTTATGAATGGCATGGAGATATATTTTTTATAACTATTATTACTTTGTTTTATATTTTCCATTGAATTATAGAATTTATTTATACGGTTTTTAAATAATTTGTTAACAAATTCTGAAGGGTAGCTGTTAAGGTTTTAAGCCTTCTTTGGCTTTGGTGATAGCATTACCTCTGTATTCCAATAGTAGTTCCAGTCCAATAACAACAGATTTTTTTTGATTGATTGGATGATGTGAATTGAAATTAAGGTACCTAGATGACCAAGTGTCCTTGGTATACCATTCAGTCCTATCTGTATCTGTATCTGTAAAGATTTGAAGGGTGGGTGGCCCCACAGCACTTAGGCCACAATTGGCCCATTATGCATCCTTCTGAGGTTCAAAACTTCCTTCTAGCTCGTCATCCAGCCTACTTCCTTGAAGTAGGCGATAACGTCGCCTGAATTAAGTTCCCCTCATATTGGCGTATGTTAGCCTGTACTCGCCTGTACTCTACTTGAAACCTAAATTGAGAGAGTGTCTGACATTCGCAAAGAATGTGTTCGACAGTCTCATCTTCATGTTCACATCCTCTACAAAGTGGGGTGTTAGATAAACCCAGTCTGTGAAGGTGTTTTCGTAGGTGGCAGTGACCAGTCATAATTCCCGTGATTGTTCGTAGGTTCCACCTGTTCATAGTCACGTATTTTTTGGCTACTTTGCTGTCCGGGTACTGTAGCAGTTCCTTGGCAAGCCTGCAGCCTTCTGCGTCATCACATCTACCCTTAAACTTATTAAGGGAGTGTTCCCTTAATAGGTCGGCCGTTGCTGACGCCGATAGACCAATGAAAGTGCCAGGTCCCAAGAGTTTTTGGGAGGCTGCCTTCTTGGCTGGCGAGTCTGCAATACGGTTTCCTTTCGATTTCTCATGGCCCTTGATCCAGCCTAAAGTGACCGTGTTGTTGTTACAGGCTTCGATTAAGGCCATGTGACATTCTAGTACTAGGCCTGATGTAATACGTGGTCTGTTCAGGGCTAGTAGTGTTTGTCTACTGTCCGTAAGGATGTATATATTATGACCTGTGGTTTTCCTTTTGGTAATCTCTTTAGCAGCGATGCAGATAGCAGTGAGCTCTGTTTGAGCAACACCTGCATTGCAGCCCATTGCCCATTTTATGTTTAGATTCAGGGATCTGGAAAAAATACCACATCCTGAGCTTACATTGGATTTAGACCCATCTGTGAAGATGCGGATTGCGCCTTCTTCCAATAGGTCTTGTGAGTTGTTTTTAAAGATTACCTTGTAGGGCCTGTTGAAGTCATATCGCGGTGGAATCGAGTCCGTATTGGCCTGCAGCAGTGGGATCTCCGTGAGGGCCTCATGCCACAAGTTACGTCTCAGTTTACCGGATCCTACATCAGGTTGTATACCAGTAGAGCGCAGACGTGCTATGGTCATCAAAACAACCTCCTTGATGTATATGTCAAGGGGAGTGAGACCGAGGATTACCTCCATAGCTCTTGTTGGTGTGGTTCTCATGCCTCCTGTTGTGTTGAGGCATGCTGTTCTTTGGATTTGGTCCAGTTTACGGACGACTGTCAGCTGGTTTGCCTTAGCTCCCCAGGCAATCGCACCGTACGTTAGCATAGGTCTGATGATGGCAGTGTAGATCCAGGCAGCAACCTTAGGTGACATTCCCCAGGTGCGGCCGATGGTTCTACGACACTGCTCATAAGAAATATATGCTTTTTTAACTCTGTTTTCTAAGTGGGAGTTCCATGTTAACTTATTGTCAAAGGTGACCCCTAAATATTTCACCTCTGAAGAGAAATTAAGTTTGGTATCTAGGAGCTTTGGGGATTGATGTTTTGCAAGCTTCCTTTTTTTCGTGAAGAGGACCATCTCAGTCTTTTTTGGATTTATCGACAGCGAATGGTCTCTGCACCATTGTTCTATGATATTGAGGGCCTCCTGCATTAAAGCGCAGAGTGTCTCCTCGAATCTTCCTGTTAGCAGAATCACTAAGTCATCTGCGTATGCTATTGTGTAGTAGTTGTTATCATTGAGGTGGCTGACCAAGGAGTCTAACACCATGTTCCATAGTAGTGGTGAGAGCACCCCTCCCTGTGGACAACCTTTTACAACCAAGCCTCTGATGGTTACATCATCTACACTGATTTTGATTGCTCTTTTTGAGAGCATGTTATATATCCAGCCATTTATGGTTTGGGGGATATTCTTATTGGAAAGTGCATTTGTTATTTTAGGATAAGTGGTTCTATCGAATGCGCCTTCTATGTCTATGAATACACCCAGGGTGGACTCCTTATTTTTCAACGATTTCTCGATGCGGCCCGCCACGAGATGAAGAGCCGAATCCGCGGATCTCCCTGGAGTGTATGCATGTTGATTTGGATGCAGTGGATTTCGTGTTATCACCACATCTCTTATGTATCGTTCGCACAGCCTCTCTAAAGTCTTCATTGTAAACGATGTGAGGCTAATGGGTCGATATGCTTTTGGGATGGAATAGTCCATTCTTCCTGGTTTTGGTATGAACACAACTTTGACTTCTCTCCAACCTTCTGGAATATACCTCAGTGCCAGTGAGGATCTGAGGATTCCTACCAGGTGCGGCATTAGTTCATCCAGGCCCCACTGAAGTAGGGCTGGATAAATGCCGTCCGTTCCCGGGGATTTAAAGGGGGAGAAGCCTAAGATGGCCCACCTCAGTCTGTCCGCGTCGACGATCTGTCGTGATAAACGCCAGTCATCGTCCGTCGGGTACCCATTCAGTCCTAATATTATTATTAATGTGGTGTAGAGTGACATCAAGGAAGTTTATTTTACAATATTGTTCATTTTCGATGGTAATTTGAAGTTTTTCGTGATATGAATTGAATTTTTTAATAATATTATCAACCTGTTGTTCTGGGACAGCAGTGATACAATCATCCGCATATCTAAAGAAAAAGAGGATTTCAAAATCAATTTTTGAGAGGACAGTTGTTTCGAGGTCCTCCATTACTATCTGCGCAATAACACTAGAAATAGATGATCCCATTGCGCAACCCTCCAATTGCTTATATAAATTATTTCCGTTCATGAAATATGTCGAAGTTAATGTAAGTTTGATGGCTTTTATAAATTCGTCCAAGGGAATGTCAGTATATTTTTTCATTTACTTCCATTTTTTCCTTATGATTTCCAAAACTAATTCAATTGGTACATTGGTATACAGGGATACGAAATCCAACGAAATTGATACATAGTTATTTGGAAGTACAATGTTTTTAAATTTGTTTTTGAATTGAAATGAATCTTTAATATAATAATCATTTTTGCACGTTATGTTACTTAAGATATTTCTTAGAAATTTTGAAAGCAAACTAAAAGAGGATTGGATACATGACACAATGGGGCATAATGGTGTATTTTCCTTACGGAGTTTTGGGAGGCCATATATTTTTGGTGGTACTGCATTTCGAATTTTTGATGTTTTTGCAATATTTGGTGAGATATATTGTTCATTCATTGTTCATGAATAGACCTTTGGGAAAATGAACAATATATCTCGCCAAATATTGCACAAAACATTAAAAATTCGAAATGCAGTACCACCAAAAATATATGGCCTCCCAAAACTTCATAAGGAAAATACACCATTACGCCCCATTGTGTCATGTAACCAATCATCTTTTAGTTTACTATCAAAATTTCTAAAAAACATCCTAAGTAACATAACGTGCAAAAATGATTATTATATCAAATATTCGTTTCAATTCAAAAACAAATTAAAAAATATTGCACTTCCAAATAACTATGTAATAATTTCGTTGGATGTCGTATCCCTGTATACCTATGTTCCAATTGGATTAGTCTTGGAAATCATAAGAAAAAAATGGAAGGAAATAAAAAAATATACTGACATTCCCTTGGACGAATTTATAAAAGCCACCGAACTTACATTAACTTCTACATATTCCATGTACAGAAATAATTTATATAAGCAATTCGAGGGTTGTGCAATGGGATCATCTATTTCTAGTGTTATTGCGCAGATAGTAATGGAGGACCTCGAAACAACTGTTGTAACGATAGATTATCTTTCGTTATTTTTAGCAATATTTTCTAATATTAAATTCCAGATAAGTTATTTTCAAAACTCTTCTTCTACTCCCTTTTCAACAAAACATTATGTTAAAAGATTCATGCAGGTATGCAGGTTTTCAGCATAAACATTTTTTGCGCCTGGCACCAACCGAATATTCTAGAAAATTGTAACGGTCAATGCTTTCGGCCCTCCCCAATTTTCAAAATGAACCAATGATGATAAATTATTTTAGCGTCATTTGACAAGCCGGTAATTTTTACCTCAAAAATAAAGAGTCTAGCAGTAGTCATAGTAAAAATAGTTTTTCTAAAACAGTCCTCTGAAATGTTTAGTGATGATACCATATGAAAGATGTGATTTTTACAAATAAATCGGTGGAGTTATCGGGCAGTTTGGATTACGATCTTCATTAGTTGAGAGGCCTTATAAACTTATAAATGATCTGTTAAAAAGTGTGAATTATTCCTCTGTTTACTTATTCAGAGGTTAATTAAATATAAGTTGGCGCCCATGAGATCTTTTCTTTACCTTTCTTCCCGAGGATGATGATGTTCTTTAATACCAATTAAGGCGAAGATTCACCCCTGAGAATCTATAGAGTTCCGGCTATAGCTCTTATAAGTTGAGCTACCTAACGAGGGTTCACGTCATCTCACCAGGGGGTGAGGTTACAAGGAGGAGTTACACTGTCCTCTCAAAAATTGATTTTGAAATCCCCTTTTTTTATGTAGATGATTGTATTATAACGACACAGTCGTCTGAAAATGAAATAACCCCGATAAATAATTAGAAAACAGAACACTACACGAGCCAAACTAGACGGAGTTGGGCACCCATCACCGAGAGGGCAGCACCTTCGCCGTTCCGCTAATAACTTGACCGATACTACCAAACCAGACGACCTGCGATATACCCGGCAAGCTCTATCTTACGTAGAATAACGATAGGAAGCTTCAACGGAAAATAACCGAAGTGTTGCACTATATTCCAGAGCGTGATGAGCCTGGAATTGTGAACACATAAAAATCCCGCTTCTCGTTGACCTCTCGGTGTACGTTGAACCCGAGGCTAGACGCTAAGCAAACCCTAAAGCGTGTTGAGCTTAGGGCGGACGCCAACTACCCTAGGTCAAGCCCTGCAGCGTGTTGAGCGCAGAACCGAGGCCTTCCCGATTAGCCGAAATTCCGGAGCGTGTTGAGACCGGGACGGAAGCAAACTCCCAAACTCCGAGATTACGCTGTGCGTTGAACGCGGGATCTCGACCCTGACACACCCCTTTGGTTATAGGAACCTAGCGTCCCAGTGCGGAATCCGGACAACCGAGTACGACAACGCCCGAGCAGGTGACAATCCGGACAACCGGCCAAATCCGACGACCACCCGCCTCCAGGACCAATAATTCGTGTATATAATTATTGTACAGAGATTTAGATTTTAATTGTAAATATTTATTATAGTTTGAATAAAGAAGTATATCTAAACATCCAACCCCTTTTTATGCTCTACCACACTGACGAACCCTTTCAGTATCACTGCTGTCCAAGAACAACAGATTGATAATATTATTAAAAAAATCAATTCATATCATGAAAAACTTCAATTTACCATTGAAAATGAACAAGATCGTAAAATAAACTTCCTTGATGTCACTCTACACCACATTAATAATAATATTAGTACTGAATGGTATACCAAGGACACTTGGTCATCTAGGTACCTTAATTTTAATTCACATCATCCTATCAATCAAAAAAAATATGTTGTTATTGGACTGCCTGACCGTGCAATTCAACTATCAGACCCGGAATACAGAGTTAGTGCTATCACCAAAGCCAAAGAAGCCTTAAACCTTAACAGCTACCCTATTTAAAAAGCGTATAAATAAATTCTATAATTCAATGGAAAATATAAAACAAAATAATAATAGTAATAAAAAATATATCCCCATGTCATTCATAAACGGATTATCGCAACAAATACAAGGGATTTTTGGTGAACACAATATTACCATATGCCATAAAGCAAATCAAACGCTCTCCAACAATTTTTCAAAATTAAAATAAAAAACGCCGAAAAATAAAAAAAAATAATATAATTGATCAAATTCCGTGTAACGACTGCAATGGTGTTTACATTGGACAAACAAGCCAGTATTTGGAAAATCGGATAAAAGGTCATAAATACGACAAAAAAATACAACAGCTCTAAAATTACCACGAAAACTCAAAAAATCATACATTTAATTTTGAAAACACAAAAATTATTAGGTCGGAACAAAATACAAAAAAGAGGGAAATTTTGGAATCAATAGCTATCCAAAAAAACCAGCATGCCATTAACAATAAAAAAGATTTAAACAACTTCAGTAAAATATATCTAGCAGTACTGTAAACACTTTTAATGTGTATGAACGTTGTGGATTCTTTGTTGTGAATTTTGTTTTTAGTAAGAGTGATAAGAATGAAATTAACTGTCTCGACCCTTACTTCGTGGAATCTGCTCATAATAGTGTTTTAAATGAAACTCACGGTTTCTAGTTAATTCCACAATATAATAAAAGTTATTGAAAATTCTAAAAAATTGACAATTGTTTCGATAAATCAATATCATCGTCAGAATGACAGAAGTTACATTTCATTTGATGCCTACCTGATGTTAGTAGTTATTTTTGGCTAGACCAAGAAGTGACCTAACTTGTGATTGACTTAATATATGTTTATAGAAAAAAGAAGAAGATGTGATATTACAAGTATTGAAGCTTAGATATTATTATTACCAATAATTCATTGACACCTAACACAAAACTAGAAGTTCTGCATATTTGTGAAAAGAAACAAGAACTGGATTTCCTTGAAGAATTGGAAATTAGAAGACATTTAAGAAACCCACAATATGAAGTTGTCAATCAACAGTTAAATCTAGGGAGTTCTCCACTAATAAACTGTCTTCTTAAGTGATAATTGTAAAGATCAGTAGATATAGTTTTCCTGGTTTTCTATATCATTGCACAAGTATACTGATCTTAATTGGAAAAAATTATATCCAGAATATCACCATAGGGCTAATAATATCTAAGCTTCAATATTTGTAATATCACATCTTCTTCTTTTTTCTATAAACATATATTAAGTCAATCACAAGTTAGGTCACTTCTTGGTCTAGCCAAAAATAACTACTAACATCAGGTAGGCATCAAATGAAATGTAACTTCTGTCATTCTGACGATGATATTGATTTATCGAAACAATTGTCAATTTTTTAGAATTTTCAATAACTTTTATTATATTGTGGAATTAACTAGAAACCGTGAGTTTCATTTAAAACGCTATAGTGATAAGAATATTTTATGTTTTGACAAAGTTCTTGACTGGACATTTTAATGTATATTATCAACTATTATTCTACGTTTGGGATAAGTAAAAAGGATTTTTTGTTGTATTGTACTCTTAGTGAGAAAATCATTTTATTTTAGATGTAGATTTATTTTGAAAAAGGCTGAATAAGCCGAAACGTTAATAAATGATGGTAATCTCAACAACTTAAACCGTCCTTTTATATTTATATTTTAAAACAATTACCAAAAACCAAGAAAAACTTTAGATATATGTATATATACTAAAAAGGTCAAAGAAAGTATCCCACACATAAATATATATATAATAATAAGCAACGAATAAATTAGTGGGTATTGCACGCAAATAGAAGAAGGGGCTACTGAGAAGGGTGGTAACCGCAGACATGCATGTTTCTGGCTCATTAGCCGTCATCGGTATGGTACAACCAAGAAAAGATGTGAAACATGGGAGCAAAGGTTTCACATCTTTTCTTGGTTGTACCGTACCGTATATATATATATATATATATATATATATATATATATATATATAAGTATACATAAGATGCTCTAAGCTTAGCTAAGAATAATAAAGCGCCAGGGGAAGACAATATAAGTAACGAGTTTTACAAAAACATGCCTTTAAACTGGATAATGCACTTGAAATTGCTTTTCAATACTATCCTACAAGATGAAGAAATCCCATCCACCTGGCCAAATATTAAAATGATTCATATTCATAAAAAAGGCCCAGTAGATGATCCTGACAATTACCGTAGTATTGCATTAATCAATCACATAACCAAACTGTTTACGCAGCTCATTAGCACTAGACTCAGAGATTATGCTGAAAAATATCAGCTACTACCTGAGTGTCAAACAGGGTTTCGGAAAACGCGATCCTGTGATGATAACATCTTTGTCCTTTACACAATCATAAATAATTATTTACGCCTCCCGTCTAGGAAACTATTTGCACTATTTGTAGATTTTAGGAAAGCATTCGACTCTGTGGACCATGGATTACTGTGGGAAAAGCTATTCGATATTGGAGTGAGTACTAAAATTATTAGGATACTAAGAAATATCTACAGTTCAGCCTCACTGTTCATCGAACAAGGTGGTCAAATCTCCGATAAAATTAAAATAACTAAAGGTGTCGTACAAGGAGATATCTTAAGCCCCTTGCTATTCTCTCTCTTTATCTCGGATTTGGAAATTTATTTCCAAAATCATGGTGCTAAAGGAGTAACTCTTGATAACAATGAAAATATCAATATGCTGCTGTACGCAGATGATATGGTCCTACTTGCAGAATCCCAAATAGAGCTGCAAAGAAACCTTAAGATTTTAGAAGCCTATTGTGAAACATTTAAACTGGAAGTAAACACAAGTAAAACTAAAATAGTGGTTTTCCGCAGAAGTGCTAATATGGGACAACAGCCACAATTTGATTATAAAGATGTCACTATTGAGCTCTCGAATACCTATGAATATTTAGGAACAATTTTCACATTTAACGGAATATTTCTAAACAACCTAAAGCAACGAGAACAAAAAGCGAGACTCTCCCAAGGAGCAACACTGAGAAAAATAAATTCAGCTGGTATATCATCTCTTAATTCAATAAAGACCCTGTATAACAATGTTGTACTACCCACCTTTACATATGCAAGCAGTATTTGGGCGTTAAGATACTTGGAACAAACTTAAAAAATTCAGAGTAGTTTTTGGAAAAATCTTTTATTTCTGCAAACGCGAACAGCAGCCTATATCATCAGAAGTGAGGTAGGTATCTGTAAAATAAGCTACTTTATAATAAAGCAGGCGTTAGAGCTACTGCTCAGGTTAAAGGATCACAACCCTAGAAGATACACTCATAGAGCACTTCTCCGTTTGATCCACTTAAAAGATCACTCTAACCTATGTCAAAAATATAACTGGATCGACCAATTATACCGCGGTATAGCGACGTACTGTGATTATGATCTAGATATAAATAGTTTTAACACAAACCATATCAATAAACTTCTATCACAATACCTACAGAAAAATTTTTATGAGGATTCAAATGAAATACTTCTCAGTACACATCATACATCGTATAAATACCTTTCACAAGATCGAAATGAATCAAGCAATTATCTACAGGGGGATTCTCCATTACATATTAAAAGGCTCGTCGCACAACTCCGAACCGCTAACTGCGAAGTACTGTATATATATTAAAATAATATGTCTCACAAAATAAATACAACCCTAATCTGTTCAATCTGTAATAAACTATTACCAGAAACGCTTGAGCATATAATTTTAGTGTGTCCAATGTATCAGAGCATAAGAGCTCACTTTATTAAACCCCGGGGCCATTCAGATGACTTAGACCTCACTACTTACCTCAACAGACAGAAAGCAACTGAAGGAATTATATCGATTTATGAACGAGGCAATGAAAATCAGATCATTCATAATCAATGAATAATGAGCCAAAAATGATTTGTATACGTATGTGTTGTACATATATATGACTACGTGGGTATGTTTATACAAAATTACAGAGCAATCGTTCAGTACCTATATGCTCAAACTCAGGGTTGCTTATTGTAGAATATCTTATGTAGTACCAGCAGGCTCTCTTGTTCATGTATTATATGTATACAAAGGAACAATAAAATTTATTATTATTATATATAAGATGTACGAATAGTGCGGACATGCATGTTTCTGGCTCATTAGCCGTCATCGGTACGGTACAACCAAGAAAAGATGTGAAACATGAGCCAGAAACATGCATGTCTGCGGTTACCACTCTTCTCAGTAGCCCCTTCGTCTATTTGCGTGCAATACCCACTGATCTATTCGTTGCTTATTGTTCATATGTCACGCACTATTCGTACATCTTGTTGTTATATATATATATATATATATATATAACATGTATTTATGCAGTATGATAGTTCACAAGGCAAGTCTCGGGGTGCAGTCCCACAATACATTTTATGTAACTGTATTTCGTACATTTACCACATCGCCGTTGTTTTTCGATTTTCTCCACAAAATGTCCTATATTGTCTAAACGTATTTGATTTGGAACATGTTTAGAAATTTTCAGACGAACCCCACAAGGAATTACTATGTCAGGTGCTGCAAGTAAAGCTTTCACTATTCTCTTGGTAAATTCTAAAAGACAAATGGCTTCGACGTTGCGATAAAGGAGCCACATATTTACTAGAGCCCCATTCAGATAGAACCGGAATATAGGCCAATACCACTTCTAGACCACCGGTTACAGGAACTTTCTGTAAATATGTCGGGAAGTAAAATATTTGTTGCCATAGTAGTGACAACACTACTATCATGCCATTGTATTAGTGTTAGACTACTGTCTTCATCTTGAAGCGTGTGATACGATCCGCGAGGTTTTCTCTTCAGATCATGTAATCTCGCTTTTTAAACTCTATCTTTACGGATAGTACCAATGCAATTAATTTTTTTCTACAACTGCTATGAAAAGCAGCGTATTTCTTATAGCTTTCTTAATTTCATTAATTTCAAAACCATATGTTGCTCATACTGTGAGAAATATTATTTCCAACGGCACTTTGCCCACACTACATACATTAATACAGAGAATCCAGTAGGGGATACTCGACGCCTAGCCGCTTTCAGCAGGGGATCTTTGATGCCTATACTCTTTCTACAAAACTATTTACTTGTATTCTTTGAATTTGTGCAGTTGTAGAAAAAGTATAGTGTGTAGCATGTGGGAAAAGTACTTTTCTCACACTCGTAAGGAAAGTTGAACTTTCCCCATTTCTTGCGTTTCTAAGACATGTTTGTAAAGGTAGAGATGTAAAAAAATTGTCTATGAACTACCCTGCTCTTTATCGCCACGTCCAGGGATGGAAAAATTTAGCAAGATAGCCCTTGGTTGTTGTATGACACCAAAATTTAAATCCATATCGGATAGATTTTCTCCCAATAAACTGTTACATCGAATGATTGCTATAGTATGGCTCCATTGATTCGTCTACTGAAAAGTGACCCTCTAGTGGTTGAATATACTGTTGAAATTGTTTATTTGGGTGGTCTAGCGAAGGTTGAACTTTATACACTTTATTTGACGTGACATGTAATGTGTTATCGTTCAAATCCAAATATCTGTGTATTTAATGAAATTGACTGTCTCGACCCTTACTTCGTGGAATATGCTCATTTTAGTGTTTTTAAATGAAACTCAAGGTCTCTAGTTAATTCCACAATATAATACAAGTTATTGAAAATTCTAAAAAATTGACAATTGTTTCGATAAATCAATATCATCGTCAGAATGACAGAAGTTACATTTCATTTTATGCCTACCTGATGTTTAGTAGTTATATTTTTGGCTAGACCAAGAAGTAACCTAACTTGTGATTGGCTTAATATATGTTTATAGAAAAAGAAGAAGATGTGATATTACAAATATTGAAGCTTAGATATTATTAGCCCTATGGTGATATCCTGGATATCATTTTTCCAATTAAGATCAGTATAACTGTGCAATGATATAGAAAACCAGGAAAACTATATCTGCTGATCTTTACAATTATCACTTAAGAAGACAGTTTATTAGTGGAGAATTCCCTAGATTTAACTGTTCATTGACTACTTCATATTGTGGGTTTCTTAAATGTCTTCTAATTTCCAGTTCTTCAAGGAAATCCAGTTCTTGTCTCCTTTCACAAATATGCAGCACTTCTAGTTCTAGAGGTCAGGTATATATAAACTCAAATGTCCAGAATGTAATGCTGTCTATTTGGGTCAGACCCTTAGGAATTTGAAATACGATACAGTGAGCACTTACGAGCTTACAGATTAAAACAACCAGATAAATCCCACTACGCAAAACATCTACTTGACACCAATCATTCATTGACACCTAACACAGAACTAGAAGTGCTGCATATTTGTGAAAGGAGACAAGAACTGGATTTCCTTGAAGAACTGGAAATTAGAAGACATTTAAGAAACCCACAATATGAAGTAGTCAATGAACAGTTAAATCTAGGGAATTCTCCACTAATAAACTGTCTTCTTAAGTGATAATTGTAAAGATCAGCAGATATAGTTTTCCTGGTTTTCTATATCATTGCACAGTTATACTGATCTTAATTGGAAAAATGATATCCAGGATATCACCATAGGGCTAATAATATCTAAGCTTCAATATTTGTAATATCACATCTTCTTCTTTTCCTATAAACATATATTAAGCCAATCACAAGTTAGGTTACTTCTTGGTCTAGCCAAAAATATAACTACTAAACATCAGGTAGGCATAAAATGAAATGTAACTTCTGTCATTCTGACGATGATATTGATTTATCGAAACAATTGTCAATTTTTTAGAATTTTCAATAACTTGTATTATATTGTGGAATTAACTAGAGACCTTGAGTTTCATTTAAAAACACTAATCTGTGTATTTGTTCAAATCTATTACGACTAAAGGTATTGCTTACTAAATATGAATGTGTGTCATTTCTACATCCCCAGTACATTCTGCTACATGGTAGAGGATTATATCCAGAAAGAATTAGGACTTGTAAATTCCGTAGACAGAAAACGTAAAAGATGCATCTTTTTGTGAAGCATACTTTGGTTCCACACTGTCTATAAAAAGGTAAGTTATATTACCTTTTTTAGTTAATTTTCTTGCCTTTTTCACACTGGCTTTTTTGTTTTGAATTACCTGTAGCATTTAGTAGTTTTTCCGGTGAGTCACCAATATCGTGTTTGTTGACTTTCTCAGGAAACTGTTCATCTTCTGATTGGGTATCAACACGTAACTCATTTTTTTCATTCCTACTCCTTGAAACAGTTTCAATGTCCTTATTTCCTGATAATGTACCACGCCCTATGCTATGAAAGTTGTAATTTAGAAAATCTTCTTCATCGCTCCCTGCGTCGTCTTTATCTGAATCATTTCCGTCACTAAGATAGTGCAAGGTCAGTTGAATTACATCACAATTATCTATTTGTTCAGCTAAGCCATCGTTGTCATCTAATTCCTTCATAATATATAATAATTCTTCTGCATCTTTAGGATTACAGGGATTGTACTTTCGTTATGATGTCATCTAAAATAAGAAACAGCAAGTTACACATATACCGACAATAAAAATTAAAAATATTACTGACCTCCCAGCGTATGATATAACATACGCGAAGTTTAGAATGCTGTAAATTGCTTACCTCTATCAATATGTAAGGAAGGGCTCACTTACACTCAAAGTTCTTAACAATAATATTCATAAAAACAACAATAGCTCTTTATATTTTTTCCAAAAAAACTCGCACACCTAACTGTCAACAATTCTACCAGAGTATAAAACATATCCTTCAAATTCGGCACGCTGTAGTTTCTCGCCAATTGCAGTTATGAGGTTTATTACCTAGAAGTTACTTACATTGGGCTCTAAAGGTAACAGAAGCATCATTTCACTTGCCTAAGTTTCGACTACAGTCCATTAGATGGCTATATGTGTACCGACGGAAGCCGTATTATATAAAATACAGTGGGCATCAATGGGTTGAGTTCATCTTATGAATGTTTTAACAATCGATACCCTACCTCTCACGTAATAATCTAACTGATTTAGTTTAAGAATATCTGTCAACTCTTCAGCGATGCTCACGCTACTCTTTTAAATATGAGAGGTAATGAGATGAAGCGTCTCTATTGTGCTATACCTATCTCTCTTACTTCTACTGAATAGTTATTTTCGTCGATGCAATATATGTTTATCTCTAATAATATTCTGTTATTTTTTTAAATGCACAGGACATTTGGCTTATCTAAAGTTAGCAATTCTATTTTAGAGCAATTTTGTTTTTATATGAATTTGAGCATTCCAGTTTGCCAATTCAGGCGTGTCCTGCTTACTTATATGCCCTTTATATTAATTTGTGAAACATATTCATGAATGTTATATTTTAATTATAGGGAGTTTGGCATTTGATGATATAAACATAAAGGACAATATGCGCGCTGTTAGAATCAACGATGTAAGCCTTGAGAAAAATCGAAACACTCGAAGCAGTTCATCGGCTGAAACAAACTTTACTGGTTTGCGTGATGTTCATGTTTCACACAATATTACAGTCAATTATATCAACAATGAAAATTTTACAGAATTTATTCAAAGCATATGTTTGACTAATTTAAAATGTACAATTCCAGGTACATTGAAGATAACAAACGTAAGTGATATATATTTAATACATATCTAACTAACAAGATAGAAACAAGATTAAATTAATTCAGCTAACATTGTAGGTACAAATATATGTGGAATTTGAATACAATAGAATAATATAAAGAAATGAACTAGGTTCACGGGAAGTGATCCGATTCCGTATTCTCAATATACCTACTCTACACAACGAATCACTTCCTTCAGCTAATTACACGGCCTCAATCTGCCTACTCCTTGGAATTTCTCCGAAAAAGAAAATAATATAATGAAATGAATAAAACAAACTAAAACAAATATAAAATAATTAGAATATATATATATATATATATATATATATATATATATGTGTATGTATATATATTTATATATGTATATATGTATATTGAGCATAGGATAATAGTTTCATTTAATTTCACTGACCGCATACCCGATAATTCCCCCTCTATATATATATATATATATATATATATATATATATAGAGAGAGAGAGAGAGAGAGACTAAGAGATTCATGGGTAATTCACGCAATAAGAATCGTGTCGATCTTGGTTGTTGTCCCGAAAACACGGGATCTTCCAATTGTAGGCACAAATGAGCGTTTGGTTTCCCCGTTGAAATTCGTTGTTTTGTTTTTTCCCATGTTTCAATTAACACAAGTTTTACATTCTCATTTGGTTATACCCTCCTGAGGATGGCAAATGAGCCAGAAACATGCAAGTCCGCGGTTACCACTCTGCTGCAGCAGCCCTTTTTCTTTTTGCGTGAATTACCCATGAATGTTGTTTACATATCACGCGATATACCTACATCTTATATATATATATATATATATATATATATATATATATATATATATATATATATATACATATATATTTAGTTATAGGCAGTTGTGGCCTCCGACCATGTTAAAATTGCGCCTGCCTTGACCTCCGCGGCCTCGTGACTTCCAATATACGAAGGCAACGAGAATTTTGTCTAGAACTTATCGCAAATGAATGGTATGGACCACTGCTATTGTTTAGCAAAATATCAGCCGGAGGCCCTCCCGGCCGATTTTTGTAATTTTTTATACTCCATAGTTTGAGCAGTTACCGCACGGTTCTCCACAGTCGTATGAAGTATACCTTGCGATCCTTTACGCGCTGCTCGTGGCCTCCATCATTGTTTTTACCCATTTAAAGTACCTGATGGCTGCCATATACACCGTTTTCGGTGTTGCCGGCGACATAGGATTGGGATTGCTCAGCAATTGGTTGAAGATGAAGAAAATTGGGACCTTTTGATGCATGTTTTTGTTGTCTTTTCCAGATATGTGGGGGTCATTAGGGACGATTTAGTAGTTGGAAGTATTGAGAAGGTTATTAGCTTCATTCAGATAAGAAGAGGTATTGAGAACGATCGTAGAATTGCCTTTATCGGCTGGGAGGACCATAATATTTGGGTTGTTGTGAATATCTTTGAGAGCCTGCTTTTCTTTGAAATTCAAGTATGAAGGAGGAGGTTTTCATGTTCGGAGGACCTGGGCAACATCTTGTTTAATAATTTAGCTTCCTTAGTTTGGCAATCAGAGATAGCTAATTCAAACACAGTAAATGGCACATTCTTCGCATCAAAAACAGAATCTGACGAAAACATATTGAGAAATACCTAACATTCAACCAATATACTTTTATATCAGAGGAACAAAAGAAATAACGAGTATTATATTATATAGGTGTAGATCATTTAAAAATTTATTTATGACTGCTCAACTTTCTCATTCTAAAATGAAAACTTCGTTATATATTATTTGTAATGTATACTGATTTCAGAAAGTTCGAGCATCTGAAATAATAACAAATTATTTGAACGATTTGAAATTTCCGGATGAATATATTTCACTCCACTCTACATCTGAAGTTAACATTACAGGTAAGTAACAAAATTCTCACAGTTAAACTAAAAGTGTATTTCTTAACCTGATGTTACTCCTGATTTTCCAGTTTGTGATTCTGATATATTTTATTGATATTTGCCTCAACGTGTGATTTGAAATTAGTCGACCATTTACCAAAATATAAATTACTGTATCGAAAAATAAAAACTTGCTTTAGAATCTGAGATGGCTGTTAAAAATGCTGCATTCGCTACAAACGTGATTTACCAAATTTCAATATTCGGCTATGATATAACGCCAGTAATTGACCGTCAGCCGTTTTCGTGTAAAATTGTAAAAAATAAGAATCCTAGGAATATTTCAACAAAGATTAAAATATCGATGAATAGCCTCAAGTCTTTTTTCCACCCCCTACTACGTAAAAAGGCCGGCCTCACTTTGGATGCGTTTGACTCGTACAAACACGTACCAATAGGCACGAACGATCCTGACCTTCCTAATACAATGCGAATAGGCAGACTGGATACGAATTAGTCGTACGTAAACGCACGTGTAGTTCCGACGTCCAAAAACAATCAGAACTTGTTGAGACTTTTAAACGATTTCGTGCGTCGAACTCTCCAAAAAAAGATGGATATAGAAAAATTTATTAACTTGGTTTACGAACACAAATGTTTGTGAGATCAGAGTGATTCAAGTTATCATTTACATGACGTTCAGCGCAAAACATGGCGAGAAATAGCAGTAGAAATGGATATATCTGGTAAGAAATTTATTAAAACGTTATTTGATGATAAACAGATGTCATAATTATTAATTGTTACGAGAAAAATAGTTTTTAAGTGTATCCCTAATATGTTGAGCTCTCGTGGTTCTATTCTCTCCTGCAGTCATAATTCTATGCCTGTTTCCATTTTGTGGTCGTGCTGTTTCTGTAGGCAAATCATAAATACCCTCCTTATCTATTATTACGTTATGAAGTAAACATATACACTTTATTATGACATCCGCACGGTCGGGGTTTATTTCAATTGCTTTTAATAACAATCTCCACTTGCTGCTCAAAATACCAAAGGCACACTCAACAACTTGCCTTGCATTTGATAAGCGTTTGTTAAATATTTCCTCTTCTGGCCCCAAATTTCTTTGGGGATATGGGCGCATGAGATATGTCTTCAAAGGATAAGCCTCATCACCAACTAAGAAGTGAGGCAATGCTATGTCAGAGCCTGGTAATATTTTTTCCCGGCTTGCGTTGAGAGCACCATTTTCCAATTGTCTTGAGAGATTTTAATGTGAGAATATTCCATCGTCACTCTCTTTGCCATAAGCTCCCACGTCTATAGTCATAAATCTGTAGTTTGCATCTACAACAGCTTGCAATATAATTGAGAAAAAGGACTTGTAATTACGGTACATGCTGCCAGAATGCGCTGGCGCATTTATCCGTATATGTTGACCATCAATGCTGCCAGAACAATTAGAAAATCTATATTTGTCCAAAAATCATTTGATATCTTGACCATATCTTCGCTTGATGGAAGCTTCATATGAATTTCGGATAGATTTTCCCAAATAGCGTTACAAGCATCATGTACAATACGACCAACTGTATTGTCTGAAATCCTAAATGAATATCCAAGGGCTCTGAACGATTAACCAGTTGCTAAGAACCTGTAATGAAAAGAAATTTAATTTGTTTCAGATAATGAGCTTAAAAAAAGTGGCGAGTGCTACGAGACACTTTCGGGAAGGAACTCAAGAAAGTGAACAACAAAAGATCTGGTCAAGCGTGTACCACAGAACTAGACTTTAAATGGTCTTATTATAAGCTTTAGTTGTTTCTTCGAAGTACAATGTCTCGAAGAGATCTAAAAAGTAGCGTGCCAGATACATGTGAGATTTCTGATGAGGGTATAGTCCAAATGCAAGTACAAGTTATATGGCTTCGCCGTCTTCCGGTCAATCTTCGGAAGTAAATGACAAACACACTCCAAAGAAAACTTTTAAATCTCCATTAAAAAAAAGTTAAAACATTTCAGCCAGATGAAATCGATACAAGACTGTTGCAGATTGAAGACCCTGATGCTCAGTTTCTGATGAGCCTTTTACCGTTTTTAAAAGATATCCCCAAAGAACGTAAATTAATGGTACGAGTAAAATTACAGCAAGTTTTTATAGATGAACAAAATGTGACATCTGCAGTAGGGTAGGGTGGGCCTCTATGAGACATGGGCCACCATGAGACAATTAAATATTTACGTTTAGATATAGTGTTGACCTCTGTTGGTCGAGGTAATAAGTTAACACTACGTGCCGGTTTACCAATATAATTCTCTATTACCGTACGTTAGAGTTATGACCACCAGTGGGTGTGTATCTCATCGAAATTTTTAAGACGTGCATTTTCGTTCGTTCGTCAAGAGAAGAATAAAACTAGTGAAGGTAAATTTTCTATACCATTTTTTAGAACAGTTGATAAGCATTCTTTCGCTCGTCATAAATGTATGAAATGGCAAATAAAAAAATTATGTATGTACATCTACTAACCACGTGCAAATGGGCCACCATGAGACACATTTTCAGGGCCACCTTGAGACACTGTCTCATGGTGGCCCACATAAGGAACTGGCTGTATCAGGTAAATTATTTTTTGTAGATGTCCAGAGGTCGCAAAAGGAAAAGCCAGAAAGGTTTGTTTTCATAAGAATGTATGAGAAGAGCTGTTCGACAAGTATTGATAGGGGAAGGTGGCGTAAAACTGTCTCTACGTAAAGCTGCAGAGAACGGTTCATCCTTTCAGACGTTGCAGAGATATGTTGAAAAAGTAAAAGAAAAGACGGACCCTAACATGCAAATATCCATGAAAAGCCAATATAAACATAGATTAATTTTTACAGATAATGAAGAAAGAGCGCTTGTGGATTATGTAATCATATGCTCTAAAATGTGTTATGGACAAACAATAAAAGATACTCGAGAATTTGCGTATGAAATGGCAAAAATTAACCAAAAGAAAATTCCGTTAAGTTGGGAAAGAAATAAATTGGCTGGCATTGACCGGTTACAAGGGTTTCTAAAAAGAGATAGCAAACAGTTAAGTATTCGGAAGCCTGAAGGGTGCAGTCTTTCCAGAGCTTCGTCATTCAATGAGCATAGCGATAAGTTATTCTTTGATAATCTTAAAAATGCATATGATCGCTCCGAAGCATTTTCTGATGGTACTCGCATCTACAACTAGGACGAAACGGGCACGACGACCGTTCAGAAACCGAAGAAAGTATTATCGGCAAAAGGAGTTAAACAAGTCAGTCAATATACCAGTGGTGAACGTGGAGTATTAATTACTACGTGTTGTATAATAAGTGCCAGTGGAAATACATTACCACCTACCATGGTGTTACCACGAAAAAAATTTAAAAGCCATATGTTAAATGGAGCCCCATCAGGTACATTAGGTCTCGCAACTTCATCAGGTTGGATGAATGGAGAAATATTTCCATCTGTAATGAAACACTTCGGAAAATATAGTGGATCCTCCAAAAAGAGCCCTACTATCTTAATATTCGATAATCATGAAAGCCACCTTACCATAGAAACACTTAACATTGCTAAAGATAATGGAGTTACAATTATTACACTACCTCCACACTGCAGTCACAAGCTACAGCCGTTAGATATATAATATTTGCTCCGTTAAAGGCATATTATAATTCTGCAGTTGATTCCTGGCTTCTACATCATCCTGGCACACCGTTATCTATTTATGAAGTTGCTGGTTGTGTTGGTGTGGCATTTGAACGATCCATGACTCCATTAAATATTAAGACAGGTTTCAAGAAAACCGGAATTTTTCCTTTTGATCGGGAAATATTCACCACTGATGATTTTTTAAGTAGTTCAGTGACTGATAGAGATGTATTAAATGATTCAGCTTTGTACACTGCTGATGAGCAAACTGCGTCAACGACTATGGATGTTCCACCTGTCATTGAAGATTTTACTGAAGAAATACCATCAACTTCTGTGGAAACATCCCATTTTATACAAATTCCATCTACCTCCTTAAATACACCACAGGTTACAGATAATCCAGCTGAAGATAAACCTGCTACAGCAGTTTTTGTTAGTCCCCAGATATTCAAGGGCTACCCGAAGGCAGGACAAAGAAAATTACAAAAGAGCAAGCGTAAAAGAGCGAAAAGTTGTATACCCGCAGACACACCTGAAAAGGAGAAAATTGAACAGAGAGAAATGTAAAAAAAAGAAAAAGAACAGAAGAAAAGAAAGGAAGCTTGCAAAAAAAACGTATTTGCGAAGAAACGAAAACAAATCACTAAGAACATATCTTCCGATGAAGATGATACCGAAGTTGAAAGTGAGATACCTTTCCAAGACGATTCTGATGAGGACGGGTGGATTCCTGAAGTAGGACCGTCAAGCTTTGAAGAACTTGATAAGGATCCTGAGCCCAATGATTTTGTTTTGTTACAATTCAAGGCAAAAAATGATCTATTCTTTGTAGGAAAAGTAGTCGAACTAGAATCAGTATCTAGTGATGTCAAAATTAATTTCCTAAGAAAAGCCTCGAAGGTTGAAGGACATTTTATATTTCCAACTGTCCCAGACATTGCCACCGTTCCAGTCATTGATCTGAAAATGATTTTACCCAAACCAACTCTTTTAGGAAATACAAAACGATTGAAATCGTATTATAAGTTTGAAATCAATTTTAATCAACTGAACATGCGTTAATTTTTATTATTAATATAAGATAAAGATTAATCCTTTTTGAGTGTTTTATAAATATTTCCTTATTTCAAATGTTGTGATGATACTAATAATGGTTTCTTGTGTGTTTCATAAATATTTTAATACAATTTTTAGTTTTTTTCTTCCCATTTTGTCCTGTCTCATAGTGGCCCAAGTAAAGGGCCACTATGAGACGGGCACTGAAAAAATGAATGTCACATAACTTTAAAATCTAGTCAAATATAAATAGTTTATATCCATTTTTTACATTAATGTAACATAACTTATGCACCGACGACATATATGTGTCGTATTTACAATAAATTAACCGACAATTTAAACCAGACTTTTTCCGTCTCATGGTGGCCCACTCTCCCCTACCGCTTTGTCAATCTAGTGATACTACTGAATACAGTGTTGATCCACAAAATAAGTCAACACAAGGGCCTTTTAGTGTACAACAATTCCCAAATTGTGCTCTCCCTCAGTATGTCATGCAATTTAATCCAAACAAAAGTGATTAATATATGAATTGCTATCTAAAAGAAGTATGTTTTACTTTATTACCTTAAAGTTACGATTAATCGTTCTTCAGGTGAGATTGTGTCGCCAAAGTTACTGTATTTAGATCAGGTTGTATATTATTCAGAATATATTCAAAAGTTTCTCTCTTCATGCGTACATAACCATGAAACAGTAAATGGTCAATAAATAAGTCTTCAATAATATGATGAAATTCGCAAATTCATTTCCTTTTAGATATATTTCGCGCACCCATTCCGTTCTACAATAGCGACGACGTCTCAGCAGTCTCCGAATTAGAAGAGAATTATCTTGAAGATACGGATTCATTGCGCACCAAAGAGGGCTTCACGATTTCACGAATATACGAAGGCGATATTGATATTATCACTAAAACCGAAACACTGCCTATCTGACGGACGAAAACGTTTTCGGTGTGCGCACTCAATTCGTACGACAAATATCGATATGATTCGTACGATGAAAATTCGCGTCCAATGCGGCCGGCCTAAAACGTGCCCTTACCCGCGTTTTTGTGGTTCAGTTCGCCGTGCACGTCGTGTTACGAAACGTAATTTTTTTGTTAGGAAGTTCTCCCTATTTAGGTAAGATTATTCAGCCGTTTCTCCATATTTTGTATTTTTGTTTGTTTGTTAGTGTTCTGATAAATATTCTCCATTGTTTATGTCGGAAAAATATCGGTTTAAAGTATTTCTACTAAAATACAACCGGTCAAATATTTATAGCTCTACATTTGAATTAAAATTCGGTCAAATACTAGAGGAATTATTAGTTTCATAATCTAACAATTATTGGAAATGGATTTAATAATAGGATAAAGTTCATTACGTAATGATGCTTCGCATCCGAATGGAAATTTTTGTTTGTCAAAGTTTAGCGGAAGCGGATAAAAAATAATAACTAGTTTGACTCTTTTATTTTGGTGCAATTCGTCACCTTCTTCAGGGCTACAAAAACAATATCGAACAATAAAAATATAGTTTTACATTCAGAACATTCAGATGACAATCAGAATTCAAAAATAAGGCTACACTGAACAAAAGCTTAACAATAGTAGAGGAAAAACTCACCTAAAAATATGAATCAAACCAGGTCACACGGTTGTAACAATATATAAAATACATTGGTGAAATGCCGAAGTAAAACAGTAAAAACAGTAAACAATTAAAAATTAAAAACAATTAAGAAACATTACACACAGCTAATGGGTTTGACAGCAATTACAAAACTAAAGATAGAATTGATACTTCCGAAAACTGAATACCCGATTATGGGGTGTTTCCAAATTGTGTTGAGAATCAACGAATAAAATTATTAATTAGATGGTTATATATTTGACTTAAATTATCCGTATCTGTTTTTTTGTTAATAGAATTCTTGTCTTTTCGTATCATAACCTAATTAGTCTCTTTTTGTAATTCATCTCAAAATCAATAATGCTTAAGTTTTCAAAATCGAAGTTATGTTTTTTTCAAAATGGTGAAACTGCAATGCTGTTGTTTTATTAGGGTCAGTAAAATGTTTATTCATACATTAATTTTTGTGTCCTCGAACTCTATCGCGGAGGAGCCGTTTAGTTTGGTCAACATATGAAGCAAAACAATCCTGACAGGGAATTCTGTAAACTAAATTCAAATTGTATAGTTTATCCAACTCATCTTTCATCAAACTATAAAAATCGCTGAACTTTTTTGTATGATAAAAGACTATCTGATTTGTATCATTAGATAAAATGTGTTTGATTCTCTGCGACAATCCATAGCAAACGGAATTTTATAATAATTTCTTTGATTGCTTTGAGAAGACTGACTTCAGTTTTCATAAATGTTTGTAATATATAAGAAGATTCGAATATGCTACAACTAATGGTGATAAATATTTATCAAATTGATTCAAAATATATTGTAACAATTTTGTATGACTCTATACATTCTGGCAGATGTGGTTTTGAGGGCGCCAAAACTTTGCTGGTTTCAATAGCCTGATGAAGAATGTGTCACTTTCATAACCATCCCAAGGAGTAATTTGCAGATGTTTGTAAACCAAGAATTTATTTATTCAGCGAAATATCGATTCCAGAGCACTATAATAAAACCGAAATGAAAGTTAATATATACCTGTGCGGATTCCAAATTATCTTTCAATATTTGTCACTCTACACCAAATGATTTGTTCGTTTTTGTATATGTCTCATATTATTTTGAAAATTTACTTCCGCCGAATACACAAGCTGCTACTCTATTTGTATATCTGAACCTTGGAGTCCGATAATGAGATACAACATTAATTTTATTGAATATATGTACACCCTGATTCTAACTGTCCATGATACAAATAAAGTTATTTCATCAAATTCGTTTAAATAGGAAGAAAATACTTCACAAAGCTCGAAACGGATGATATTACAGCTACTCATTATGTCAATGGAGTAAATACCAGTACTGTTATAACAACATCTACCGAACAGCATCTTGGCAATAAAACATTTAGGCATTCCGGCATAAATGAGGAACTTGAGGTAAGGTTCATAGAAATAATTTATTTTCATTAACTATCTATGAAGGTTACTGATATTTCCAAAATAACGTTTAACATATACTCTAATATATGAACATAAACATCAGAAAATCATTGTATTGTGGAATTAGTTAGAAACATTGACTTTCATTTAAAACACTAATATAAGTAGATTTCACGAAGTAAGGGTCGAGACAGTTAATTTCATCAGAAAATCACTTACCGGCGATTTCAGGTTCACATAATGTAAAGTTTAACTGAAAAGTTAAACTAAAAATTACTTTAAACTTATTCTGAAAATGGCTTTTTTCTACTACCGTGCGTAAAATACGAACTTTAGACACACTTTCGAGTGCGTAAAACTTTAGTTTACGCACTAGTGCGTAAAGAGTATTTCTTTACGCTCTAGTGCGTAAAGAAAAAGTTCCAATTTGTATGTAGTTCTAGCTATTCTTATAAAAATATAGGTAGGTATAATAAACGGATATTAAATCTGTTTTTTAAATCAGAGATTGAAACATATAGAATTCAGTAAAGTGCATACCTAATAATTTAATAAATAATTATTGTGTACTGAATAATAGAATAGGGTGCATAAGTGGTATCTATATAAGTTGGCTGTGAGTGACTGACATTTCCTCGTGCATTGAATTTGACATTTAAAACTTAAATTGAGATCTTCCGATTATACCTATTAAGGTAAGCCGTTTCTAATGATTAAAGTAAGTATAATTTACAATAGTAAGTACCTGTATTTCATATATAAACAGTTTCCAATAAATTTCATATAAAAAAAATTCTACTTCATAGAATTTTCAGAGAAATGTTTTCCTATTACGTTTGTATATGTACTCAACTTTCACAACGTATAGTGTAGTTATCCGTAGCGTAGTGGCTAAGGTGCGAGACTCACATGCGGGAGGACCCAGGTTCAAGTCGCGCTCATGCCACTTTTTTAATTTTGTGTTAATTTTTAGTGATAATTATTTTTAGGTGGCTTTTATAATTGGTATTTCCGGCGCATGCCGAAGAGAAGAGTTGACAAAACTAACAATAACAGATATTGAAGATAAGGAAACAATATTAATCATTAGAATTCCTGAAACTAAAAATGGGACAGAAAGGGTTTTTACTATTTTAAATCCAACTAATTCAAAAATAGATTATTTGGCTTTTATTAGAAAATATATTGCTTTAAGACCTCCTATGGTGGATACTTCCAGATTCTTTTTAAAATATGTAAATAATAAATGCACAAAACAACCAGTGGGTATAAACACATTTGGCAAAATGCCATCTATTATAGCAAAGTACCTTAATTTACCTGATCCAGCCATGTATACAGGACATTGTTTTAGAAGGTCATCGGCCACCATGTTAGCGAACTCTGGAGGAGACCTCCTAACCGTAAAGAAACACGGAGGCTGGAAGTCGTCTACAGTTGCAGAGAGCTACGTAGACTCTACATTAACTAAACGAAATAATATTTCTAATTTAATATTAATGGATGATGATAATAATTTCCCTTGTACATCCCAAAATAATGGTAATACGATTTTATTGGAAGATAACACCCTTTCTACTACATCCACCCTTGCTACCGGCAATTCTTCATCCTATGGATTAGCTAACATTAGCAATACTACTGTAGTTTCTAAATCCACGGACAACTCTTTAGAGCAAGCTAAAGGATTAAAATTTATTAACTGCACAAATTGCACCTTCAATATTGATATTGTTAATAACTGAATTCGTCTGTTGTTTTATTAATTTGTTCTAATTTTGATTAAAATGTTCAAAATATTAATCAATATATAATATATTTTATTAGGAATCAATAAAAGCGTTATAATTTCTTCTAAAGAAAACTTAAACTTACTTTACGCACTAGTGCGTAAAGAAACATACTTTACGCACTAGTGCGTAAAGAAAATTACTAATAAACTTCTGTATATTGATAAAATTTTCGGTAGTAGAAAAAATATTGTATGCAATTCGTGTGTAAATGCCTTTTTTCGACTCATGTGATTGTCGCATTCGCCTGCGGCTCATGCGACAATATTCACATTCGTCGAAAAAAGGCTACTTTACACACTTGTTACATAAATAACTATTTCTCACTTGCTATTTCACAAAAGGGACAGTGCTGTTGCATTGAAAACAATTGTATGGAATATAAATTTGCGTGAACAGAAATTGAAAGATAAAATCATTAACTTGACTGTTTCCACACTATTTAAAATTATATATGAAGACCAATCTTCGGTTAAAGTTCTATTTACTCTTCTATCGCCACATAATATCTATCTTATTTACCAAGGCTTTGCTATAAACTGTTTCAAAATTTAACTATTCATATGTTAGAATCGCGAGAACATTTGGAACATCCAAATTTTGAGGCTGACCTTGCATACACATAAACGTCATTAACATATGCATAAACATTTTCTGACTACCCATCTACAAAATTTCTCGTGTCAATACAGACTCACACGAAGTGAAAAGATCAAGTAACTAATGTGTCAAAACCTGACGGAGATTTTACTAGAAAAGAGGATCCACAATCTAAATAGTCTTTGGTTCAGAATAAATCGTACGGTACTATGACAAAAAAAGTGTTATTGAGACAAACAACTTTTCAAGTGGAAGGTTCCTGACAACAATATTCGTCGTTGCTGCATATAAATGTAACCGATGGGAGGAAAATGAACCATGCGCGAGAAAAGAGAAACAGTTTTTTATGATGAAATGAACTTTTCAAATGTTTAGATAGATATAATTAAACTAATCAAGTAGTAACTGGCTCTCATTGTTAGAATAAAATAGGTGAACAGAAGTGTTAATGGTGAACTACTCCTGCCACACTTTCCCAATTTTTCAAACATGAACTTCCACGAAGCCTAACAGAGCCGAACATTTTTAAACATTTTCTTTTAAAATATTTCAAACATGTGTCTGCTGGTACTACCTACTTATTAGATAAATAGATACATTTATGACTTGAAATTGAAAGTGCAGAACATGTCACTTCTCAATATTGATGTTCTTCACAAAAAATAGAACTTGTGGACTAGTAGTGGTGTCTTATCACAATTAGATATCTGTTTAAATGTCTAAAAAAATTTCAAACGCTACGCCGAATAGTTTTCCAGATGAAAAACTCCGAATTTCAAGCCAACCTTTAGCCACTAGCATTCGTATTGTTAGATTTTCCGGATTGAGTTACCGTTATATATATACATATATATATATATATATATATATATATATATATATATATATATATATATATATATATAAATTCCTTCCATTGTTCTTGGGCATCAGGTTAATTATAAATAATGTATCAAATTCTATTTTTTATTTGACGTTTCGCTCCATAGTTCGGAGCATTTTCAAAAATGTTTACATTGATGTTGTTAAAACAATAAATTGTAAACGATTGAACTATTAAAATTAAATGTACACACAGAGACGACAAAAACTGGTTACTAACAAAACTATTTCAAAAATAATAAAATCGAAAGTACCTGCCTTAGAAACAACAGTTTACAATATACCAGGGACATTCAATAAGTTGATGTTATTATTATAATAAATTATAATATATCTGGCTTAGATTTTTTATATCTTGTTTATCGTTTAATGCATTGTTCTCCTTTTTCATATGTATCATTTCTTTTATTGTCAGTTTTTTGTAATTAGAATCTTGGTTTATTATTTTAGTATTATTAAAGTCAAATTTATGTTTTTCATTTTTCACATGTTTATGAAGCGCAGTGGAGGCGTTTTTTGTATATTTATGGCCATTAAGTCTATTTTCAAGATGTTGGGTTGTCATACCTATATATTTTTTGGGACAATCTAAACATGGTATAGAATATATGACGTTAGATTTTTTTGAATAATTTATTTGACTTTTTAATTTGGAGAACAATGGTGATAGAGTATTTTGTGCCCTATGACAAACTTTTATGTTATGTTTAGATAATATATAGTTTAGTTTTTCTGAGAGTTGATTTGTGTATGGCATTGCAATGTAGGTAAGAGGGGCTAGTGTATTGGTTTGTGTTGATTGGATTTGACTATTGTAAAATTTATGTGTGCGTTGTTTAATAATTCTGTCAATATGTTTGGAAGGATAGTGATTGTTTTGTAATATTGTTTTTGTTTGATATAAAATTTCTGGACGATATTCAGGTGATGTGAGTGTAATGGCTCTATCTACTAATCCTATGATTACGCTGTTTTTTTGGGAATTAGGATGGTGGGAGTGGTAATTCAAGTAGCGACCTGATGATGTTTCTTTAATAAAATGTTTTGTTGTAATTTTATTTTCTCTAGTTTTAATAAGTGTCATGTCCAAAAAATTTATGGTATTGTTTTGTTCTGTTTCTATTGTGAATTGAAGCTTTGGATGTTTCATAAACATGTGAAAAATGAAAAACATAAATTTGACTTTAATAATACTAAAATAATAAACCAAGATTCTAATTACAAAAAACTGACAATAAAAGAAATGATACATATAAAAAAGGAGAACAATGCATTAAACGATAAACAAGATATAAAAAATCTAAGCCAGATATATTATAATTTATTATAATAATAACATCAACTTATTGAATGTCCCTGGTATATTGTAAACTGTTGTTTCTAAGGCAGGTACTTTCGATTTTATTATTTTTGAAATAGTTTTGTTAGTAACCAGTTTTTGTCGTCTCTGTGTGAACATTTAATTTTAATAGTTCAATCGTTTACAATTTATTGTTTTAACAACATCAATGTAAACATTTTTGAAAATGCTCCGAACTATGGAGCGAAACGTCAAATAAAAAATAGAATTTGATACATTATTTATAATTAACCTGATGCCCAAGAACAATGGAAGGAATTTATATACAAGGTTAAAGAAAAACAAATAATTTATATATATATATATATATATATATATATATATATATATATATATATATATATATATATATATATATATATATATATATATATATATATTTAATTTTTCCAAGCTATCGGAAACTTTTATTTCCCCCCTCATCAGGGAGTACTACAAAAGAGTATAAAAACGTTATGACAACTATACTATGGGACCAAGACCACAATCCGTCAAGTCAAAACCAACCCCGATCTGTAGCTATTTCCTTTCTCTCTCACAGAAAGAAGCGAAAAAATTTGAAACTATTATTAATTTTGCGAAACAACTAGTGATTCAAGCAACACAAACCCTCATCTCTCACTTAGGAGAGGGTATGTACACATAAATCTAGTAAAACTTTTTTCAGAATAATTGATTTCTGTAACATACGCTCTCCTAAGTGAGAGATGAGGGCTTGTGTTGCTTGAATCACTGGTTGTTTTGAAAAATTTATAATAGTTTTCCAAATTCATTAAGGAATGGTTAAATAACTAATAAGATCAGTAGTCTTAAAAAATAATTTCCTTAATAATTAGTCATATGAAATTTTGTCGCAATTGGACCTTTTTTATAAATAATTTTACATCGCCAACAGTACCGTGTGTTGGGTTGAGGCATTTTTGACTGTTTCGCTCCTTTTTGTGAGAGAGAAAGGAAATAGCGACTGATCGGGGTTGGTTTTGACTTGACGGATTGTGGTGTTGGTCACATAGTATAGTTGTTGTAACATTATTATAATATTTTGTAGTACTATCTGATGATGGAAATAAAAGTTTTCGAAAGCTTGGAAAAATTATAAAGAGTGTACTTTTATTGCTGTTACCCCAATGTTATTACAATTTTTCCTAACTGGTCAGCAAAGACTTCCAATCTATTAAGATTAATTATTTGCCAACTTTAGAATCAGGATTATTTTTATTTGGTATGTCGCAATAATACCAAATATTTGTTTTCTTCCGAGCTTTCGAATACCAAATGTATTCATTTTCAATGACTATAATTGTATAATTCCAGTCTGCTACAATAATAGTACGAAACGTGATATTCTCTAAATATTTAACAAAGCTACAAATAAAGTGAATTTAGCTTAACACAATGTGAAACAACAACTACTCTACTCTCAGGGTTGTATGAAAGAAGAATTTTGAGAAGAGTAGGCCGAAGATTCGTGCCAAACTAAGAGTGTATTTGGAGAAAACAAATCCAGTTCTCAGGGCTTTGTTATCTGAAGGATATGAAGATAGAAAATCTTATATTAAAGTTATAATGATAAAAAACGAATAAGGGTGCCACTAACTTTGGTTCCTAAACAAAGTTAGAAAGAAATCAAATACACAATCAGGCAACTTTAAACTGATGTTACTGCTAAAAAAAAGAAATTATTTAGTAATGCTGAAGGCCATGCTCCTAATACAAGTATTTAAAAACATATATAAATATAATGAAATGAATTGAAATGATACAAAAATGCTGATGGTGTTAGTAAACTATTATATAGTGAATACTTATATGTATAATACAGAAATTTTGAGTCGTAGAAGTAAGTGAAGCCTTTTTATGATCACAAAGAACTTATCTGGAATTTATGAAGGCATCTATATTGGTCACTCCATACACTCCAGGTCAAACTTGAGTTCTCTGGTAAACTGAACGCTTAGGAAAGTCCTGCCCAGGTACTACTGATTTCCGTTAGTTTTACTGACCCCAGAAATTGTGTCAGTTAGATAGTCTGATTTCCAAAAATTAAAATCACACAGGGTTGTGTGATCCCGGAATTACGCTACAATATTAAACTGTATGTTACAAACAAATTTTTACATAATGAGATATACTTTGATATCTGTCCAGATACATATATGCTAGACTTACAATTATACAATAACCCAAACTTAGCTTAAGGATTCGTTCTGGACAAACATCTATAATTAACGTTACAGTAAATAATCTTATTTTAAAAACTGAGGAAAACATATTTAGAACATGTGACATCCCAATCATTTTTGTAGCCATTTTGTATAACTCGACAAATGTTGAAGTATTATAATCCTTTAACCACTACAAATTAGGTTCTAAACCTTTGAATTTATAACATACCAGTGATCCAGTTGATTCCCCTGCCAAGATGTTAATTTATAATTCTATAAAATTGCCCTTGGCACCTTCGAATTACTGCACAATTCCTTCGATCTCGGCAAATTTTCAGAATTCTCTGCGGTTCCAGTCAGAAATCCGATATCGATATCCCTTCCTTTGCCCGAATAGACTTTACGACTATTCCACCACAAAGGAATTTTCGATAAAATTTAAAAGTAGTTTTATTTCACTTTTAATTTGAAATACGTGACGTATATTGCACCAAAAAATTAATTTTTTTTGAGAAATTATTTAGTAAAATAACCGTTTCAAATGCTACCAATAAACTGAATTTACGCCTTAAAATGTATAACAATGGCGAAAAGAAGAACATGAGTGTTATATCTACAAATATTTTACACGTTTTTAAAAAGTATCGTAATCTATATAATTCAAAATTTCCTAATCTTGAACAACAAGTATAACAAACTTCGCAATGCAGTGAAGACAATTTCGTCCTGTCTGGTACACATCAGTGGGCGGGATCTGGTCAGCTCCTTAGCTGACTCATTATTTAACTTATATTACAAAGACAACATCTAATTTGCCCTCTCAAGAATAAAACTAATTGGAATCACATTTATGATCTATTTTATTATATTATTGTGACAACCCCGTAAAAAACTAAGGAAAGCACAGCTATCCGTAGGGGATGAAAATAAACGGTTTTAAAGATTAAAACTAACTTTTCCGCATCTGCGAGACGCCCTGAATGATATTCTATCATAAAATTGTCACTTGTATGCACTTTGGGGGCTGTATCGTGCTAACAAACCGAAATTTTTCCAAAAATAACCAAGAATGTAGTATATCTGGATTTATAGGACCCGTTGTACACACTCTAGTGAGCTGAAAATCAATAGGGTTCATCTGTGGGACGTCCTGAAAAATATCCAATTATAAAATTGGTCACTTGTATACACTTCAGAGGCTGTATCGTGCTAACAAACTGGAATTTCTGCAAAAATTACCAAAATTGTTGTGGCATTTCAAGTACCATCGCACCCGTTGTACTAGCTCCAGTGAGCTGAAAATCAATAAGTTTCATATAAAATATTCCCTGAATAATATCCAATCATAAAGTTGGTTTCTTGTATACACTCCGGGGGCTGTATCGTATTAACAAACTGCAAATTTTCTCAAAATGGTACTTCAAGTACCATAGCACCCGTTGTACTGGATCTGATGAGCTGAAAATCGATAAGGTTCATCTGTGAGATGTCTTGAATAATATTCAACCATAAAATTGTTAACTTGTTGCCCTCCGGAGGCTGTATCGTGCTAATAAACTTAAATTTCTCAAAAAATGACAAAAATGTCGTACTTCCAGTACCATAGCACCCATTATACTGGCTCTAGTGAGCTGAAAATCAATGGGGTTCATCTGTGAGATGTTTTGAACAATATTCAATCATAAAAATGGTGACTTATTGCACTCCAGAAGGTTGGGCAGAAAAGTAATATTGTGAAATAATAAATCTGGATAAAGGATACCTATTAGCCATTTGATAAACTGATCAACTGAAAATCATTAGAACATACAGTAGGGATACATCCAAATAAGTAGAAACATCTACATTTCAATTTATGTTTTTAATTCATCACTGTATTATGGAGTTCCTTCTTACTGTGAATTAAAATATTCTTAACTGAAACTATAGGGACACAACCATACTCGTTATGTGCGCTGTAATGTTTGTTTTTGTTTGTTTATGTTTTCGGCGCTATTTTATTGGCACCTTGAATATGGTGTTTTTATGAGTATGTGTGAATTTAAAATCACTGTATTAATAATTAAGAAAGATAATTTAACCTCCAGGTCGATGGAAAGATAGTTGGAAATGTAGTTGGACAATTTTCACCCAATCTACAACTGCCAGATGTTGATGAAATCAAATCAAATGTTTTTTTCAAAGATTTGGAAATCACAGGAAACATTTTTGTTAAAAGCAACTTCAATCAAGAAGAGTACTATTTATTACTTCAAGATATTCTATATTGGGTGAGTAAGACCGTTTTATTTTGAAATAAATAATTAAAAATGAATGTGGATTATTGGTTGTGAAGCTATCAATTAATTCCTGATGCGTTGAGCAGTGCTATTCTTTTTCTTCTTCACTACAGATCAATTAGCAAACATTGATCTTTTCCAATAGTTTGCCTGTTTATGTATCGTCGTTAGTAGTTCCATTGCAACTCTTCATATTATACCCCACGCACTCTTTTAACATGCGCATTCAGACGTATACTGATCGTAAATACAAATTATTATACAAACAGCATCTTCATTCATTCGTTTGGGTTATGTGCAACAGCCCGGAAACTTGACCTAAGTCATTGTACCGTTCCCAATATTATCTACTTCCAGTCCAAAAGGTTCGTGTCCTCGATATAGGCCACTAGCTTATTTGAGGATTTTGAGTAGTTCTGATGGGTTCTGATGGTTGTATTGTTTCCTTTCCAAAATGCGTATTCCTGAGTCCTTGTACACGTTCTTACATAAGCAGAGTATATGAATAGGTGTTTCATCCATTAGTTCGCGTTTCCTACATATAGGTTCACTGACTTTTCCAATTTTGTATGAATGTTTCCTTAGGGTACAGTGTCCCGTAACCAAATCGGTAACTGTCTTCAAGGGTCTCTTGCTCAGTTTCAATAAACTGTTGATTGTTTTGTGTTTACATTTTCCATAAGTTTTTTGTGTGAAGGTGACCTTCTGTCAACCTATATTTGATTTGGTGTTCCTTGTCTAGCCAGTTCCGGTTTTCCCCTCTTATGTAATCCTTTGTTATTCCACAGAACGGTTCCAGACCTATGGAGTTAGCTAGTTGGTCCGCCAGTTCATTATTTGCAATCCCTTCATATCCTGGCACCCATACTAGAGACACTGTGTTATCTCTTGCCATCTTGTTAAGGGACTCTTTACAGTTTTTAACCAGTCTAGACTTTGTGGTTGGATTACTGGTACCTTTCAGAAGTGCCTGGCTGTTAGTACATATTTTTATGCTTTGTTCTTGATGTTTTCATCAATAGAGACTATAGCAGCAATTGTTTCTGCCTGAAATACAGACGTATATAAGGCTGAAGAACATTTTCTTTCTAGGTCCATTTATACCAGTCCCAGTGCCGGGATTCGTTTTAGATCCATCAGTGAACCAGATGATGTCTCTAGGATTACCCGAGTGCATCACTTCACTCGCTCAGTGTATATATTTTATTGTATCATACTTTCCAGACCCATTTGAAAGTTCGGTTCATCTAGTATTATCCCAGTTGTATCGGTATGTCGTCCATGAACATTTTTCGGGCTCCACATGCGTCCCGATTTCAGTCTGATGATCGCCATCATTACCTCTGCCCTAACAAAGAGTTCCAGAGAAGGAAGGTCTATAAGGGCTTCAATTGATGACCTCCCCGTGCTGTTCATTGCCCCGGTAATACCGAGGAGAGCTTGTCCTTGAATTGTAGTTAATTTATTCCCTACTGAGGACACTGCTGTCCTTCTCCACCAGACTATCGTTCCAAAGGTGATCGTTGGCCTAATGACTATTGTGTAAAGCCAGTTTACCACCTCAGGTCGTATTCCCCAGGTTTTGCCCATAACTCTTCTGCATTGCCAGAACAGCCTGGTTGCCCCGGTAGTAGGTTTTTCCAGGTGTGTCCCCCAATTCAAATTAGAATCCAGTGCTACTGCCAGATATTTCATTTCTTTGGATATTCCTAGTTTTTATCCGAAAAGTTGTACTCTGTCCTTCGGAAGAGCTTTTTTATTCGTAAATGCAACTAGTTTGGTTATCTTTGGATTGGCTGTAAAGTCGTCTTTAAGGCACTAGTCTTTCACAATTCATAGTGTTTCTTGTAAGACATTCGCGACTGTCTCCGTAAATTTTCCCTTGGTGACAATCACTAGATCGTCCGCGAAGCCCTGAGTCCATATCCCTTGATCATTCACTCATAAACACTCCTTCTTTCAGATGCATTTGTATCACTTTTCCATAGTTTTCACCATCAATGATGTCAGACTAATTGGTCTGTAAGATTTGGCCTGGGTGTACGTATCATAGAAATTCACCAATCCTCCTAAACCTCTGCACAAAGTTCAATAATCATATGTAGGCAAGATTTGGAACACATTGAGAAATTATCGTTATGTTTGAATCAATTGAACCTAAATAAAATATGTGAGGGGTAGCATAAGTTTAGACATATATGATAGGGATAATGAAGCTGTTTTTCATTACTATCAACTTCTAAAAAAATTTCTGTATCTACTTTCGACATTTTTAGGATGATGTGAATGCATCAATTTTTTCTGCAAAAGAATTTCCAAAGGGTCTTAAGAGTTCCACTCTGGATGTGGAATCAGGTTCAATTAACGATATGAACTTAAGTGCGATTGTTACTCAAAATACAGATCAACAATTCAATTTCGATGTATTAAACGGAAGTGTTCGAATCCAGAAACTTTTTCTACGCGGCCTATATGAAAATACAAATATAACTAAGTTGAACAACAGTTTAACTAAATTGAAAGAGAAGCAATTCATAAATTCAAGCCTAACATTTGATGAAATAGAAGCAGCAAATTTGGAAATTTATAAAACGCTTCACAACATCAGTGTGGATGAATATTTATACACGAGGGATGGTGGACATATTTACCAAATGGCAACGTTCAATAAAATTGTGGTGGGAAATATAACTGTAAAAGGTGTGTGATAAAATAATATTTCTTAATAAATGTTTGCCTTGTATGACAAAATTCCATAGTAAACTTCAGGTATAGTACGCTCAAATAGTGCAGAAACGTAATAATATATCCCCTTTAAGTTATGTTGCGGAGCTAGACACTGAAAGGTATTAATATTTTGATTTATTTTACCAATACTACTTGCACACTACACTATAAGGTAAAAGCACCAACTATCGACAGTAACCCATTTATCGACATATTTTTTCTTCATAAACCAAAAATAAGCATTCAAAAGCGGGAAAGGTAAAGGACCAATTAGAATCCGTTGTTTTCATCTTTGTTCTACTCTATGTTTTTGTCCCTGTAACTATACGTGCCCTGTTCTTTTAAGGCCGATCCTCACTAGAGCGGCGCGGCGCAAGCGGGGCGCGTGCGATTGTTTAGGCAAAATTCCGCTTCCAACGTATTAAAGACGGATTCCCATCTAAGCAGCATCGAGCGGCGCGGCGCAGAGCAGAGCAGAGCAGCAAAATGCTGCTTACAATTGGATACGTATAATTCAATGGGGTCGTTTCCACCTAAGCAGAGCGTTGCAGCGCCGAACAGATCAGCGCGGCGCTGCAAAATTTTAATTTCCCGCGAAGCATTGGCATGCAGAATGTCGCTCGTAAACTCGCCGCTCTGCTTGTTGACGGACAAGTGGGAATTGGAAGATTCGCGCGCAGGCAGCAAGTTGTTCCAACTTGTTTGTTTTGAAGTGATTGTTAACTATGGACGGAGAAAAAATTGATAAACTTATCGTTCTTGTAGCTGAATATAGTGAGCTATATGACATGGCTCATAAAAATTATAGTAACCAACATAGGAGAGAAATAATTTGGACTGAAATTGGTAACAAACTTAATGAAAAGGGTAAGTGTTAATTTATTGTATTTATATTAATTATTTAATTTATAATAAATTGTTATTGCTGTTACTATCCATTTAATACAATGTACTCATAGTTACGATGGGTCCTAGTTAAGATATAATTAGTAATGACATTTACAGGCACTATTTTGAAAACTAATAAGTAACGGGTAATTTACTTTATTTATTACCATACAATTATAAAATAACTTTACAGTTAGTTTAAGTATTTCCTATATTAATTGCATCTTCTTGCCAAGAAACTGCCCCTGAATCAGAGTTAAAATATCCCTTAAATGCATCTCGTATTTTGAGTGCTTCATTGGAGCATTTTCCACCAATGTTCGATATACTTGTAAAAACTGGTGCTTCATTGTCTGTTCTCTCTTGCTCTAGTACGGTCAAGAAGACATTGTCATTTCTAAGAAAGTTATGCAAACAAAGACTAGATAAAATTATTTTATCTGCATTTTTTGGGTGAATCTGTATTTTATTTAAGAATATTCTAAACTTTTGACAAAGAATCCCAAAGGCATTTTCGGAGACTCTACGAGCTCTGGAGAGACGATAATTGAAAATTCTTTTATCTTGTGACAATCCGCGTCCTGAGTAAGGTCTCATTAAATAAGTTTTACAAGGGAACGCTTCGTCTCCCACTATTACATGTGGTAAAGGTTCGCCATTTACAGTAACTGGTCGATCCTTAGGCATTCCAAATGTTCCATTTTTAAGACTTTTTCCCATATTCGAAGCAGTAAATATCCCACCATCGCTATTTTTACCGTATGCTCCAACATCCACGGCAATGAACCTGTATTCTGCGTCTACCATCGCCAATAACACTACTGAGAATGATTTCCTATAGTTGAAATACAAGGATCCACTTCTGGGAGGTGCTTGTATAGTAACATGCTTGCCATCTATCGCAGCCACACAATTAGGAAAATTCCAAGTACTTTCAAATTTGTTTGCACAATACCGAAGTAACTCTGTTGTGGGTTGTGGCATTACAATATGTCCTAGAGTCTCCCAAATAACATTGGCGGTATGATTTATAATCTTGTGTATTGTGGAGTGTCCTATTCTAAAGTTAAAAGAAAGTGTCTGGTAGTCTACCCCTGTTGCCAAAAACCTGAAAAAGAACACCATACTTAATAATGTATTCTATATAAAAATATATTTTTTTACAACTGGTTAAATACTATTACACATTTTTTGTAGCCGAGGTTTGTAAGCAGAGATGGAAAACTTTAAGAGACGCTTTTCAGAGAGCAGCAAAAAACAACCACACAAAAAGTGGACAAGCTGCTAAAGGCAACAAGAAATGGAAATACTGGGATGCCATGGCTTTTCTTCAGCTTCATATTAAAGGCAGAGAGTATGAAAATATTTTCATATGCTATCATTATGAACTTATTAACCAGTGATTTATTTATTTCAGAACTCATTCAAATGTTAGCCAAATACAGCAAGAAGATATTAGTGACGACGATGAAGTTGATACTCGAGTAGAAAATAATACACAAAGCCAAAGAGGAGACATATTGTGTGAAGATTATGATGCCGAAAATAGTTTAGATATTCCGTCTTTTGTGTCACAGCCAAACACACCATCTTGTTCTTCAAGCGTAGAGACTCCATCAAGACCATCATCTCGTGTTACAAATGTCAAAAGTGTCCAGCGTTGTAAGACATTGAAAGCTGCAGTCAGAAATGATGAGTCAATACCGGAAATATTAAAAGAATATGTTGATGACAAAAAACGTAGTCGTTTAGAAAAGCAGACCAAAGATCTTGTAAAACCATCAGGAAATGAAAATAGCCCACTAATAGATTTTTTTATTAATATGGGCAAAACAACGGCTACATTTCCCCCACTATGGCAAGCTACCGTGAAAAGTAAAGTATTTCAAATAGTAAATTCATACGAATTGCAAATGTTTTCAAAGTCCTCCTCTTTGATAACACAAACTTCTAGTGAGTGTCAAATTCTGGGTCACACTCAGACACCCTCCCAAATTCATGAGACATTTCCACTTCAGCCACCAATGCAAATACAGTCACCTATGCAGAATCCACCATCTGTACAAACTCGACCGCCAATGCAACAACAAAGCTCTGTACAAGATGAATCGTCTACATTCTTCGGGGAAACTTCGACATACTATTCACAATTCGCAACTCAATTACCTCACTCATAGACACTTCACTAATCTTGCCCATTTTTTTGTGAAGAGATATGTGTTTTAGTTTATTTTTTCTATGTGTTTCCTTAGGACTGTTTTGTTCACTGGTGTTTATTTTTACAATCATATTATCAAACATAAAATCAGTTTATTTTGTTGCGTTAAATAAAAAATTGTGTTTTCATATCAATTAAAAATAAATATTTGGACTAATTAAATCAATCATTTGCTTACCTTAGAAAAACAGTTAGCCTCTCTTGTGGACTGATGCTCTGCCGAAATTTAGTATTTTGTTTCGTTAAAGGAATGCGCAAAAGATCGAATAGTTCATTAAATTTTTGTGGGGACATTCGATAGTACTTATAGAACTTCTGTTCATCTTGCTGGAGACGCGCGAAAAGTGTATGGAATTCACCCTCATTCAATCTTGCACGAAATATGTCATGGACCCAATATTTTCGTTTAGTTTTCTTTTTCTTTTTCAATTCATGACATACAGCAACTGCAAGAAACATAAAATCGTCTGATGAAGATGAAGACATCTTGACGACCAGAACAAAATAACAAAAACTGAAAATTCTGTGCTGCGCTGTACTGTGTATACTGTCTCGTGCTGCTTAGGTGGGAATTGGTGCCAGAAAACACTGCTTCGTGCTGCGCTGCTCTGCTCTGCGCCGCGCCGCTCGATGCTGCTTAGATGGGAATCCGCCTTAAATAATGAGACCGTCCCCACCTGCACGGCGCGATGCGTCGCGTTTCAAAGCAGCAAAATTTTAATATTCTCAAGAGCGTTGGTACGCGGCACTGCCGCCTAGAAACGCGTCGCATAGCCCGTTGACGGACAAGTGTGGATGAGGAAGCGTCAAATACACGCAGTGACTTGCAGTTTCGCCCGAAAATTTCACAGTAGGCCCTTAAAATGGACGGTCACAAAATCATGAAATTGATATTGCTCATTTGTGAATATAGTGAATTATACGATATGAAAGACAAAAATTACAGTAACCAAATAAGAAGAGAAAATATTTGGGATGAGATTGTAAGAAAACTAAATGAAAGTGGTAAATATTTATTTATTCCTGGCAAATAGCAGCTAGGAAAATTAAATAATCAGAGGATGATGAGGACGACATCTTCTATACGCTGTGCCGCCAAAACACACACCGATCCGTTTGCTGCCTACTTGGTGACGCTCAAATGAGAATACACATGCCGAAATTTGATGCACGTTCCGCAACCCAATGCGCGCGCCTCTAATCATTGCCTTTAGAAAAGCGTCAGTTCAGTAGTTGCCATAGTAGGGGTACGATCAACTGCTTACTAGGTAAGAACACATGTTATATTCTCAGTCATATTTAAATCATTTCAATCAATTAGTGGGTTTAGTAATTGTTTGTTATAGATTATTGTGGACAATTTATGAGATATTAAGGCAATTTTAGTGAAAAATGTTTTTATTACACTGAAAAACTTGGTGTCGATAAATGGTTCCCTCGCATTTATCGACAAAAGTGACGATAGCTGGGAAACACACAAAGTTACATGTAAAATAATTTTCCACTCTTGTAGAAACAGCTTTTCTTATTTTAAAAGAAATCTTTTATAAAACGACCAATTATCGACAAGTTCTTTGTAAAACCCAAGTTGTAGTAAAATTGTTTTAATTTAACTGTCGATATAAGAATACTTGAAGTGTCGATAAATGGGATTAGTCAGTGTCGAAACAACATTCCAAAAGACCTTAGTTAGAAATTTATTAAAAGCTCATTATTCAATTAAATTTGTAATATAATAATATTCTATTTTTGCTAAACCGGCATCAGAATAATTAGTTGGAAATCATCGACACTAAAAATTCATATAACTACTATTTTTAAACAATCTATAAAGTTCACCTGTCGAATTTACATCCTTTTTGTTGACCATAAATGCTTATTAAACAATATTCGTTTATAGATGGCAAAGAGGTATCAATATTCCGTTGAAGACATAAGCAAAGCTATAAAAGCTACGAAGAATGGAATGCCAGTGTTAACAGCGGCGAGGCTGTATAGTGTACCTCACACAACATTATTAGATAAAATTGAAGGAAGAACACCTGTTGAAAGAAAAATTGGCCCCCCAACAATACTTCGTGCGAAAGAAGAAGACATGTTAAAACATTGGATCCTACATCCAGCAAAACATGGGTTTCCCGTTACAAGAAGTTAACTTTTAGACAGCGTCCAAATACTTCTTAATGAAATCACGCTTTTTAAAAAGACATCAGAAAATAATCGTAAGAATGACTCAAAATTTAACACGTTCACGTTCTATTCAAAATGAGCCTACTATTAGAAATTGGTTTAATGAAGTCCGAAATTACTTCATAACTAATGATTATCTTGATATTGCCAATCATCCAAACAGAGTGTGCAGCTGTCACGAAACTGCATTCTTTTTAAGTCCGAAAAATGATAAGTTTCTCGCAAAAAAGGAGACAACAGCATGTACACTTTTATCAATAATAACGAAAAAGGGTGTCTAACTACACTTGTTATGTGTAATACTGCCGGAGATTTGCCACCTCCTATGATCATCTATAGCTATAAAAGAGTACCACGTAATGTTTTACAAAAAGTTTAATCTGATTGGGGCATTGGAAAATTTGAAAGTGGCTGGATGACGGGGGAAAATGTTTATGAATATATAGTGAATATTTTTTACACTTGGCTGAAAAGATACAACTCTACCAGTTATTCTCTATGTGGATGGACATACGTCGCATATGACTATGATTTTAAGCGAATTTTGTAGAAATAATGGAATCATTTTGGTTTCTTTTTTGCCCAATTCCACCCATATGTTGAAACCCTGCTTTTTTCCATCCGCTGAAAAGTGCATGGACAACGACTATCCAGAGAAGAATTTGCTCCAATTTTTCATTCAGTTTTCCAATCTATCGAAAATATCAAATCTATACTCGAAAATGGTTTCAGATCCAGTGGCTTATGCCCTTTCAATGCTGATAATGTAAAATTTATAAAATCAAAAGAAGCAAATAAATCTAACAAGATCTTTGAAGGTTCCCAAATAGCAACGGAATAAATCAGAAATGATAAGGCCAAGGATTTTTTAGAATATTTTGAAAATCAGATTCCCTTGAAAATTCAGACTTTCCGAAGAACAAACGATGTCTGCAAAGGTCCCGAAAAAAATAAGAATTTTTTCAACTTTTGGAAAATTATAAAGAGTCAGGCTGAGAATGGTGTCATTGGAGAAAGTGCTGACTACCTAGAATATGATTTGGAACTCGCAGTTCCAGTTTCCAGCATGGAATTGAATTTAGAGACTCCAGTAGAATCCAATACTGATTTTAATGTAGAAACGCCAACAACAGATTGTTTCACTGCTTTAGATATAGCCAATATGCCTATAGAGTTCGTACCACTGTCCAATTCTGCAATAGAATATATTTTAAATGAAGTATCGCAGGATGAACCACTGATTTTAACAGTTAGAAACAATGTCGATAATAACGATAACAACAATAATAACGATAATATTCCTTCGACTGATACTAACCTCCCTCTTTGTGAACTATCACCACAAGAAAATATTTCAAAGACTAAAAATATCCGTACACCTTTTAAAAAAGCGTTGTTTTGGCCTGGAACAACTCCAGTCTGCCAGGAAAAAGGAAAAATGAAAGAGAAAACCCCTGCTGTAGCTTCATCTAGGAATTGGCAAAATTATTTTCACAGAAAACAGGAAAAGGAAGAAAAACTAATAGAAGAAAAGGAGAACAGAAAAAGATGAAGGGAAAAGAAAGCAGCAGAACTAGCAAAAAAATATAAGCTAAAGAATGACAATGAATATTCAACTGATGAGGATTTTTCGTCTACCGAAATGGCAGAAGGAGACTTAGTCATTTTTCAGTATGGTACCAACCATTTTTCAGGAAAAATGTTGGCTATTAGAGAAGATGACGAAGGAAACATTTTAAATAAGCAATATAAAATAAAATCTATAGAACCTGATGGAAATGGCCAAAACGAGATGATATACTGTGGTACCCATTTAAAGATATCAAAACCAAAATTAATTAAAACGGGACCATATTTTATTCCTGAAATGATTCATTATTTATAATACCTGTTATAATTATAAAAAATATGACTTTTGTACTTACTTACCTTTCAAGTAATTTTAATGAGATTTTTTTTAACTTAAAGAGTTTACATTAATGTTATTTTTTTATTTTATATATTTTTCTTAATAAACAAAATGATTGTTTGAAATTCTATTACATTTTATTAAAATACATACTATATGACTTATACCTTTAATTAATACAAAAATAAACAGTCGATAATCGAGGCTTTGACTTGTCGATCAATGAATTACTGGTATTTTCAGTATGTCGATAATTCCCCCCTTTGTATTAATTTAAATTAAATCTATTTTTTTTAAAAGTGGTTATAAATTGGCATTCGAATATGAGTTATTATATAAATAAAGGTTTATTTTGGAAGTTAGTCTGCACAATAAATTGATGGGATATGAATTTTTGAAATTGAAGGCTTTCAAATATTGCTATCCTGTAGAAAGTCGCTTAAGGTGTCGATAATGGGTGCTTTTACCTTATCTTGATGCTAGCCTACCAACTAAATAGTGAGCGTTGCTTATCGCTGGTGGACACGTGTGTGTTCGAAAAATTGCTATCTCAAAATATACTTATGGTTCAGTCAAATATGGGAAGATTAAAAAGTTATTGGAAAATTATATTACTAATTCTTGTTAATAAAACGAGATGTAAGGTAATGTCATTTGTCTGGTGTTACGTTTAAGATGTATTTAATAATTATAAAATTAATAAATACTTTTTAACGATTGTTAGTTGAAGTTATAATATTAAATTAATAGATCGTATGATGAGCGTTATAAATTATAATATTGACTGGACTATGACAGTATTCAAATCAAAGGATAAGCCGAAACTTTAAAATTCGCATTATATCTCTTACGTGAACTATACCTATCTGAAAAAGATAACTTAAAGATAGAAACGTGCGTCAGTTGATGAAGGTTAAATATCTCTCTCCATAATAGCTATTAATGTAACGAGATTATTATGCGATTTATAATAGTCGAGGACCTATCAATGTCCGAGATGGTGTTAAATCGCTAATAATCAAGTTATATTCAAAGCTTTATCGTATCATTGACAACGGCGATACGAAAATACAAAAAAAAACGGTTTTATGTCATTTCATTTATCATTTCAAAAAGTAATCTTTAAAAATCATGCAAGATTTCGATATTCCTGACGATATATTAGGTGCAGCCAACACTATAAGGTTGAACTTGCTTCCGGACAAATCTAAAATACATTGTGAAAAAGAATATCGGCAGTTTAGTGAGTGGCGAAACAAAGTACATGTTCAAGGTGCAGATGCAGATGCAGAAGAAACTGTGTTGCTGGCATATTTCGCGAAACTCTCTGAGGAATATTCTGCTTCATCCTTATGGCCGAAATATTCCATGCTACGAGCGACTTTAGAACTGAAGGAAAGAGTAGAAATCGATAAATACGGAGCCTTAATACGTTTCATCAAGAATAAAAACGTTGGATATAGAGCAAAAAAAATCAAAAGTATTTACAAGAGAACAAGTCAACGAATTTGTACGTTCTGCCCCAGACGAGGAGTTTTTAAAGATGAAAATGGCTTTTTTAATTGGAATTGGAGGAGCCTGTCGAAGTAATGAATTAGTGAAGATGGCCACGGAAGATGTTGAAGTTTTAGAAGACAAGCTGATTGTTACTATTCCCGACTCAAAAACCCACAAGAAAAGGATTTTTGCTGTGGTATCTGACGGCGAAGTCAATACTGTGCTTTTATTTAAAAAGTGCGCAATTTTAAGGCCAGTCCATGATACTCACCGAAGATTGTTTATATCATATAGAAAGGGAAAATGTACGGTGCAGCCCTGCGGAATTAATTTCTTCTCCAAAATACCTCAAAAAATAGCTGAGTATCTCTCACTTGAAAATCCCAATATGTATACTGATCACTGCGTTAGAATATTTCCGGCAAATTTTCTTGTGAATGCTGGAGGAGATATATTAGACCTACAACAACTTGGTGGATGGGAATCGGCGAAGGTTGCTAGAGGGTATTTGGAAGTGTGACAAAAAAAGTTTCCATTGCTCACAAATTTCAAATCGGCGATGTTTTCGGCAGTGGATTCAGCACTGTGGAACCGCATAAAATCGAAAGGAGTGCTGGCTCGATCACTAATCAATCTTCAGAGGATATACCTATGGCACCGTACATATAAAAGCCTAGTAGCGACACTCTGTGCGAAAGCCGATATGCGAATCCGCTTTACCCCGCCTATAGAGTAGCAGGTTTCTAGCAGGTGACGTCGGCTTGCTGAGTATACAGGGATTCGTGTTAGAGCATACGACATGAAGCTCTGCAGTATATATTTCCATAGAAGTAGCACGACGCAGTCCCTCGTAAATCCGCCGGCCAGTGAACAACTGCCCGACTTCTTAGAACATTGTCGGCGAAATTATCTACAAAGATTTCAAAGGGACAAGTCGAGATTGTCGCTACTATGCTTTTATATGTACGGTGCTTATGGTGGTGGACGCTAAAGGCGAAGGTGTATCCATCAAATTTGAAAACTGTCAAAATATTGTTTTACATGTTCATGAAAACTAGTTCTAATATTATTTAGTATCTAACGTATTATGGTTTAGTGACTAACGTTTTTAATTATGGTGACTAATGTATTATGAGTAACTAATGTTTTATGTAAGTTTTGGTACGTTTATGATGTTAATAATTACTAATAAAGATTTCATATAAAAATGTCTTAATCTTCAATGATACGATAAAAAATTTTACGTTATGAAGGCTAATTGATAACTAAATTATTTAGAGGAAGAGATTAGATAATTGACACAAGCACAATTCAAAATCCTCCTTCTGAAAAGAGACTAAATAAGTGGAATATGTATGTCAAACTACAAATCAGGAAGTGATGGAAGTCTATTAATTCGACCTAGAGAGTACGGAGTCCTGAATGATGTGAAGTTATTTTGCTCAACAATGCGATGAACTGAATCAAAGCCAAACATATTATTGTGAATCTTAAATAATAGTAACAGAATACACAGCTGTATAGATCAGTGACTGAGTGACATAATGTACTGAAATTGCACAGAAAAAGTATTATACGCTCCATATTAATCATTTAACTTCATTACAATATGAGATCTTTCTAACTTTAACCGAAACATCGAAATCCAACTATTTTTACTATATAAAGTTATCGAGTTATTAAACCTTCCATTGGAGTTTCCACTTGATATTTTTGTAAATATCAGTGTCTATTGTTCATTCATTTTATTCCATTCAAGCTTTCGAGTATGATAGCACATAAAAAGAATATTTTTTTGTTTGGTCACCTTTCCAGTTGGCTATCATTTTGGTCGAAACTTTTGAACTTGAAAAAAAAACGATGTTCACGGTGAATACTATGATCTCGCCTAATTAGCTAAGCAAAATATGGATCTCGTTAAAAAGGCATCTAGAAAGTATGTATTTTTTTTTGGCAATGGACACGCTTGTCCGTCACCCAAACACAAATTGAAGAAATTCATTTTAAGTACCTATTAAGTTAAAGTTAAATACTTATATTATTTTTTGTTATATGGTTAAACAACAGATCATAAACAGAATCATCTCCAGTCGCGAGCAACACTTTTATACACGTAGGAAATTGAGCGCCTACTTTTATAAGACCATCCACCAACTCATTACTAGAAAAACCCGCGCAGCCGAAAAATAGGTGATCTAGATCTGCGACCTCGTTATCATGTGGACCAGTGGAGAATCTATTATTCCTATTTTATATAAATGAGATGGAAAACACCCATGATTCATTTTCAATCGAGTTAAGATTGTACAGTATTTTTTATTGACTTTATCATTAAATATATGTGAAGTTTTCTTTGGCAGCTCTTTGTAGATAGAAAAATATAAGCTGGTTGAGTTTTTTGCTATTTCTGTGTAATAGTTATTCCAATCTCTGTAAATATTGACTTTGAATAGACTGTAAAGGTCTCTATAACACGGAATTTTTAGAAAATTGTTTCGCTTCTTTTGCGGCTTCATCAACTATCTCATTACCATAAATACCAGTGTGTGCTTTTGCCCATATAAATATAATTTTAACTTTTTTGAGTTCTAGCTGATATATTTAAATTTTTAATCCTGCATATAATAAAATTATCATAATATTTAGTTGTTATGTTTTTCATGCTCTCTAACACCGACTTTGAATCCGATACGATTATTGCACTTTGAACATTGTTTTCCGCACACCACTCCAAAGCTTTATGTATGGCAACGGCTTCAGCTGTAAAAATGCTACAAATCTTTGGTAATTGAATTTTAAAAATATCTTTACTGTTTTCTACGTAGAATGCACTACCAACTCCTTTCAGATTTTTGCTTCCATCTGTATAAATTATTGTGTATATATTATAATTGCTGATAATAGAATGTAATGAAGTTTTATTATAGGAGGGTAATTCATTATAGTTCGGATATATGACAGTGGGCTTTAGAAAAATGGATTCATAGTTATGCACGAATACAGGCAATTTATCCATTATTACAATGAATTGACAAAATTCATTGATTTTAAGAAAGGCCGATGTCAATAACGGAGAGTTTTTAATTCTCCAGTAGCGGTTGGTTAAAATTTCCGTGTTTAAGTTACTAATTTTGATCATTAAGGACGAATTATATGTGCTCAACTTGGTAATATATTTGTAGGCTAGTAATTGTCGCCTAAAACGTAAAGGTGGTTCATTCGCTTCCGCCAGGATTGCATTAGTAGGAGAAAATTTCATGGCTCCGATACAAAGTCTTATTGCTTTGAATTGTATGCGATCGACTTTTTTTAGGTTTGTGTTTGACGACGATCCGTAAAATATGTTTAACCCTTTTTGACAACGATTTTTTAAATATTCGATATGTCTCGTCCAGAGAAATTTTGGATCTAAAACCATACCTAAATATTTATATTCAGTGACTGTAGGTATCTTTAAATCCATTAACTGTATATGTGTGCTTGTATGTTGACGGTGTCTTGTAAAGCACATAACAGCGGATTTTTCAGGCGACATTGTGAAACCCATTTCATATAACCTATCTTTTAATATTTGTATAACACTGCTAAAGTCATTTAAGCATTGCTCATATTTTCTACGACTGGTATATATACAGATGTCGTCAGCATATTGTATCAATTTGGTATTATTAATATTATTTAATTTATTATGCAATGCTGATGTATAGATATTGAAAAGTATGGGACTGAGTATCGAACCTTGTGGAAGACCATTATGTACTAATTTGGGGCCATACAATTCGTTGAAATGGTTTCTGACATATATTCTAATCTCGACTTGATCATTCTCTCGAATGTCTTTAATACACACGACATAAGAGAAATTGGTCTGTAAGAAGAAGGTAGTTCTGGATCTTTGCCTGTTTTATGAATTAATACAATCACGCATTTCCTTAGTTCTTTTATTATTTCAGCTTTTAACCACCAATCGTTAAAAATATTTAAAAGTAGTAATTTAGCATTTTCAGGTATATTATATAACATTTTATAGATGGAACTATCTAAACCAGGAGAAGTGTTTTTTGTCTTTTTGAGAGACAAATCTAGTTCCAACAAACTGAACGGTTTATTTAAATTGTTAGGCTCTATGGATAAATATTCTTATGTGCTTAAGGGTGGTTTGCGGCCAACACTAGGGGGAGCATAATTATTTAAAACTTTTGTTAATACTTCATCACCTATTTGCTTTTTTTGAGAAACATTATTGTTACTGATTGATTTAACAATGTTCCAAATCTGTGTTATAGATGTACTTTTATTCAATTTATTAAGATATGCTACCCAACTATCTCGTTGTTTCTTTTTACAAAGACGTTTACAGGTAGATTCAATGTTTCTGTAATATAAATAATTTGCCCAATTGGAACAAGATTTGTAAGCTTTAAGAGCTTCTTTACGTTTATTTACCATATTTGTACAATCTTTATCCCACCAGAAAGGTCTATTGCTAGATGTAATGAAAGGCTTATTTATAATCATAGTTTGATTAGCAGTATTATTTAAAGTATCCCAAAATGTTTTAAACATTTCTGGAGAAAACATATCACCAATATTAATGTTATGTAATGCAACATCTATTTTTTGACCGAATAGAGCCCAATCTACACTCGAATCACACCATTTCGTAACCGGAAATATTTTCTTACTTTTATTTTTAATATTAGAATTTATTGTAATAGGTAAATGATCGGAACCGCATGAATCAGGTAGTACTTTCCAAAACATTTTATCAATTAAATTAGGTGACATTATAGTAAGATCTACAGCCGAGGGATTTTGGTCAGGTCTAGTGACTCTTGTCGGGCTGCCGTCATTTATGACAGTTGAATCGTAGTTATCTAAGGATTCCATTAATCGATTACCTTCTGCGGTGTTTTCTGCACAGCCCCATGAGCGACTATGACAATTAAAATCGCCAGAAAATATTGTATTGTGTGTGAATTGTTTAAAAATATTATCCCAGTCCTGGACATTAGCTATAATATTAGGGGGTTTGTACTCTGAAACTACTTTTAGTTCACCGCGATTAATTTGGACCGCGCACACTTCAATACCTTGATTATATGTCTTTTTAATTTCTATTCTTTTAAATTCAATGCTATCTGCGATGAGTATTGCTACTCCGCCATAGCCATCTCTTCTACATTTTTCAACAACATTAAAACCTTTAAAATTAACCATATCATTTTCCTTCAACCAAGTTTCTGATAAAACTATTACATTGATATTGTCTTTCATTATGTTTTGTAATTCCGTCTTTCTAGCATTCAGCGATTTAACATTCCATTGTAGAATATTAATTTTGTTTATATTACTTTTAGTAGCCATTTTAATATTCAGACTTATCGTCACTATCTGAATTAATTGAATTTAGAATATCCATATTTTTATCACTGTTATCCAGAATTTGGGATACCGAATCTTTGACATTTGTTTCATTAAAACTTTCGTTATTCTCGATCACATTTTGGACTAATTTTACCATTTCGATCAAAATCTTATCTTTATATGACATATACTCATCCCGATAAGGGTTGGGGAGGACTGAAGAGATTTTTGATGACGAAGGAGTATATATGGGTGTTTGTTCTGGTGAAATAATTTTGCGTTTTTTAAATTGACTAACATTAGATTTTTTTGGTTGACTATGAACTTGTGAATTGATGGTAGATTGGAAGATAGGTTTTCTAGGAGTAGGGTTTTGTAATTGAAAATTGATTTTCGGTTCTGGTAAGGGGGGAAAATTATTTGAATTGTTGAACACTGTAAATCTATTATGGGTGCTAATTTTGGCATAAGAGGGATTATCCACAATGAATTCTGCCTCTTTGAAGGTGATATTCCCAATTGCCATAACTTTCTTTATACTAGCTTGTTTTTTAAATGAAGGGCAGTTTCTAGATACTGAACCGTGCTCATTACTATCGCAATGTACACATAAATTAATGTTTTTTGTACAGGGATTTTCATTGCAGTTTTCCGTTGCACAAATTTTGCATCTCGCTTTACCTTTACATTGTGCACTAGTATGTCCGAATCGGAGACACTTGTAACACTGGATAACAGGATAAAAATAAGGCTCTACTGGAAAATTTACCATGTTAATTTTGATACTTTCTGGAACTCTGTTTCCCAAAAAGGTCACAATAACCAATTGTCTATCGGCATAGGTGATTGACCCCGTATCTTTATCAATAATTTTACGTTTCATGCGTCTGACCTCAGTTACTTGAATATTAGATTCTATTCCTTTTAATATGTAATCTTCTGAGAAGATTGTGTCTACCATTTTTATGATACCCTTTTTATGGGTGTAGTATTTAGGTATGTAACTGACTAAATTATTTTCTGACAGGGCCTTGTGATTTACAAGATAATTTGCTGTTTCATAATTTTTACATATTACTTTCACGCGATTAACACCTACTGATTTGATGTCTGTAATATTTTCACGAATTTCATGTTCTTCGAGTAGATAGTGTCCAATTCTCATTGGAAACAATCTGCCAACATTTTGATCTGTATGTTCTATCATTACAAAGTATGGTCCATTATCGGTGGATTGATACTTATTGTTAAGATCATAATTAGGTTTAATAATATTATTAGTATTTTTATTTTTATCAGGCGGGTCATCACCGCCTGTATTGACGTCCATTTAAAAAAAAATAATATTGATAATCAAATAACAGTACATATATATTTAACCTAAACAATTTAAATTAACTAGAATTTACTTATCTGCTTATCAGCAAACTGACCACTTTTTCCAACACTCGCACTCGACAACCGATCGCTACAGGTGTAGAAAACAAACTGAAGTATGTATTAAAATGAAAATCGCACACATTTTGTTTTAAAATAATAAAATTACAATGTGCGTGACTTAATTGGTCGAAAACTGAAAAATTACAAAATTTCTCTACATACTCGTATATTGGCCAGTTTCTCAAGATTACATTCACCTTCCTGTACAGTTGTTAAGTTTAATATTCATTCGCATTGACAATACTTTTTTAAACTAACTCATTTCACTTCTTCAGAAAATATTACTGGAAATGTAGCGGAATTTGACTTGGAGAATCTAAATGAGAATTATGGAAGTCGAAGTAGAAATCAAAGTTTTAAATTTGGTATGAATATACTAGAATCCACAGTAGATGTATTATCTGCCACAAAAATCGACAAAAGTGGAACCAAAGCGCTTTTAAATGAGAAGATCTTGATCGACAAATTGATTGAGAAGCTCTATTGTGGAAACATAACCGTTAAAAGTGAGTTATCTTACATTCAATTAAAGTGTAGTTGAATAAGTTTTCCATGTGTTCTCGATTTCTATTCTCTCCTTTTATCTTGTTATCTCTATTTATACTAAATTAATGTACCCTTTCTCCACTTCAGGTTTGATCTTCGTCTTCTTCTTGTACATCACTTATCAGCATCGGAGTATTTGTTTTGACAACCAATATTCAGACATCGGTTGTAGCTACCAAATTATTGGACTTTACCCTTTGAAACTATACTCGCTTTGATATGAAAATATTAGTCTAATATCACCTAACAACATGCATTTCATCGTTTATCTTAATCATCAATTTGTTTTTTCACATTACTAACCTTCCATCTACTTTGGTTAAAGTACGCAGTTCCTAACCATAGCTGGTTTATAGGTCTTATATCCGTTTTGTATAACATCACTTTTGCTCCTTAACTGTCTCCACTTGTCAGTGTCTTATTCTATTTATTGCAAACATACAACCTGATGTTGTGAATTTCTCCTGTACAAGCCAAACTTCCTTCATATAGGTTGTTTCAAAGTATATAAATTTTAGAACTTATTTTCATGTTTCCTTTCTATTTTCAATAGTTTAATTTTAAACGTGGCTTGTTCCTAAATTCTTCACAACTATGGCTCATTATTGATACACTCAGGGTGTATAAATTCAAGACACTGATGTTTCTTCTAAGAAGTTAGCGGCTACCTATTGATAATTTCATATCTCACCACTTTCTAACACAGATATATATCACTGACCGCATGGTATCAGTTACTTCCATCCTTTCTTGAACTCTTGACATGCTTGATGTACTATTATTTACTTTTACCCTCTAAACCGATCTTTGTAGCATCAGATTAATGATTTTATTAATATTTTTACTGATTCAAATGCTTTGTTTAGTTTTTTTTCTCGAATTTGTCCAATGTCCATATGGAATATTCGAAATTTAAAACTATTAGTTCCACATTTTCTCAGGCGTCTGTGCAGCTATTTATCCTGGATCAAGCTGTTTCATATTTGAAACCACATCAATATTGCGTCTGTTTCATTCTGAGTATGTGCATTTATTATTATGTGACTCAACAATTCATCCATTTACTTCTGTCTTTTGCTTATGTCTTGGACATACCATCGCTTCTGTCATGGGATATGCAATATAAATAATAGAAAATGGATACAATCTAGATCAGAATTCTGGAACCGATAAATACATTTAATGTTCACCTATCAGTAACCACTTTTCTAATATTTTCCAGATCTAGTAGTACTGGACTCCATTGAATTCGAGAAAGTTAATAATAAACTACCTGATTTTATCCTACCCATTAATTTACACGAGCATTTGAAAAGTAAAAGCGCTACAGAGCTAACTTTTGAGGTGAGTACATTTATTTTAAATTGCTTGAAAGAACCCCATTTATTTTTTAATTGAAACTAACTGTATTTAAATAATTCTACAATATAATGAAAAATTTATAGATATTCTAGAAAATTGTTCATTGTGTCTAATTTAAAAATTTCTATATAGGCATATTGTGGGCATTTAAATTTATATATTACACCAGTCTTTTTTAATGGGGATATTTTTGTCTTTACATTTAACAATTGTGCTCACATTACTTTCTGTTTTAAAAGAAATTGTTGTATTTGTTTCTAAATATACTACTCGTATCTTTGAAATATTATCAGATATTTTACAAGCATATGTGATGGTTTTATGATTTTTTATCTCTTTAGTTTGTTTAGGAAATATTAGTTATAATGCTACATTTGCCTCCTTTTTTTTAAAGTAATTCATTTATTATATGTAACGGATAACCTTTGGAAGTTGCTATTTGTTTAATTGTATTAATTTCTCTATCAAAATTAAATTTGTTAATAAGAACTGAAAATGCTCTATGTATCATATGCTGCTAATTTATGTGACATGGGATGATTGGAAGTATATGGAACAGTCACATTAGTGTGTGATGGTTACCTGTGAATTGAATAATCAAGTACATGTATTAACTCTTTGAATTTTTAAGTCATGAAAATTGATTGATATATATATATATATATATATATATATATATATATATATATATATATTATTTTTTTTAACGAAGATTTTTTGCGGTCATAATAAATGAAAACTGTTTTTGTTATCTGCTCAATATTTACTTTTACGATGGTCCCACAAATGAAGAGAAACCTACTAGCATAATTTATAAAAGGATTCCTCGAATACACTATTTGACTAATCGTATTACACCACTGTTTAAAAATTGTACTCCTAATTTGAAAATTGCCCCTTACTATCTGATAACAATCAGAAACATTTTCTCGAAAGTGAAAGAAAGATAAAACATCCACGCTATTTAATAGCAATGTTGTTTACAGTTTGCCCTGTTCTGATTGCAATGGATGTTACATAGGACAGACGCGCAATGGTTGAGGCAAAGAGTCACTCAACACAAAAGCGATTGTCGCAACAAAAAAACACCTGTGCGGCAGTTGAACACCATATAAATACGGGACATGAGTTTGACTACATGAATATAAAAATTTTAGAAAGAGAGAACAGATATAAAACAGGTTATTTCTAGAAATGTGCTACATCAATAAAACAAAAAACACCATAAATTATAAATCTGACGTCAATCAATTAAGCAATATCTATTGTAACATTCTAAATAACATTTAAGTATCACCATATAAAATTAAAAAGTAAGTCAGTTGTATCTCCCTGTAATTAGTTTGGTTCTACACTTTCTATAACAAAAAAACTGGTTGTTAATTTTATCAGCATGTTAATTGTAAAATGTACCTACGGTCTAAAAATGTGTTGAACGTGTTGTGCTGTTTTATATTTTAATTAACTGACACTAATTTTCTGTAAGTAGTAATTTTAAAATGTTTTATTATTGTGTTGTTTTCATTCAATAAATCTTGTAGTCCGCTCCTGATGAAGCCATTAAATAATGGCGAAATATTGAGCAGATAAGAAAAACAGTTTTTATTTTTTATGACCGCAAACCTGAAATCTTCGTTAAAAAAATAAACATTTCCCGGTCGAAAAAAGAAGAACTACTTCCTTTATATATATATATATATATATATATATATATATATATATATATATATATATATATATATATATATAGTAAACTTTTCTTTTGGGGAATGCGGAAATGTGATAATGAAAACTCTCTTTAGTTAATTCCAAGCTTTCGGTAATTTATTTTTACCATTTTCAATGGAAACTAATTAAGATTGTTCACACATTTATAATATCTACTGAAATGGAGAGAAATTATTGTTTTTTTTTTGGAAACTATATACATAATAAATATTACCTCAATTAGTTTTCTTTGAAAATAAATTACCGAAAGCTTAAAATTAGATTAGATTAGATTTTAATGAGGTTAGAATGCACTGAAACCTTAGGTTTATTGTGCCCCCTATCAGAGCTGTTCTCGCTACTACTACAGCTCGCCTTCCAGTTCCAGGGTTCTAATGAACTCTAGTAATTGGGAGGACTTCAACGAGGTTAGAACCCCACTCTTACAAATTTCTTGTCCGAAACATTTCTTGCATTGGCTTGCAAGGGCGACGCATTCTAGAGCTAGGTGATCCGGAGTTTCATCTTCCTCCCCACAGAATCTAGACTCGTCAATTTCTGCTAGACCTATTCTCATTGGGTGCATCCTAAGGCGGCAGTATCCGGTAAGAAAGCCCGTGAGGAAATGTAGCTTATTTTTACTGAGGTCCAAATATTTTTTGGATCTAGCAGTGTCAAAGTTCCGCAGGAACTTTTTAAATGTTCCAGCCCGGGAAGGCACCTCCGAAGTGCTTCTCTTTTGGTTTCCTCTTTCTTCCGAATCTCTTTCCTATAGGAGCATTTTCCTCCACAGAATGGCTCCGGGCCAATAAAGGGCGTTTATGCTCCTTTCCTGGCAATGGTATTGGCCTCTCCATTTCCCGTGATTCCTGAGTGGCCAGGAACCCAGACTAAAGAGACCCTGTTATTCTTGCCTAATTCATCAAGTTTTCTTCGGCACTCCCATGCCAACTCTCAGTTAATGACATGGGAGCTCAATGCTTTGATAGCTGCTTGACTATCAGAATGGATCGATATGTCACATTTCTGATAGTTTCTTTCTAGGTTCATTTCCACGCATCTTTCGATCTCAAGTATTTCTACCTGAAAGACGCTCGGAAAGGGGCCTAACGATAATGAGTATCTGGTGCCAGGCCCGAATACTCCAGAGGTGGTTTTTGAACAGTCCATATACCATCTAATGGTGTTTTCTTTGAGAATTTGGGTGGTGTATTTCCTTTCCCAGTCTCTCCTCGTATTCAGCATCGTAGTGAAATTCTTTTCGATACTTACTTTCTTGATAATTTCGTCACTGGGAAGATTCGCTGATGAGGTATTTTGTTAGAGAGGACCAGGCTTCCTGATTTTCAATACTCTCATTGCCTGAGCCGTCCTTAGATATTCTAAGAATTGCCTCTTGGGCAGATCTTTCTATCACCAAATGTAGAGGTGTGAGATCTGTAATGATCTCAAGTGCCGTAGTTGGACACGTTTTCATAGCTCCAGTGATGCACACACAGGCAAGCCTTTGAATTTTGTCGAGGCTTTTCCTCGTGTTGTACTGACTTGCTTTTATATGCCAAACTATTGCCCCATACGTAATTGCTGGTCTCATATTGATGGCGTACATCCATCGCAGTATTTTTGGGTTACATCCCCACCTCTTACCAGCTAGAACGATACTGACGAGTTGGCGGGTAACGGACGAAAAATTTCGATGCAAGAAACTCCTGATGAAGATAATATTCCAACTAATGAGGAAAGGAAATCTACAGAAAAATAACGATAAGCACTCATTCAATATTCCATCGCCATTTAAAAATGAGATTTTCTAGCCCAAATCAGACGAAAATGCAAAGAAAAGAAAACTGAAGCTACCTAGCTCAGGTAGCAGTTATAAATGGAGGGAGTACTATAAGAAGAAGGATGATGAAAAACTGCAAAAAAAAGAAAAAGAGCAAAGAAAACAAGTCAGAAAATTGGAAAAGGAAGCAAAGTTAAGCGACCAAAGACCCAGATACAAGCGATTAAGAGGAAGATGAACCGGAAATAGAAAAAAGTGATCTTGAAGAGAGCCAAATTGAGATTGGTAGCTACGTCGTTGTGAAGTAAGTTCAGTATTTAATAAAAACTCAACCCAAAATTATAATGCAGACATTATCTATTTTTAGGTATGCAGATAACAATTATTGTAAAATTGTGTTAGAATCCGAAAATTATGAGTATGAAGTATCAACAAAGGTGAAGAGCGGATTGGATCCATACAGATGGGCTCAATAGAGCGACAAACTTTGGTATTCAAGAGAAGATGTTATGCAGAAAACTCTGCTGGTAAATAAGAAAAAGTGCTTGTATCAAGTTACTGCTCTTAGAAAATATTCCACTTTCATGTAAATTACTTATTTCTTTCAAAAATAAAAATTTCCTCATACCTGAATGTGTTATTTATCACATTATTATTGAGTTAGTCTTGCATATTGTATATGTTCACATTAGGTACCAGAATTGTCCACATAAAGTGGCGCTGTGTCCACATTAGGTGTACAATCTCTCCAAGAGTTTTGCGAATTATAGAAAAAAGTACACCGATAGAATGGCTAATTTATATGTCACAAACAAGATTAAGCTATAATTCAACTTACCATTCCAAAATTTTAATTGAAAACCAATATGAACTTATGGAAATTCAACTCGTACGGAGTTGCACTGCTTGAACTGTCCACTATTGGGACATTGACCTTAGATGTAATCATTTTGATCCTAATAATCACAAAATATTATATCGAATTTTTTAATCTCAATATATGCTTCACTATTATATTACTTACTAACCAACTGTTTTAGAATGACATCTATATCCCCGCGATCGAAATCATTGAATTAAGTTTTGTGAATTGGGAAAACTATATGAAACAGGTTATATTCAAAAATGAAACAGACGTTATTTTTTCTGGTAATAAAACGTTTAAGAGTAATATTAATGTCAAGAAACTTATCGAAACGAAACAACTTAACAACATTATTTTAAAGCACATATTAACAAAAGAATACAACCAAACAATAATGGGATCTATCCAAATAGATGGGGATGTTACTCTACAACAAGTAGATCTTAACGAAAATATGAATGGTGTACCAGTATCAGTTGTTCTAGAATATATTTCTGTATCTAATGGAAACTATCGTCTCAAGAGTAAGTAATTTGTGAATATTCAATAGTGGATAATGATTGGTACATTTTGTTAAACTGATGTAGTATAGGAAAAAATGGAATGAAATTGAATCCTATATTATTTTATTGTAGGCGATATAATATTCATGAGATTACCTTACATTGAATTACTTAAGGTACATGGAAAAATAAACGACAAAAATATTCAGGAAATTTTCAAGGATGTTGCTTTCACAAATAAGGATATCACTTTTAGGAATGATACAATTTTCAAAGAGTGCGTAAGTGCTACTAAAGATTATTTTTTTACTATTAATTTACGATCAGTACTATGAACTTTATATATATATGTATATATATATATATATATATATATATATATATTATAATTATATATTTGATTTTCTTTATTATTATTTATTTAATTATATTTCTGAAGTTTATCTATGGTTGATATTTGTCTATGTTTTTTAAATTGTGTTGGCTAGCTCAGATTATATGATTTATATTTTTATTTATTAGTTTAATGATTTTAATGGAGAGCATGAGAACACTTACTCTCGTTGGGTTCAGGATAAAATTAAACAAGAAAATATATGAAATCTGCATCCCATAAACAACCTGCGAAAATCATCTCCATCAACGCTGTGAATCGATTATATGAAACACAGTAATTCAACCTATGTGTTATGAAACCTTGCCCTGTGTTTGGCAAATGACATGTAAATGAAAATCAACAACTCAAATTTAGTTCCTATAATTATCAAACAAATGTAAAATTGAAAAGCATCATAAGCAGTAAATAAAACTTATGTTAAAACAAATATAATACAGTGCAAATTACATTTACCAACTATTATTCTATACCTAAAATTATTATTGTGTAATTTGGCCAAATTTATGAATTACGTTTGAGTTTAATATGGTTAACCAAATAAATCGTTAAAAACACTAACCTGACCACAACACTGGGAAGTCTCTAGTATATTTTATTGATGTGGAATCTTCTGTACCAAAGCTGGATCTCCTTCAATCTTGTAGTTACAAACTCTATAGTTTGTATGGCAGGTAAGTTCGTAAATTCTTGTTAAATCACTTAGATATTTTTGCTTATAATGTTTATGTTACGATGATAATGGTTTAAGAAACGTATTTTCTCATTATAAAGTGATTACTTTTTAAAAATTCGGGTAGCGTCCCCTCTCAAATTTAAAATGTTTATATTTCTAACAAATTCTTATTATTTCCAAGTATTTTCTTTTCAAAATGTTCAATGTATATTGATTAAATGTTTGCAATGTCTTTTGACTTTAATTTCTAATAATTTCCCAAATATAAAATAAAATTTATAAAATTTTCTTACATGCGTCCTTCTCCATTAGCTTCGCTTCACCAACCTTTTGTTTTCCAAATCAACAAACTTTTTGTTGTCCGCTTTGTTATTTGTAAAACAAAAAACTTACTACATACTAGATAGAATATGCTTTGTCTTATCTAATGTTTTATATGTCGATAAATGTCTTTATATTTTTCTATGATTATGGATTGTTGATGTAAGATTTCCAACTAATTTACCATTCCTATTTACATACTCATTCTTTCAAAAATCTACCTTATTTTAATTAACAAAATTATATCTATTTGACTTTAAATTTCAATATCAATCCATATACAATCTAAAATGTTCAAATATCTGTCATAATGCCTTTCAATTAAATCTTTACTCATCATTACATATTTATCTATTACAAACTTGACTCTTTATTTATTTCAGTCATCATATTTTTCTATTATCAATAGTTCACAAACATAAATAATTCTATGGTAGAATCTTCCTCCGCACTAAGTGTACTTCATTAACAGACATGAAATTTTTAGTTGTCACTCCAGTTATCTCCTTTTTAATATAAACATTACACTTTTGTTGGTATATATCGTGATCTAACATTCTATTTATTATTGTCTAATAAGAATTTATTTTCTTTTCAGATTCATTGTTAGATGTTCGAAATACTAGATACAAATTATCATTTGCTATAGACAAGAAAATGAGTTTATGATTTGTTAAGATATAATTAAAATTTTATGAAAATAATGCAGTTTATAATCTGAAATCCTAAGGTAAATAATTTTACTATTACTTATGTATCTCTTTCGTTTTGAAGCATAACTAATATAATAAATGTTCAATTCAATAGAAAATATATATTCTTCTTATATTATCATCATTAGAATAGATAATTCCAGCTATGTGAAACAATTAATTTCCATCTGTTACTCTACAAGGTTGCAAATTTCATACTTTTGTGTTCCATTCTTTGTACTGTTTCTTACGATAAGTTCAATATATATATATATATATATATATATATATATATATATATATATATATATATATATATATATATATATATATATTGAACCATATATCTTATATACGAAAGAGTATCAGCTGTTTGAAAATATTTTGCTTATTATTGGAAATGAATTGAAACTATGTAGTTAAAAACACATCAAGAAGAAACACAATCATAAGTAAAAATGCATATAAAATCAGAATATATTAAATCATTTGTTTATAATAATTAAAAGAACAACAATAAAATAAAGAAATTACCTTAATTATTGTCTTAAGTTAGAAAATGCTAACAAGTATAATGGAGAACATGGAATCTGCCCAAATATAGATGTTTAGTTGTTATGAAGAAATCAGCTGTTTCACCTGAAATTAAACAAGTTTAGTTATCTAATTTAATAAGTAGTTAGTTGACACAGTAATAATATAAACCAATTTCATATTTAGTAATAAGCAATAGATAAATTTATAATAGAAAAATATCGAGACATAAAGATAATTTATATGTCATAGTGTATATAAAATTTTATGAAATTAATGAATATTAAATATTTGCTGCTAGAGAACTTAAATAGTATACATAATCAGAGCAAAAGATCTTATAAAAGAATTTATGTTCATAAAAATAAATGTTATTTTCAAAGTATCATATGTATATGTAAAAACGAAATTAGACATTGCCATGTCGACATATAAAAGGAATTCCACTACCAGTAAAAAGATTTGTTCTATTGAAATTAGTTGGACAGTAAAAGAAAACAGATACTTTTTGGGTGGAATTTACATTTATATATGTTTCTAAAAAACTTCTAAAGTGTAGAAATTGTGAAAATAGTTCGACAGCTACAGAAACAATGTGATTGGTGGAAAGTCACATGACAAATTTCGATTAACTAAAATTTAACAAAAAACTTATTGATAATTAGTGTGCTTAGAAACAATATATTGGTTGTTGATTAAAAAATTGACGATCAAAGAGAAGCGTTAGAGAAGTTGGTTCTTGGCGTCGAAATGGTGAGGAGGTGATAAGAAATTTTTCCCGAAATTTCAAGTTAAATTACAAATTTTCATAATAAAAGCCACAAATTCTTAACAAAGATAAAACCTAGAACACTTACATGTATTTATAACCAGTTTTTCCCGTGAGAATATCCAAATTTCTCAATAAATCCAGCAGCTAGAACTTCGGAAGGCGTAGTCCTGTATCCAGGCATGGATATATCCAGAATTCCAGGCATCAGGTCAGTGTTTCTTTAGATATCATTGGCCAATAATAAGAATAATAACTCTTGAGTGTAAATTCAGTGACTATTTTCATATGTATATATAAGAATTCTTGCGTCTTTATGATCGATCTATAAAAAAGAAAAAAGACTTTATGTATTTTATTCACTAGACAAATTCTAAATATTATATTAAAATGTCCTATTCTATGATATAATAATGCTTGTACTTACGTATTTTCAAATCATATAAGAAAGATGCATCTTATTTCATTCACATAATTTTCCATTTGTATATATATAAATTTTGTACCTATTTATTCTGAACAATTTATTTAATGTATGTATATAATTTCTAACGTAAATTCTTTTATGAGAATCCATCAGCATTATTATAACGACAATGATGCTATGTGTTTAATATTCACGCATGTGGAGAGCGTTGTTAAGAAACGTTCGTTCCGTTTCGATTATGTTCGTTATTAGTTGGGCATGCGCATAAGATAGTGTATATTCTTGATAATTCTGTGTTGGTAAATTCCATAGGCGCAACCATATTGATTAAAAATATATTTAAATGAAAAAAATTCATTATAAAATTAAATGATTGAAAATATTGTGTTTTGTGTTTCTTTTTATTCAGAATGAGCGAAATATCTCTAAACAAAGCCAGCCAAAGAGTAGAGGAAGTCTCATGCTCCCGAACCAATATCATATAATAAAATAATAATATATCATATAATAATAAACAACTGAGCTAGCCACACAAAAATTCAAACATATCTAAATAAATATCTATCTAAACAATTAAAATTATAAACTAAAATAATTAAAAATCCAGTTTATTATATATTTATATATATATATATATATATATATATTTGTATGTAAATTTCTTGGATTAACGTCATTAAACAAACTCTGGACGTTTCTTTTAATACATTTTTTTATTGATTACGTACGTTTCGACTTAATCCTGTCATTATCAAATCAACTACAATAAAATTAAAAGATATCTTTACAAACAAAAACTACACTATAATTGAAAAGTAAAAACAGTAAAAATTTCAACTCTTAAAATAATCAAATTTCTTCAAATGAAAATGAAATAAATTACCTGTTTGTAGGGACATCACATGGTTGAAAGATCTTAAAACTAATTCAAAATTGCTTTTTAAAAATATAAGATTCCATGTCAAACATCATCCTTCTCTTATCAAAGCTTAATTAGTTTTAAATAGTATTTGCAAAACATGTATTATTGGTTTTTAACCCATACCCACTGCACTTTGAAATTTTTATTTGATAGTACAAGCGAAATTTCACAATTTTTAGTATATATTCAATAGTAAGGTACAAAAAGTTTCAGAGGTGGTACTCAAATACTTATCTGTGTTATTATTTTTTTAATATGCCGTCAGGAATAATAGTTAGGTTTTTGATGTCATTTCTGGAATTGATGCAGTTGGAATTTGTTTTAATATGGATCATTTCGAGAACCGTTCTAACCTTATCGTTTTTTTCTTAGAAATGATCCATATTAAACAAAATTCCAACAGCATCAATTCCAGAAATGACATCAAATACCTAAGTATTATTTATGACGACATATTAAAAAAATAATAACACAGATAAGTATTTGAGTACCACCTCTGAAACTTTTTGTACCTTACTATTGAATATATACTAAAAATTGTGAAATTTCGCTTGTACTATCAAATAAAAATTTCAAAGTGCAGTGGGTATGGGTTAAAAACCAATAATGCATGTTATGCAAATACTATTTAAAACTAATTAAGCTGCGATAAGAGAAGGATGATGTTTGACATGGAAACTTACATTTTTAAAAAGCAATTTTAAATTAGTTTGAGGATCTTTTAACCATGTGATGTCCCAACAAACAGGTAATTTATTACATTGTCAATTGAAGAAATTTGATTATTTTAAGAGTTAAAATTTTTACTGTTTTTACTTTTTAATTATAGTGTAGTTTCTGTTTGTAAAGATATATTTTAATTTTATTGTAGTTGATTTGATAATGACAGGATTATGTCGAAACGTACGTAATCAATAAAAAAATGTATTAAAAGAAACGTCCAGAGTTTGTTTAATGACCTCAATACAAGAAATTTCCATACAAATATATACAGGATGGTCAAGAAAAATTAATGAAATAAATATATATATATATATATATATATATATATATATATATATTGTTATATATTCAATGTTTTATAATTGTAATTGCCCCGCGTTGGATGACAATTGTTATATTTTCAAACCTTTGAATATAATTTCCCACGAATATTTCAATTCTTTAGATATAATTGCCCTACGATATGTAAATAAATTATACTATCTTGTCGCAGCGACAATTATTGTGCATACCACTTAAGTACGTGTTGAATTTAAAATTTGACAGTAATTGTCAAATTAAATATGCCTGGCGCCAATAAATATTAATATAAAGATGAATTTATCTACAATCAACTTATTACTCCTATCTCAGGGTGAGATCATAATTATTCAAAATTAATTCTTCAAATTTATTTGTTCTTTTAAGATATTTCCAAATTAAATGTTTCACTATTATCAAACTCTCAAATAACTGTTAATTCAATATAATACAAGGCCATTTCATTATTTTATGACATTTACTAATTTACTGTCACTAAAAATGTCAACCAAATGTCACTGATTAAATTGAAAATTTTGTGAATGAAAAAAAAAATAAGTTCAATGAGATTGGATACTGAATGAATAATACAGGTAGTTAGAATAAAAATTATATATTATAGTATCAGATACGCAAAATTAACAAAATTGTTATTCCCAGAAATTATGATAAGAGAACAACAACCGTAACCTCTACAAAACTTAAAATTAGAATACAACTATGCTAAAATTTAACCTAACGAATTATTATCAAACGTTCAAATAATAATTTACACTTGACGTGTATCAATGTCAAATACCGAAAGTTCTGCTCAAAATGGTCTATTCACTTGATGTTGTAAATGATAGGTATCAATAAATTTGGTATATTTCAAATTTTCTTATATATAGATGCATCTTTAAACTGTATTGAATTTAAGGCCTGATATTTCTCGAGAAATAAATTTAAAACTGGAGAGGACTCACCCAATGGATCAGGAAATCTCGTACTTATTCTAACGTATTTAGAATACTGCAACTTTCTAAATATATACGATTTAGAAAAAACTGGAACCACATACACTTTGACGATACAATTCTTTTCCGAATTATGCACGCACTGAATTTATTATATAGGTTATTTATCTGATTGTATCATATGCAATTTATGCAATCTACCAAAAACATAAGAGAACAACTCTTATTTTGATGTTGTCTCTTCAAAGGATAAAAAACTACTTACTAAATTTTTACAAAATAAATAATTCTCCTTTCTGTTGGTTACCGATTTTTCTTGTTTTTGATAAAGTTTCTAATCTATAATTTTCAATAACCAAGTGAGATTTTGAAATTATTTTATTACATTTGCAATATTGCTAGCAGAGACCTCTATATTTTACAATTTCAAATATTTTCTCCAAATCCTATTATGCTCTATCTATCATTAGATATATTCTACTCAAATGTCATCGAAATTATGTAATGTCATGTTTGATATTTCTACAGAATCTTTCAAAATTTAGGAATTTACGTAGAGTACAGTGTGTATCGAGAGTATGACAACTAAATTAAATAAATTTCCTTATGTTTTACTTGTTCTTTAAATTTCAAATAGAGGATGTGTATTATATATATATATATATATATATATATATATATATATATATATATATATATATTGAAAGAATGTTTTTGAACCATTACTATATATTCATTTATGTAATTTTCTTGGAATAGGTTCATTAATATACTACTAATTTTCTGTCATTCTTGACGTTTCGCCTCAATTACAAGGCTTTATCGAAATATTTTAATTTCAGTCTACAATAAAAATTCACATTGGATAACACTGACAAACAATTTACATTGAAAATAGCACACAAAATAAGGGTACATATGAATATAAATATAAAAGAGTACGTACCTTGACAACCATCTTCTTTGATCGATCATCAATGTTTGGTTCAAATATTTGACTTTTTTTGTTTTTTTTATTATTTTCACTGATAACACCTAATTAGAGTTTAATTTAATTTTATACACTGTGTCTTGGCATTGTTTGAGTATTGTCAATATACAGGGTGTCAGATAATATAAACGGAGGTATATTAATTTTTTTGTTGTTGTTGGTTTATTATGCACAAATTATGAGCCTACATGTAAAAGGTTATGGTAAATTTTACTCAAATTCTACCCGAAGCACTAAATGACAAGAAAGACATAGAGAACTTGAGTAAAATTTACCATAACCTTTTACATGCAGGCTCATAATTTGTGCATAATAAACCAACAACAACAAAAAAATTAATATACCTCCGTTTATATTATCTGACACCCTGTATATTGACAATACTCAAACAATGCCAAGACACAGTGTATAAAATAAAATTAAACTCTAATTAGGTGTTATCAGTGAAAATAATAAAAAAAAACAAAAAAAAGTCTTGAATCAAACATTGATGATCGATCAAAGAAGATGGTTGTCAAGGTACGTACTCTTTTATATTTATATTCATATGTACCCTTACTTTTGTGTGCTATTTTCAATGTAAATTGTTTGTCAGTGTTATCCAATGTGAATTTTTATTGTAGGCTGAAATTAAAATCTTTCTGATAAAGCCTTATAATCAGTGGAGGATCCAAGTTACTGTTTGGGGGGGGGGGGGGGGGTAATGGATATAAAATTTAACAAAAGTAAAATTTGAGTATATTTCCAATAGACATAGAAAATAATAAAAACAAATAATATAGTTGGTATGCCACAAAAATGAGATCGAAATATATTTCCAGTCAACAATATCTGCTCAACATGAAAATAACTGAAAAAATTAATATTTTTTCGGTCTTCATATTAATAATAAATGAAACAAATAACATTCTGTACATATCAAAATAAAATAAAAACACATTTCTAATGGTATATATATACAGAGTGTAATCCAACCCCTTGCACTCCCGTATATAATGGATGTAGGATACCATTTTTAAACGAATTACCGTGCTGAAAAATTCAAAGAAAAAAATCTAGAAAAATTGAATTTGGTTTTTAAAATTCGCCGAAATGTTGAGAACCGCCGTTCTCCTAACCACAGCTCACTAGAATAGAGCTGTAAGAAGCCAATGACGGGATGACGGCTCTGAGACAACTGAAGTTCGGCGTTCGGCGGACAGCGATTCCTAGCATTTCGGCGAATTTTAAAATTCAAATTTTATATTTTTCCAGATTTCTTTTCGAATTTTCGGACTACTGTAATTTGCTTCAAAATGGTAATCTACACCCGTCATTTACAGGAATGTAAGAAGCTAGATTACACCCTGCATATAATGAAAATAACATATCACAAAAATAAGTTATAACTGTACTCATAACATAATAAAAATGGTGAAAACAAGAAAATAAAATTCTACATATCACAAACATTAAAAAAAGCAGTCTTCATTTTTGTAATGATCAAAACAGACAGAATACATATAAGGTTGATTAAAATGTTTGGTAGTCCCACATCTCACGACCAGAAATATAATGAAAATCAATTTTATATAACAAATTCCAGTTTTCTTTCCTTCACCTTTCCGAATTTATCAATTACGTTTTCGACATTGACATTGATATCTCTGTGAATATGTAATAAAGCAAGTCCAGATAACCTCTCTTGAGACATGGTAGACCTCAACCATGACTTCAGTCTTTTCAAGCTAGAAAAACTTCGTTGTGCTGATGCGACCGTTACTGGAATTGTACAAAGTATCTGTAGAAGCATATTGATAGTGGAATAAATTTCTTTACTACACTCTTTAAGAGCCGAGAGAGCACAATCGGGAATTTTTGTTGATTTTTGTTTCCAATATTCTGACCAAAATAATAATTCTGATTTGAGATTCATCGACAGAATATCGATATCATTCATAGGATTCACTTTCATCATATAATCTAAGATACTATTCACAGAGTCATTTAGCAGATGCAGATCACTCTGAATCTTTTCTAAAATGATGTTTGGTACTAGCACATTCAATTCAAAAACGTTCAATATTTCATCTGTGAATCTGTCATTTAGATCTTCGATAATGCTATCTAACAATGGAATGAAAATGTTCACTCTATAATATGCCTCTGCGCTTTCTGCTTTGGCATTTGGACGATTTGTTTGTCTGACAGTAATACGCGGTAATGTCATTTCGGTTCCCAAAGTGAGCATCATTTTGGTAGTGTCGTCGAAAATTTTACGAAAAACCGAATCGGCATTTTATCTTTTATCGTTCAAAATTTTTTTTGTATTATTTATTATATTTTTTGCCAGTTGTTTATCTAGCGATTTGGTTTGCAGTACTCGGCTGAGGGTGATTGTAGCTGATAAAATTTCAGAAAGCGCATGAAGTGTAACAAGAAACAAAGGGGTAGTTTTTGAATTTTTCAAAAGCGTAGCTTTGGTAGATGAATCTCTCTCTTTCCATTGTGAGATCAAATCTAAAGCTTCTACGATTTTTATCAAATTCAATTGGAACCTCATAACCGCTTCATGTCTCTCTAACCATCTTGTTTCGCATAAACTTATGAGAGATAAGTTGTTAATAGATTTGAGAACATTATGTCTTTTTGACGAAGCATTATTGTACCAATTGCATCTCGCACAGCCTGCACTGTAGAACATTTAGAAATTGACAAATTCAGTGCATGGCTGTAGCAGGGGCTTCTAATTGCTCCCTTAAGAGTACCCTTTAATTCGGTAACTGCACCCTTCACCTCGCCTGTCATCACACTACACCCATCAGTACCTATGGCAACACAATTCTGCAAATCAAGAACATATTTATTCAGTGTACTTAGAACTGTTTTTGCTAATACATCGCCAGACAACACTGGTTCTTGTGTAAAATCATCATAATTTTCGTTATGACAATCTATAAATTCAATAAATTCCTCTCGCATATGGCAATTCTCTAAATCAACATACCTAATTATGAAGGACATTTGAGAACAATGACTAATATCAGTTGTTTCATCAAATATTATTGAGAAAAACTTACTTTCCCTGATTTTTGCCCATATCACTTCCCTTATTTCATCACCACAAAACCTAATGATCTCATTTTGTGTGGTTTCACTGATATATGTTGCAGTAGCTGAAGAATTTTCTAAATGATTCTGTAAAATTTTATCTCCAGCTTCTACACGAAATCGCAGTAACTCACGAAAGTTGCCTTCATTGATGACAGAAGATGAAGTTAGCTCTCCATCGTCACGATGCACGCGTAATGGAATATTTTGACGCCCTAAAAATATGATAGATTCAATAATTGGTTTGAGTCTCTGTCGGTTCTCTTGGACGCGCTTCAGTCTATCGTTATTTATAATATTTCTAATGTCTTTTTGTGGAGATTCGTAAGTCCTTAGGAAAGATTCGGCAAGAGACACACTATTTTTGTGATAATAATTATTTTCATGTCTGATTAAATCGCCGTCTTTCCCAAGTAATTTCGAAAAAGTTATCAGGGGACTGAAAACTAATTTTTGTAATTTGGTTTGTTGATGGGAACCACCAAACTTTGCAAATACAAAACAAAATTTACAATATATACCTTTCGAACTTTCAGAATACATCAACCAGTTGAATTGTTTAAAATGTTTGGAGGATAAATAACACCTCACCTCTTTTCCACATTTTTTGTGAAGAGAGAATGATAGTTTACGGTCAGATGGTATCAATTCACATTTAAGTATATTGTATCTGTCAAAATCACTCATGTTTTTGAACGTGTAGGTCCCAATATCTATATAGACACTCACATCGTCAGTTGATGTTGATGGTTTGAATTCTAACTCTGCAATCTCAATATCCGGCTGATTTCAATGGATTTCTCCAAGTTTATTTTCATTCTCAACTGGACTCGTATACCTCAAACTAGTATTTATGTCCAATTCAGCTTTGCTACTGCTAGGTGTTATCGATACAACTGATTCTTCAAATTGCTGTTCAACAGTTTTGGTTTTCTTGATGAAAAATGAATCCAAAGTGGCATTAACTCTTTTTTTACTCATTTTTGTCTGACAAATCAATGAATAACATATTATAAATCATAATTTGTGAACTTACTGATTCACCCACGATGAGAACAATAACAATATACTTACAAATTGATTTATTTGGTCATCACACCACACCAAGCAGAAAGAACGATAAACCCTTCAAAAACAAAATAGGTACGATAGAAATAATACGTCCCGCCACCGCTTACCTGGCTTACTAATTACAGACGAAATGCAACAGAAGTAAATCGCCGTCGATCGTCGATCTATCTGACAATTTGATGCCTTTGACGGGTCGGCTCGACAATATTCGAGTTCAAGTGCAGGGAAGGGATAAGATTGACGGGTCGGCTCGACAATATTCGAGTTCAAGTGCAGGGAAGGGATAAGATGTAGATGTACAGTGCATTTTGTGGAAGGGGGTGCTAGCGTTCGAACACGGTGGAGTGCTGGCTCTCAACCTTAGCCTTAGGGAATTTTGAAAATGTCATAGCATTTTTTTTTACTTCAAAGCTGATTCGGCACTGAAACTGTGAATATTTCGACGAGGCTTGGGGGGGGGGTAATTACCCCCTTTACCCCCCCCTGGATCCGCCACTGCTTGTAATATATATATATATATATATATATATATATATATATATATATATATGTTATATACGAAAAACGCTTATGTTTAAGTAATATTACGCAATGTCAAACATCAGATTACGATTTCCGTATTTTCATGAGAACGATGCTACGTTGCGTTTTTATAAAATAAACACATTAAGTAACACAAATATTATGTTACAGAAAAATAATGATTTCTGCACTTTCATGGGAGCGACGCTACATCGAATTCTCCATGAAAATAAACGCTGACGTTGATTTAACAAATTCTATAAATTCTTTGACTTTATGTAAAATAGTTAGTTACAATTATAATTTCAACCTATTACTTCTTTTTATATAACATAAAACTGTGTAACTCAATAAAAATTGTTTTTAAAAAGTTTAACGCGAATTTGTGAATATAACAGTGGCGCAGTCAGTAGGATTCCTAAACACATTTAGAACAAGGATTGCCTAACTAAGTGTGGTGGTTCCTAAACCTTTAAGGAATTTTCAAGTACCAGCTCCAGATCTTCAAGAAGCAGACGGTCTCTCCGGCACCAGGAACACGCAAACTGCTAACCAGGTGTAGCAAAGCTCACGGATAAGGATTTCAGCTGCCAAGGAAGGAATGAAAATATTTACGTAAGAATCATCTCGTTTTATTTTTATTTAATATTTTGCAATTCATTTTTTATTTTTACCAAGTTCTATTGTCATAATTTACTTTTATTTTGAATACAATCATTTTAATATAAAGCAAAATGCCTGAAACACGTAGTGCAACAAACGCTAATGCCAATGCTAATACTCCAGTTGCTCAAACCGATCAAGCGTCAAATCTAGAACCTTACACATTATCCGAAATATTTTCAATAATTCCGGAATATGACGGTAATCAAATTTTCTTAAATACTTTTATAAATGCTTGTAAAACAGCTTACAGAATGGCCGGCAACGACCAAAAAGTACTTTTAACTCTTCATATTAAAAACAAACTTAAAGGAAGAGCCACTGAATTAGTTAATCCACGCGACCCTTCAAATTGGGAAGAAATTAAAACATTATTAAATACTCACTTTGGAGATTCTCGCGACTTGAATTCGTTGATTCAAGACCTTCAAAGAATGAAACAACTACCAAACGAATCGCCTTTAATTTTTGTTTCGAGATTACAAACTCTGGAAGCAAAAATGTATTCAGCTATAAGTAAACAACAGCATTTAACAATAGATCAAAAAGTAGCACAAACACGTCTTATAGAATCATTAACTTTAAATACTTTATTAACCGGTCTAGATCCAAAAATCGGTCAAATTGTTAGAGCTAGTAATCCAATAAGTGTTTTATCAGCTATTTCACGAATCAGAAGAGAACTTCAATTAACTTACTATGAAAACCACAAACCTCAGACTAATCGTAATACAAATAATATACCTACTCGTAGATTTAGCCAAAATTCACCAAAACAATGTAATTTTTGTCACAGAATAGGACATACTATAAATGAGTGTCTCACACGTCAAAGACAATCTCAAAATTTAGCTCAGGGTTCCTTTAGACCAAATCAAACTCCTAATTCACATAACCAAATAGGCCAAAATTTTCAACAAAGGCCACAATTTCAAAATAACCAACAAAATCAAAATCGCCCATCTGTAATTAGACCAAATCCAAGTTTTAGACCTCAAGCACCACCGGGAAATCGACCCAACACAAATTTTAATCAACAAAGAACTTTTCATTTCAATCGAAATCGCGATTTTAACAAACACTCTCATTACAGTTATGACTATTATACTGATGATAGTCAAAATTATTATGAAAATCAAGAACAATACTCCGATAATTCACTTGATTATCAAGAATATTACCAAGAAATTAATCCCAGTGCTCCTGACTATTATACTGTTAATAGTGGAATAGAGGAAAACTATTATACTGATGATAGTGATCCTAACTCTGATAATGGTGTACCAGTTTGCAATACGAATGAAGACGGAACTTTCGATTATAGCCATATCGAACAAGACAATTTTAATTATAATAATGAAAATGTTTATAACTTTGATTCTGATAACCTCCTAAATCCAAATTATGATTATTATCAGGATTTTCGACAAGGCCCCTTACAAACGAAACCCCCAGATCCGCTAAGCGACCAAACTTCAAATTTGTCGATCCCAGACCTCAGTTCACAAATTCAAACCATGAGTTTGAACAGTCCAGAATCGGACTGCCTCGAACAGATGTTCATGTAAAAAATACCTTACCGGTAAATTCTAAAAACTTATACTATATTAAAGACAGAACAAACACTTATAAAATTCTAATTGATACAGGTGCTGGATTATCAATTTTCAAACCCAAAACTTGCGAAAATTATAGAAATCGATCCCCTGAAAATGTAATTATTCAAGGTATAACGAACCAAAAAATAAGAGTTAACGAATCAACCCTTATTCCATTTAAACCTAACGATCCACACAGAGTATTTATTTGTAATTTAGATATTGATTTTGATGGATTATTAGGCATGGATTTTTTAGAACATTATAATTGTATAGTTGATCTAAAAAATAAACAACTTATTACTGATTTCAAAATTGTACCATTATTTAAAGTAACAGATAATGAAACTACCAATATTTCAATCGAAAACCAATTTCCACAAATTTACAAAAATACAATTTCCATTGAACCTAGGACTGAACAAATATTTAAACTAAAATGCGATTTAGTTAATACTGATGCTATACTGGTAGGTCAAGAAGTAGAGAAAGTTAAACTACCAAACGCATTAGTTAAAATAAATGAAAAAGGAGAATTTTTTGTTTCAGTATTAAATGTTAATTGTATACCTAAAACTGTAACATTTTCAAAACTTAACTTAGAACCATATGAAATAAATAATGTAAATAATATTCAATTAACCACCCAAGAAATGTGCACCGATAGAACATCAGAATTAAAAAATCAACTAAGACTTGATCATCTTAATGAAGAAGAACGAGACTTAATTTCCCAACTTTGTCATGATTTTTCTGACATTTTTTATTTAGAAGGAGACATACTTACTTTCACCAACGAAATAAAACATTCTATAGATACGCAAAATTCTAAGCCCACTTATGTAAAATCATATCGCTATCCCCAAATTCATAAACAAGAGGTGAAAGATCAGATCAATAAAATGCTTTCACAAAACATTATACAACCATGGTCATCGCCCGTGTGGTTGTGCCCAAGAAGCTCGACGCATCAGGTAAACAAAAATGGCGTGTTGTCGCAGACTACAGAAAACTGAATGAGGTTACTGTAGACGACAAATACCCGTTACCAAACATTGGAGATTTATTGGACCAGCTTGGTAAGTGTCAATATTTCACGACACTAGATCTTGCATCAGGCTTTCATCAAATTGAAATAATGCCTGAAGATATACCAAAGACCGCCTTCACAGTTGAAAACGGACATTTCGAATTCCTCAGAATGCCGTACGGTCTAAAAAATGCACTTTCAACATTCCAGAGGGTCATGGACAATGTCCTTGCTGGAATTCAAAACGAGCGATGTCTTGTCTATATGGACGACATCATCGTCTATTCACCGACAATTCAAGAACATATTACCCGCTTAACAGAAGTATTCAAGAGACTTCAAAAAGCTAACTTAAAACTTCAGCCAGACAAGTGCGAATTCTTGAGAAAAGAAGTCGCCTACCTTGGACATTTAATCACGGAAGATGGCGTTAAGCCATTTCCGGCAAAAATTGAATGCGTCCAAAAATTTCCTCAACCTACGAACCAAAAGGAAATAAAATCCTTTTTGGGACTCGCTGGTTACTACAGAAGATTTATACCGAACTTCGCTAAAATTTCCAAACCAATGACAAAACTTTTACAAAAAGATGTCCCATTTAATTTTGACTCCGAATGTCAAAAGTCATTCCAAGAATTAAAAAATGCTCTTACTTCTACCCCGATATTGATATACCCAAACTTTGAAGAACGATTTCTTTTAACTACCGATGCTAGCGCATTTGCAATCGGTGCGGTTTTGTCACAAGGCCCAATAGGTAAGGATTTACCGATAGCCTATGCGTCTAGGACATTGTGCAAAGCAGAAACCAAATACTCTACGATAGAGAGAGAACTTTTGGCAATTGTGTGGGCAGTTAAACACTTTAGACCCTATTTATATGGCCGAAAATTTACCCTTATAACTGACCACCGTCCACTTACTTGGTTATTCTCTATAAAAGACCCCGGTAGTCGTCTAGCACGATGGCGCCTCAAATTAGAGGAATACGACTATCAAATTGAATTCAAATCTGGCAAATCCAATAAAAATGCCGATGCCCTTTCTCGAATAAAAATTAACCACATAAATGACTTTGATTCATTTCGTTCAAAATTAGGAAACTTTAAATATTTACCTTACCCAATTTATCCCGCTCTTGAAGATGCAGGGCCATCCCAACAAACTGAAAATAAACCTGAAATTGACTGGGATGTCGCTGCAGAAGAATTTTTGTCTTTTGAGGAACTTTATAAAACAAAATCACTGATTGACTATTCTAAAATAGAATATTCCAATAATCATCTACTAGACAAACAAAATAAAAACATTTTAACCTTTTTTCAACAAAACAATTTACAAGATTTTTATGAAAAAATAATTGAGGATATATTTGAGGAAAACCCCGACTTTTCTTATGCAAAAATTAATGTACTTAGCAGTAAAACTGTCAAAAATAGAAAATACCTTATTATTGCTATACCATGGGATCCAGACAGTATTAGTGAATACTTATTTGCTGCAATTTACAGAAATCGAGATTTATTTAAACCTTCAGAAAAATATTTTATCGAAAATAATCCTGACCTACCAATACTAGAAACACTATCATTTCTACTTTCGGAAGTTGACGTAAAATTCACTATTTGTCAAAATATTACTAAAGAGCCAGAACAAAATCAAATACCTATCATCTTAGATCAATTCCATAATGGCAAAAGCCACCTTCACCGCGGAATTAATGAAACTATTAGGCGAATACGACAAAAATATAATTGGGCCGGCCTCAATCGAGATGTCGAAAATTATATTAAGTCATGCCGGGCATGCCAAGAGACAAAAATATGTCGCAAAAATTTAGACAGTCCCCTCGTTATAACTGAAACGCCTAAAACACCTTTTGAACGTATTAATATTGATATTTTAGAGGTACCTCAAAAGAATTACGCTCTTACAATAAGAGACGAACTAACAAAATTTTCTCAAGCATATCCGCTCGAAGATAAAAGTGCCAAATCTGTTGTCACTTCATTATTAGCTTATTTTCATCATTTTGGTGCACCACTTCGCATTCATTGCGATGCCGGTCGCGAATTCAATAATGCGTTAATGAAAGACCTTTGTAATATGTTCGATATTAAGTTAACATATTCAAGTGTCGGTCATCCGCAAAGTAACGGATCTCTAGAAAGATTACATGCTACTCTGTTAGAAATGATTCGATTACATTTAGCAGACCACCCCAATGAACACCCCTCCAGTATTTTACCATTTGCTATTATCGCTTATAATAACTCTATAAACAAAACACACGGATTCACATCATACGAACTTGTATTTGGACACACGTCCAGTAGACCTCCCGAAAAATTATACAATGAACAAGAATTAATTACTAAATATATTAGAGATCTAAATAACCGCATATCCTATTATTATAAAATAGCGAGAGAAAAAACCATAAAGCAAAAAGAAAAAGCTAAAGACCGATTTGACAAACATGTCTCCGAAAACAAACCAAATTATGAAGTAGGTGACAAAGTTTACGTAAAAGAAACTCAAATAAAAAACAAGCTAGAAAATAAGTTTATATGCCCTTTCGAAATACTAGAGATACACAGAAATTCCGCAACAGTATTAAATTTAGAAACAAATAACAAATCAAAAATAAATTTCGATCTTATGAAACCCTATGTTGAAAATTAACTTATTTTCAGGTTTCTGCTGCTGATCGGAACAGCAACATGTCAATATAAAATCGAACCCATAAACAATACAGTTGGAATCTACTACCACGACGAAACCAAAATAATGGTTTCGAACGACGAATGGACTTTATTAGTGCATAAAAATATATCAGCTTTTGAACAAACTTTTGAAAGAAATAATAGAATTCTTGACACAATTCAAAATACCTTTACTTCAAACTACTCCAGTATGAAGTCCTTCCGATCCGAAGTAAAATCACATTTGGCATTATTGCAACAAATTACAAAATCTATTGGCGATAAATTCAGTGAAATATCTTTCGATGTTAAAAGACAAAAACGAGGGTTAATTAATGGTATTGGCACCATATTTAAATCAATAACCGGAAATCTCGATGCGTCTGACGGTGAATATTATATGGACTGCATTAATAAATTAAAAACTGATCAAAACCAGATAGAAAACTTATTAAAAAATCAAATGTCAATCACAAGCTCAGTCATAACAAATCTCAACAGTACTATAGGACAATTAAAATTAAATGAGAAAATATTTAACTCAGATATAGAAAAAATTGAAACCACCATTCGACAATCAACAAACGAAATTGCGCTTATCGAAGCCAAATTAAATTTCTTTGAAATTAACTAATGGAGAGTTATTCGTATCTTGAAAATACTATTAATGATATTCTAAACTCTATCACTTTTGCACAGCTTCAAATAATTCATACTTCTATTATTGAACCAGAAAATTTGATCACTGCTCTTAAGAAAATATCAGAAAATACAGTAAGAAAAGGTTTACCGCTACCAATAAAATATTCTGAAATTTCACAGTATTTGGAAATAATCGATCTCGAAGCATATCAAACAAATTCAGATCTTGTTTTCGTTCTTAAAATACCTTTGATTGAACCACAAGTATTTACTTTATTCCACCTATACCCAATACCAATTTATGATAATAGAACTGGATTTCACCACATTTTATCATTTTCACAAAAATATTTTGCGCGAGATGATGATTCTTTATCCTACATTCCAATCCACGATTTACAAAAGTGTAAACAGTTATCTACGCATCAAAAGTTGTGTCGCGATGTTTACGCGTACCCTATAGACGATAACGCGATATGTGAAGCCCGTTTGTTAAGACAATATAAAACATTTCCTGCGAATTGTAAAAGTGCGGTAGTCAACGGACAAGGTTATAATGTGCAAAAACTCGAAGAAAACGTGTGGCTAGTGTCGATTGCCGAACCGGTACACGTGACCATAAGTCTTCCAGACACAAAAACGAAAACATTAACCGTAAATGAAAATTCTATTTTACAGCTATACTCAGGATGTTCCGCTTTTGTTGGCATTACTAAAATACAAATACCAGAAAAACTATAAACATTCCTCATGTACTTCATCCCGTAATGGTTGATTACAACTGTTGTCTAGACATTCCAAACAAAGTAGAAGTACCCAAAATAGAACCACTAGATCTTAATAACATTAACTTGAATGATCTGCAAGTGACAAAACACAAACTGGACCAATACTCAAAAAGTTTGGATGAACTCATAAACAAACCGTTTGTTGAGAAAAATATTTCGTGGTTCACATATACTACGATCTCACTCATCGTTGCTTTGATCGTCCTCTACACCTGTCATAAGTGTAGAAATATTAAATTCAACAAATCGCCAGGAAAGCCTGTCCCGGACCAACCAAATGATGTTTTTATCAAAATTCATAACATTCTGCCAAAAAGAAGACCCAAACTTGACACCGAAGCCTCTGAGGAAGTGGAAATCGAAAATTGACAATTTCATGGTTTAATGTATACCTTTATATTTTTATTTTTTGTATTTTGCGTATTTTCCTTCTAATCTTGAAATCTCTGTATACATTGTATTGTCTATTTTATATTTTATGTATTTTGGTTTTTATTCTCAAAAATTGTTGTTTATTAAACAACAATTTTAATTAAGGGAGGAGTTGTTATATACGAAAAAACGCTTATGTTTAAGTAATATTACGCAATGTCAAACATCAGATTACGATTTCCGTATTTTCATGAGAACGATGCTACGTTGCGTTTTTATAAAATAAACACATTAAGTAACACAAATATTATGTTACAGAAAAATAATGATTTCTGCACTTTCATGGGAGCGACGCTACATAGAATTCTCCATGAAAATAAACGCTGACGTTGATTTAACAAATTCTATAAATTCTTTGACTTTATGTAAAATAGTTAGTTACAATTATAATTTCAACCTATTACTTCTTTTTATATAACATAAAACTGTGTAACTCAATAAAAATTGTTTTTAAAAAGTTTAACGTGAATTTGTGAATATAACATATATATATATATATATATATATATATATATATATATATATATATACATATGAATACTTATGTTTTGATATATAATTCAAGCAGTTAACATACATATCGGTGTAGTTACCTATAGTAACTTACCTGTTTATATCTGCTTGCCAGGTAGTGTGGTCCAGAAATAAATAGGCAAGGCTAACTATTTTTTATATTTTTTACTATCGACGAGAGCAAAATTCGGCAAGTTAACAGATTGGTGAAAATAGGAAAAAATAATTTTAATTAATTGATTTAAAAATAGCCTGGTCAGGATCTTGATAGGCAACCCATTTTAGTCGTATTTATCCATTATTGAGCCATTATAAAGAAAATGTTTCATCTGGATAACAGATCAGTGAACTTCGAGGCCCTTTTAAAAGCAAAAAAATACAAATACCATTTTAGTGTTATCGACGGGTGAATTAACATAACAGATGCTGAAAATGTCCTCCACCCTCTACTTGTCAGGCAACGGTAAAACCCGTCTACTGAATACCGAAAAGCCTTAGCTGGTATGTTATTTGATTCCACTCTAATTCCGTTTTTCAGATCTTCAATATTATCCGGCATATTTTGATAAACCTTGTTTTTTAGATATCCCAAAAAAAGTAGTCTAATGACGTTAGGTATCCAGTTTCCTGCAAATATTACGTCAATATATTCTCTGACATTAACACCAAATTGTTGGGAGCGCCGTCCCATTGAAACCATAGTGTTTCACTGGGGAACTATGTATCTACTTCGTTGTGAAACATAACAGCTAGAGCAGGTACTAATTCAAATCTTAAGAAATCTAAGTAACGTTCAGCTATAAGGTTTTCCTCAAAAAATGATGGACCTAATATTCTGTTGTTGATGATAATACCTACAATTACTTTCTGAGGACGCTGCGTACTAGCTTCACATATAGAGTGTGAATATCCTGGCTCCAGAAATCATAATCGTGTTTATCAACTACTCCATTCAAATAAAAAGTAGCTTTATTCGAGTAGAGTATATTCAGTGGAAACCCATTATTTATATCACATCGCCTTATCATTAACTCACAAAATTTCATACGCCTGTCACAGTCATCATCCAAGAGCTCTTGAACAAGATATACCTAATCGTTAGCAGCATGATTTTCGGCCAATGAAACCCTTGACAAATGTGAATCTTCCTGCAGAGATAAGGCAATGTCCAAATGTTAGCTTCGTCTGAAATATGTGGCATGCCACTTCTTGGCAAGTCCTTCACTGTACTATGTTCTCCAAATTTGTAGGAGATCTTTCTAGCACTACTCTCTAAAATGTGATTTTGCTGATATTTTGCATTGAATAAAACACACCCTTCTCATTCACTTCTGGCCATTTTCGTTTAATAAATTAAAAGAGAACACTTCCTTTAAACAAATTAATAAAATAAATACTTCAGTTCAATTGTGCACAGAAATGTTAAAAACTGAGTCAAAGTTTAAAAAGGCAAAAAACTTGGTTAAGAAAAATTCACCTGTTTTCCTTTTTGAAGTACACTGCTCAACAATTGTTTAGGATTAAACTCATTTTAGGTTTCCGTTTTTCCTGAAAACATAAATTCCAATGAATAGGGAGTTTTTGGAACCCTTAATTTGTTACGGTTACGATTATGTTTGACACTAAGCGGAGCATGTCCAGTGTACAATCAGGTGCTAGGAATTTCTACTTCGATAACTCCTATGAGAAAAGTTAAGTGTTCGAACCGTACAATTTACCCCAAAATAATGTTTGACCTCTAGTTTCAATTAATAATATGTCAAATTAAAGATACTACAAAATGACCCGTAACGTATAGAGATTTACTCACCTCTGGTTTATCTAGTCCACACAAACGCTTGGGCACTTATCTTCAGAGAGCTCTCTCCAACACTGCTTCGTGTACCATAACCAGCAGTCTTTTGTATAACTTAGAAACGAAGAACAACCATAACACCCGAATATGGAATTATTTTACCTAGTCACACAATACGAGTGGCTATATGTGAGTGGGGTCTCGGTCGTATTATGTGTAAATCTCTAATTAACGCGAGCATAAAAGGCAGCCACGATTACAAGAACTTGTTGTTTGGGTTGTCTACCTCGCAGACTTTTTTTTAAATGTTAAGTCTAACGGAAACCCAGCATACTCCCCGACGTAAAACGGGGTATTTTGAAACAATGAAAAAACATATAACATTAATTAAATTGAATTTTTTATGACATTATTGAATACGATCCACAAAATACCTATTGCACCAATAAATATGTACAAAAAAATATAATTACTTAATTTAGATAGGCAATACGCGCAGCTTGACTAGGGGTCGCCGAAGAGGCTCTTTTGTGGTAGTTACATCCGGAACTCTTATAATTCCGTCCTGTCCTGAGAATAATTCAGAGGGAGGAAGATTGTACTTTCCTATTAGAACCATCCTTCCTACTTCGACAGGTTTCAAGTTGTCCAAAGAAATCCATTCACTGCGTTGGTGCAAGGTATGCAAATATTCCTTGCTCCACCGTTCCCACAATTTGTTATGCAATTTGTTAAGCAGCCTCCATCTTATGAGATGAGAGGCAGAAATATAATTCCCTTGCTATGGCCCAGAATTAAAATCGACAAATCGTTATTATATGAACTCATAGGAGTCAGAATATAGAATTAAGAAAGGATTCGTTCTGAATTAGAAGGGTGTTAAGTTCCTCATATGGTAAAATCTGATCACCTATAACCGGACCTAAATGCATCTTTACAGATTTAATGTCAGCCCACAATCCTCCAAAGTGTGGTGTAGAGGCGGCATTAAAATGAGAGTCGGCAGTTCGGTGATTCACATCAGCTCAATGTTCACTCTTGTCTAATTTCCCCTGTGACTGGAGTTCTTGGGTTGCAGAAGTCCTGTGGCGCTTAGACAGGCTGCATACGTGCTCTAGCTGGCCACACTTCCGGCATTTGATCTTCTTCGGCTTCTTGTCTATCATACCTTTCAACAAGTTGACGATCTGGTCATGTCTGCCATCATCACCTTCTTCCCGAATGGTCCTAATTTCGTTATATCCCGAAGCCTTCGGTGCTGCTTCATATTCAAGAGAAGCTGTCAATGCGTAGACCAATGTTTTGGGATAAGTTAAACGACGCGTCCTCTCCATATCGGGGTCACGTAAGCCATTAATACAGGCTTGGATGCCCAAATATTCCATCATGTTCTCTTGTGCTTATGGATAAGCAAATCGAATTAGTCGGGCAATATCCAGTCCGTACTCTCGAGTTTCTGTACGTTTCTGCACGTTTCTGCACGTTTCTGCACGTTTCTGCACGTTTCTGCACGTTTCTGCACGTTTCTGCACGTTTCTGCACGTTTCTGCACGTTTCTGCACGTTTCTGTATTCGGTTCTAGACGTTCGTGACCATATTGCACGTCCAACCTCTTCTTCAGCTTCTCGAAGTCATCCGTTTCTTCAAGTGGTATCGTCTGAAGTACATCTAAGGCATTTTCCCGAAGCGCGATGGTTAAGTTTACTGCCTTCTTCCTGTCGGACCAATGATTCACTCTAGCGGCTGCTTCAAATTGTTTCACATAATTGGTCCACGATGTCTTTGTGTCGAACGTTGGAGCCTTAATTCGGGCAAAACTGCCAATATCATCTGTCTTGGGTTGTGTTTCTGGCTTGCCGATCTCGATCTTCTTTTCTTCTACTGGCGTGTCTTGTGTTCTTAAATCTGTTATCTTTCTCTCTAACTCCTTGATTTTTTCGTCCATCGTTGTCATTTTATTCTCCATTTTCTCGTCCATCGTTGTCATTTTATCCTCAATATCCGATTTTAGAGACGAAATTTTATTTTCAACGTCAGCTGCAATGTAATTTTTCATTGATAAAATATCGGCAGAAATATCGTTTTTCATAGCAGAAATTTCGTTATTCATATTAGCAAAAATATCGTTCTTAATGGTAGAAATCTTCTCGTCCATGTTAGGAGAAATATCGTTCTTCGTAGTTGACATTTTCTCGTGCATAGCAGAAATTGACGAGATTAAGGTGGCAGCCTCGTCTTTGCATACAAATATTTCTGGATCAAAGCCGTCACTTTCCAGTGCCACTTTAAGTCTTTCTACTAATTCACTTTTTTTACCGGATGTTTCCAACTTGCGATTTTCCAATTCTGCCCTTAGCTCCGTCACTTTCAGGTGACTTAGTCTCTTAACGTGACTATTTATTCATATTATCCCACTTCTGACACAAATGTAAAGCTTTTCTTATTTATATTAATTACTTTGATCTGACGGGTAGAATTAATTTATACACACGGTATGTCTACTCACTTAATTTATTTATTCACTCAAGTATTCAATAATTTATATTAAATACTCTGTTTATTTACTTAGACTTAATTTATATTAATTCTTAACTATGTACTATTATTCACTATTTCACTGTTCTGCCACGAGATCAGATTGAAAACTAAGCTCCGTTGGTAGGTATCCTCTTATATATTAAGTGCTTTCTATTCCGGAAACTTCTAATGATGACGGCTCCCAACAACAATCGATCTTGCTAGAAATCTCTAGATAAAAATAAAGATTATTGGAAGTATCTCTATTATTAATTTCGAATTTTTTTGTAATGTAGTATTAAATTTTGCTTGAGTCGTTTCCGTATAGGAAATGAATAGTCCACGCTAGAGTCAAATTTAGTCTCTAGTGTTAGTATCAGATTTTGCTTGTGAAACTTCTTTATAATAGGAAATAAACAGTGAACCTCGTTTTGACTATTAGGTATAGTTATTTAAACAGATATACGATTTTACTTGTTGGTACGCTCATTTGTAATGATTTGTATATATTGTCGTGTACATTATATATATAAAGTGGCTAGACACCCCTTGTGGGCTGCGCCTCATAAATACTTTCTAGATCCGCTTTCTGGGGTGGATCAATCCCCGTCATTTTAGCATACATTTTCTGGCTTATTTTTTTCCATAGAGTCCTATCCCCAGTTTTTTCCTTCCATCTAACGATTCCTATCCTTCTTAAGTCCTCCTCTACTTCTTTCAGCCTCTTAGATCTGGGTTTTCCTTGTCTTCTCCTACCACCTGGATCCCATTGTATTATTGAGCAAACGATTGCGTGGTCTCCTTCTCTCCATACATGGCCGAGCCATTTTATTCTTTGCCTCTTTATTTTCATCACTATATCTTCCCCGTCCATTTCTCTCAATATTTCATGGTTCATATGTTGCCTATATTCATTGTCGTCAACTTTTATTGGCCATAGAAGTGTTCTCATTATTTTTCGTTTTACTATCCTCAACTCCTCTTCATCTCTTTTTGTCATTGTCATCGTTTCTGCTCCATACATTAACACAGGTCTTATTATTGTGTTATAAATGCTAAATTTCGTGGATCTTGTTGATAGTTTTTTTATAATAGGCTTTTGTGTTTTTGTTAGTTTTTTTATTTTCTGTTTTTCTTATTCTGTCATTCATCCATTCTCTTTTAGCATTTCTTATCAATTTGTTGCAATTTTTCCTTATTCTCTCGTATACCTATCTATCTTCTGGGTTGTTTGTACTTATCCATTTTATTCTAGCGATTCCTTTTGCTCATACAATTTCTCGACATTTTTCATCATACCATTGCTTGTTTATTCCGTTTTTTTCTCTTCCCAATTGACTTTCCGCTGAACTCAGTAAACATTTTCTAATATTATACCATTCCAATTCCACATTCTCCGTTTCTTCACATTCCATTAACTTTTTTTCCACTTGCTGCTCGTATTCGCTTCTCATATTTTCATCATTAAATTTATCGAGATTCCATTTAATTCGGTTTGTTTTTGTAGCGTTTAAATTTTTTGATTCTGGCCACTACCATGTAGTGATCCGAGTTGGCATTTGCCCCTCTGTATGTTCGTACATCTTTGATCGACGACTGCTTTCATCTATTAATAAGCACATGATCTATTTGTGTACTATATTTATTATCCGGCGATGTCCATGTTATCTTGTTTTTTATGGGGTCGGACAATTTAGTGCTACTTATTATCATATTCATACTTGCTGCCAGATTACAAAGGCGCTGCCCGTTGCTGTTTGTTTTCTCATGTACAGTGTACTTTCCTGCCACTTTTCACAAGTAGTCCTCTTTTCCTATTTGTGCGTTGAAGTCGCCAATTAAAAGTATTGTGTCTTCTTTTAGTATTTTTTCAATTTCTACTTCAATTTTTTCATACATATTATCTTTCTCCTCCTTATCTGCACCTTCAGTTGGTGCGTATACATCTATTATCGATATATTCATTGGTTTTGACTGTATTCTCAGGCATGCCAGTCGTTCACTTATTGGTCTAAATTCTAGTGTATGATTTCGCAAATTACCCCTTATTATGAAACCTACCCCATATTGTCCTTGATTTTTATTCCCTGAGTAATAAAAACTAAAATAATTTTTTTCTACCACCCCTTGATCTTTCCATCTTATCTTCTGTAAGGCCGCTATGTATTTTTTTAATTTGTCCCCAATCTACATCATTTTACCCGTCATTGATATTGTTCTGACGTTCCACGTGCATAATTTTAGTTCCTTTATTTGTTTTATTCCTAAATCTATTGGTATTTTTATTATTTTCCCCATTTTCAATTTTTTTTTTATTTTTATTAGATGTAATATCCCCATTATCTTTACTATCGCCTCTATCATTACAAATATTTTTCCTACCCAGTATCGGGTATATTGTTAATGTGAAATATTAATAAATTGTGACATATATTTTTTTTGAATCTCTAGTTTTCCTGGTTCCAATCTTGGAATCTGGCGCCTTTTATTATCTACGATCCTAGCCGCCGGAAAAGCTGTATTACAGTCTGGCTCGGCATGACAACATCCTTATACAGTCAAATCTTGCATGTGATATTATATTATAAAGATCTCATTGATGTTGATAATTTTACTTACTGCACTTGCGCGAAATAACGACAACGTGAAAAACAAACGCTAAAGTTAATGGTTCCAAAACTCTCTAGTGTTGATGCTAGGTTACGTTATCAGTTTTAAAGTGGGTGAATCAATAAAATTTTGTAGTTATTCTGAATCAACTCAATCTCAATTTTTTCTGAAAACATAAATTCAAACGAATATCGATACTAGGTTGCGTTATCAGTTTTAAGCATAGTAAATCAATAAATTTTGGTGTTCTTACTGCCCAGGCTCCCCTGTTTTCAATAAAAAATCATTCAGAATTATAGATAGCTTACCGATATTAGGTTTTACCATCGCCAGGAAGCCTGCCAAGTAGACGGTGGAGGACATTTTCAACATCTGCTGCGTTAATTCACGCGTCGATAGCACTAAAAAGGTATTGTTTTTTTTATTTGAAAAGAATATATTCTCATTTCCCGATAACCACATAAGTAAAAAAAACGGTAAGATTCCATTTTCCACGAGATTTTGAATGTCCCTACACACGACATACCTTGGCATTGGAAAAAAAGTTGAGAAGGGTTGCAGCTACGGGGTTGAAAAAAAATCATATTATTGGCAACAACGTCCAACGTAAAATTAATTCACGTGTTTCACGGTTTTTTTAAAGTTATTGGTTTAACAGTAATAATCTTATTCCGGACTTTCGCTGATCACTGTATATTAAGGCTAATTTACAGTCGTACTTGACATAAAAAATATGGAAACCTTGTTGATCTGTCTGCTTAGGAATCCCTATAATTCCAAATAAATAATGACAAGAAAACATTAAAAAACTGTTAAAATATGTTTAGGTTTTTATTGCTGGAAATTTAGCTATCAAGAAGCATTTTAATCACGTGAAATTCAGTGATATCATCTCCAACATTGTTCTAACGAGTACGGACACAGACATCGATAGCAAAGTGACATTTTCAAAAACTGTCCTTGTTCAAGAAAAACTAACTGTAGATGAAAACCTAAGTGCTCATACTATTGGTGGATTTAATGTGAGCAAATGGATTGATAGAAGCATTTCGTTACAAAAAGGACTTATTAAAGGTATGCACGGATTTCAGGTATATTATTTTTTATATTAATTAAAACGAAGATAATTTCATTCGCAAAATTGGAACAAATATCATGAAAATTATGTCAAAAATACGATTTTCGATATTTTTAGTAGGTACTAACACTTTTCTTCTGCTAAAGAAATGATAATATAGTTTAAACTCAAATTTGGTCAACTGGACAATAGGGGCCGGCAAAAGTTATAAACAATTACGTAAAAAAAAAGAATGGTTTGTTTTTTTGAACAAATATTTCAAAAACTATTTGAGATAAGCAAAATTTGAAAAATATCCTGAATGGGCAGAAAATTTCCTAAAGGAAAGTCTAGCCTTTTGGGACTATACCGACAATATTTATAAATGTAATTGGGCTAAAAACGGGTAGCGGTTGTAGCGGACGCCACAACCGAATCAGAAGCTTGATTAACAAAATGATTTTAACGGAGTGAATATGAATATTAATTGATAGAAAAATAAACGGTTTTATAGATTAAAACTAACTTTTCCGCATCTGTGGCCCTGAACAATACTCTATCATAAAATTGTTACTTGTATACACTTCGGCGGATGTATCGTGCTAACAAACAGAAATTTCTCCAAAAATAACCAAAAATTTAGTATAGGGTAAGTCCGGTATAGTTGGACCAGCGCGATAGACGGACCAGGGCGAGAATTTCCAGACGTGTTTATCAGAAGGCGCCCGGCGATCCTAATTTGACGGAATGCCAGTCACGCCATACCAGTTGAGTGAAGGTGGTCGTTAAACAACTTTGAAATACATTTTTGTGACCGATTAGCGTTTAATACTACGTAATAAATTATTCGAGAATCTTATTGTGTGATGGTGAATTGATTTTAGGTAAGTTTTACAAGACAGTTATGCATAATTTAGATTATATGGCCCCTGTAGACTATTTTAACCTAAAAATAAGAGCTCTGTCACCTTGATTAAGTATGAATAACCAGTGGTCCATCTCTCCCGTAAGTTTGGGATAGATGGATCGCATATATTAGGGTGAGTTGGACCATAAATTATATTGCCAAAAATCATATATATATATATATATATATATATATATATATATATATATATATATATATATATATATATATATAGGTCAATTCAATACATGTATTTCTTTAACAGAGCCATGCCGACTAAATATAAACGCAAAGGAACATCAGAACGCGGAAATTGGTCTGCGGAATCACTCCATAATGCAATGGAAGCTGTGACAAATAAGACAATGGGCGTTAATCAGGCAGCCAAAGAATTTGGGATACCGAAAACGACCTTAAAAAGAAGACTAAAGTCTAGTAATAGTAATAGAATGAATCGCCTTGGACCTGACTCTCAGCTAGGTGATGATGCGGAGAAAAAATTAGTGGCTCACATACTTAAGTTACAGAAATATGGTTTTGCTCCAGACAGAGACAGCGTTAGAAAAATGGCATACGAACTTGCAGAAAAACTTAAAATTAGGCATACTTTTAACCGAGATACGTGTAAAGCAGGCTATGATTGGCTCCAATTATTTTTAACTCGTCATCCTGAGATTTCAATCCGTAAAGCCGAGGGAATTTCTTATTCACGAGCAACAGGTTTGTGCAAAGAAAATGTTAGAAAGTATTTTCGCTTACTAGCTTAGGTTTTGGATGAAAATTATTTAAATGATAAGCCCGCCCATATATTCAATGTAGATGAAACTGGACTACAGTTAAACAATAAACCAGGTCAGGTTCTAGCCAAGAAGGGGTCAAAATGTGTGGCAAACATTACTTCAGCAGAATAAGGGGAAACGATATCCGTAGTGGCCTGCTGCAATGCTGAAGGAGTGTTTCTGCCTCCATATTGTATTTTTAAGGGGAAGAATAGAAAGGAAGAATTTTCAACCGGAATGCCCCCTGGGTCATATATCGCAATGTCAGAAAAGTCTGCATATGTTAATGCCGATATATTTCTTCATTGGCTGAAAACTCATTTCCTGCCAAGAAAACCAAATGGAAAAGTCTTACTTATTTTGGACGGACATGCTTCCCACACAAACTCTCTCAGTGTGTTGGTGTTTTCGGAAGCGAATGATATCATTCTTTTGTGCCTACCAGCGCATACAACCCATTTCCTGCAGCCATTGGATCGATCATTTTTCAAGTCCTTAAAGAGCTACTATTATTCGGCCTGCACTAGCTTCATGAAAGCAAATCCTGCAAGAAAATTGGGTAGACTTCAGTTCGGTGAAGTATTGGGTTGCTCTTGGAACAAAGCTGCTACGGTACAGAATGCTGTGTCCGGATTTAAAGCCACGGGTATTGTTCCATTTTGGCCCGATGCAATCCCAGATTACGCTTACCTTACTCCAAAGGAAAACGCTGATTTTGCTTCAGCAGAAAACAATATCCAAGCTTCCTTGCCGTTCAATACGGATATTGTCAACAACGATGTGTCATTCACTAACGATTCTCCACAGCCAAGTTGTTCTCATCATAGTGACAAAGTAATTAATACGCCTCCGTCTACAAAAACTGTCACACCTGGGAAGCTTCTGGATGACATATCATCAATTCCTGTTTCTGCGTGTTTACAAAAAGCCAAGAGACGCGGACGTCAACTTGCAGAAGTTCTTAATACGCCTGAAAATATCGAAGTTGATAAGAACAAGAAACGTCCCTTATCTACAGCTCCATTAAAGAAGCAAAAAAATATTTTAAAAAAGGTAAAACGCCCGTTAAGAAGAGCAACAGTTCCTACCTCAGACTCCTCTGATTCTGATAGTCCTATACTACATGATGAGAGTAGTGACGGTGAAACAGAAGACAATGCTGAGTGCATAGGCTGTGGGGAGGAGTTTCTTAGTACAAAAAAGAAAGATGAATGGCTCTGTTGCATTATTTGCAAAGGTTGGACGCATGAAGGATGTACTGGTTATATCAACTTATGCAATGAATGTGGAAAAATAGCCGCAAAAAAGAAATAAATGTTTGTCTGTGCTAATATTAGTTATAATTATATGTTAATTATTATTTAAGACATTTGTCATTAGCTCTAGGAATACATTTTCTACTGGTCCGTCTCTCCCGATGTCGATGGTCCATCTAAACCGGAGAAGGTCCGTCTAACCCAAATTTTTTGCAATTATATTTTTTTAGTTTTATCTTTTTGAGAATAATATTTTCTAGTTTCGTTATCACCAACCTGTACTCTTGTATGTAATAAATACTTACACGAATATTCAGAATCTTACTAAACATTTCGATGAGGTTTTGTTAATTTCAATAAAAGTGGTCCAACTATACCGGACTTATCTTATCTGGATTTATAAGACCCGCTGTACCTGCTCTAGTCAATTAAAAGTCAATAGGGTACATCTGTGAGACACCTTGAACAACATTCAATCATAAAATTGATAAAGGCATACTGAAAATTCTCTTAAAATGACGAAAATTTGGCACTTCAAGTACCATAGCACCCGTTGTACTGGCTTTAGTGAGCTGAATATCAATAGGGTTCATCTTTGAGACGCTCTGAATAATATCCAATCATAAAATTGGCCACTTGTATATCCGGAGGCTGTATCGTGCTAACAAACTGGAACTTCTCCAAAAATGACAAAAATATCGTACTTAAAGTATTGTAGCACCTGTTGTAGTGGCTCTGATCAGCTCGAAATCAATAGGGTTCATCAGTGAGATGTGCTGAATAATATTAAATCATAAAATTGGTGACTTGTTGAACTCCAGAGGTTGTATCGTGCTAACAAACTGAAATTTCTCAAAAAATTACAAAATGTCGTACTTCAAGTACCATAGCACCCGTTGTACTGGCTCTGCTGATCTGAAAATCAATAGGGTTCATCTGTGACATCTTCTTAACAATATTCCATCATAAAATTGGTGACTTATTGCACTCCGGAGGCTGTATCGTGCTAACAAGACATATAAGGAAAAGTGGATTAAATGAAACTTGGCTGGGCATCAAGGGCGGAATTCCATTTTTATGTAGTAATAATATAATATAATAATAATATTTTTTCCACTACTAGCCATGAAATTGACAATTATTGCGTCTTTTAGCCAACTGAGAAGTTGAGTTTCTCTATTAGTGGTTAACAATTTTTCTATTGTTAACCTAGGTCAATAATGGACAATTTCAAATGTTTTGAGAATCCAGGGATAGTTGTTTAACAATAACTTGTGCAACAGAGTTTTGTGTACCCAGGAGATTTTCTTCAACGTATTTGCTTTTTGAAATTAACTAACAGGATCCAATTATTTGTATAAAAATGTCGTTAGTTTATAATTCGTTCTCAATCAATAATGACTGATGACATCCCGTAACCACAACATGGCGATAATTATAAACGAAGGGTGTGTTCAGAAAACACAACCGTTGCGTCAATGTTCTGTGAACGCACTTTAATACATAACATTATACGTTGGAATTGTTTCTTCATAATAATTCTTGTTTTTTTCACGAATACCACGTCTTCTTACATTATAATCATGTGGTAATGGTTCCTGCAAATCTTCTATTGCATGGGTTATAATATTTGTGTTTGTAGCAATTATGTTTCCATCATCTAATAATGCAAGAATTAGATTGCATCTAGCTATAATTTCAAAATTAATGTTTTCTAAAAAAATGACCGTTCAACAGACACACGTCAACCATTATTATTTGTTGCTCAGTGAGCGCTCATCAACGGTTGAGCTATAAGTTATGTTTTATGAACGCACCTGTTGTTTACAAATAAGTTTTACTAGTGGAAATGTCAATCTGTATACGACTACTTGATTATTGTTTTATTAGTGGAAAGACGAATTTACATTCCTGTGCTACTCGATTTTTACAGGAAATATTTTTAATTTTTGTCTTTAATTTGGCTAGTAGTGGAAAAAATTGTTTATACTTCACGCTGGTGAAGACATGTATAGGCCTCGCACCTTATTGTGTTTGAAAGACCTTTTTATCCACTTATACTTTAATATACTATTAATTAACAATTTTTTTGTGCTGCTAAATATTAGTATTAAGGAACTATTTTTTCAAATCATTATTTATCACGTACTTTCATTTTATGGAACAACAATTTTTATTATTAAATTTTCATATGTTTTTAAAGAAACAATTTGTTATAAACAAATGAATTTTTGAGCAAAATTTTTTTAAATACTACAAAATATGGGAACACCATAGGTCTATTTTTATACAAATAGTTTCTTTTTTTTACATAAATTTTAAACATATTGTTCTCTTGGACTTGACTGTTTCTGTTTTTCTTCGTTGTTATTAAAATAACATATAAACTATTTGAATGTCAGGTTCAAAGCTAAGTTTGTTCATTAGTTAACGAAAAACAAAAAAGGATTGAATCGTTCTTACCGTATTTTCAATAGTTTATGAGTTATATTAATAACAATGAATAAAAGCAAACAAATTGACAAGTTTAAAGGTACAATATGTTTAAAAATTATATAAAAAATAGAAAAAAAAACGATTCACATAAAAATTGATATATGGTTGTTTCCAACATATTTTGTAGTATTTAAAAAAATATTGCGCAAGCATTTATTTGTTTATAACAAATTGTTTGTTTAAAAACAAATGACAATTTGATAACGAAAATTTTTCTTTCATAATATGAAAGTACGTGATAAATATTGATTTAAAATAATGGTTCCTTACACGGCCTATTTTACCAAAAGGCACATAAGGCCCGGGTCTTAGGCCCGGTATAAAGTGGGGCCCGGAAAAAGGCCTTGAAAAAATGATAAACCATTTAGTTAATTTGAATTTAAACATCAAAAGGAAACCGTATCTGATCAAGAAAATTAGGCTTATATTGGTATATATATTGAACTCATCACAACATCTATAAGGGTTTGAAGATGTTGGTGTGTGAGGTTTTCAAGCTGAATTTGGTTGTAAGTTGCCAAAACATAGGGAATTATTTGTTTTTCATGATATGAATGAAATTAAAATGGGTTATTTATTGAATGTGTACCTATGATATCGTTTGTTTAATGTAAATATTGAGATGCTAAAATAATATTCAAAACATTTACCATTGTCAGGGCTTCATAGAATAATTCAACCCATACCTGTAGACCAGAAACCATCTTTAAACAATATAATAACTTGTAAATGTGCCATATACGTCATTAAAAGTATCTAAAACCCTGAAACAATAAATAAATGTATTTAGATTGTTATAATACATCATGTTTAATAAGAATTAGTAGCAGAATCATTATTTTAGATGTTTATTATTATTATGGCACAGATAACTGTCAACTGATTGGAATGTCAAATAGTTATTTGTAAAACAAGTGTCACAATGACTCGTTTTATAGTACGAGTGAAGTTTGCACAACGATCCGCGAAGCGGTGAGTTGTGCAAATCACGAGTACTACAGAAAGTCATTGTGGCACAAGTTTTACACAATATTTTTTATAGTTCGCATTTATTTAATTATTTAAATAAAATAGAATTTCATATAATCCCTGTTTTTAAACTAGGAGGAGTGGTTTGAATTTAAGTTGGCAATTCTGTAGATTCCTAATTGGTCAGATCATAGATGTTTTTATTCAGCACTTCTGACTTTTCACATATTAAAACCGACTAAAAGTGTAAATTGTAAACAAACTTTCAATTAAGCAAAAGGAGGATAATTATTTGTTTAAAAAAGAGCTTCTTCGTATATGCACTTGTGATCTATTTATATTATATCATGAACACAATTATTTCTGTAATACATCTTCACATAGATATCTGGTAATTCATCCCAAAAATCGAACGTTTTGTATACCTATTATATTGATCCTATACAATATAAAAATAAACAATTGACAAATCATTGATAAATAAATGTTAACGTACTTTATTCATTAATATTTTTAATATATAAATCATTCTAATTTACCTTCAGTATAATAATTTGTTAGTTATAACAACGCTAGACCATTCTATTTATAATTTGTGTCAAGATTAAAGTCAAATGTCAAATAAAAATATAACTAAATTCAATAACCAACTGTACACTAAAAATTACTATTACAGTGTTCAAAGAGCTTCATTGTGACACTGTAAACAATGTTATAATGAAGTCTCTTTTATACGCGAATTATAAAAAATACTTTCAAAGCATGAAACATCAGCGACAGAGTTCGATGTGCGCGACAGGAATTCGTTGTCATAGAACTATGTAGGGACTATCTGAAGGGACAATGAAATATAACACATGAAGAATTTTTGTATATATAATTTTAGGCCAAGTTTATGAGAAATCATAATCGTGACCAAATTTTAATAGAAATTGAAAAGAATTATATATATTTTGAAAAGTATCAGTTTGTAGATTTGTCTAATTTAGAATGGAAACGTATTACACAATGAGAGGTTTTTTTTATAAATAGGGATATTTTTGGAGAAGTAGAGTTTTAAATATATAAATTAAATTATTTTGGAAATAAACGAAGCATTAAATATCATCAAATAGTTAAGAAAAATATGAAATTAAAGGAAAACCTCTGATTTGTATATTATTGTTAAAAAAAATCTAGTGAGATGATGAGTTTTGTCCATAGCAACGGACAGGAAAAAGGATGGTTGTTGATTTGGAAAAATGGAGTATGTGGTGTGATATTTTGAAGAGAGGACGTAGATAAATGAAATTTTCAAATTATAATAAAATATAAGAGAAGTCCTCGTATAACTCAAGAAAAGTAACAGAAAAAAGTTAAATAAAGTTTAAGAAGTAAGTTGAGAAGATTTAGAAGCTAATTGAAGGTACAAAAGATAAATGATTAAAATAGGTAGAAATCAAAGACATTAGAATAATAAAATAAACTGAAAGTATCATTGAAAAATATTTATAAACTAATAAAACTAGAATTTGAATTAAAAAGGAAAAATAAGTTATTTTAAAAGATAACAAGAAATATAATTTCAAAACTTACCTGGAGAAGTTGTGTCAAGTATCCAGAGGGAGTAGATGCAGTAGACACATTAATAGAAGAGTTGTGTTGTTGGAGACTGTTAACTGTCGGTGCCAGAAGAAGCCATCAGTAGTAAGGTTAGTGTTGCGCAATTTTATTGGTTAACCAATTGAATAATTAAAAAAAAAATCTGATTTGGCCATTCAAATTCATTTTAATAGTACACTGATTTAAAATTTTATTAGGTTATAGTTATTTGTTCAACATACTAGATTTATATTTTGTTTGTGTGGATATATGTACTTCTTTTCTCATTTTCATTCCATATTCTTGATTATATAATTAGAGTGTATGTCATTGTTGTTTCATTACAAGATCAGAAACAGAAAATAGTTAATAATAGTGACAACCAATTATATAGATAAATTCAGATCATTTCACGTGTCAATACTAAAGAAAGGAATAGGTTTGATACCATAGGCGTCTCAAGATAAATTTAGACAAGGTATAATTTTTTAATTTTAAATAAAGGACCAAAACAAATAATTCTTTATGAAAATATATAAAACAAAATAATAAATTACATAAAAATCTTTAGCCCTGAACTCAAGAGATTAAGGAGTACTCATGCTCTACTTGATATAATTACCCTAATCATAAAAAAACAAAATATTTATTAATTGACTGATATATTATAATATATAAGAATATTTCTGTTATATATGTATAATTTTAACTAGATTTAAAAACATAAAACATCGGCAATCGGCACTCTTTTAGAGCGTTTTTGTTTATGCCGCTATAACCAAAAAAGCTTGATCCTTTGCCGAAGATAGGGCGAAATTACGTAAAATAGTATAATTAGTGGGAAAAGCATAATATTCCCAAAGGACTGTGATAATTAACAAGATACACAAGATATTACTTTAAGAGGTGCTGAGAACTATAAAAAAAATACTTTTTTTCCTATATGTGACAAATTGATTTTTGAATTAATAATGAGAATGCAAGCGTACGATTGTGTAAATGAAATTTTTGGTGTATTTTTAATGAACCCTCAAATGAAAAATTTAATGTAAGTATAAAAAATATAAAAAAATATTACAATATGGATGTGGATGCTACTGAAGATTTAGTAGATGAAATTGTACAGTTTAAAGCTCTTTGTAAATCAAATGATACTTCCTCTAATGACCCCTTTGATGTTAAAATGTTTAATTGATTACAATATTTTGTCAACCTTCTCTAACGTTGAAGTATTGTTGCGTATATATTTAACTATTCCTATTAGTAACGCATCCGGCGAGAGAACATTTTCTACGTTAAAACGGGTAAAATCATATCTGAGAAACTCTGTAAATAAAGAAAATGTTTCATCGTTGGCTATTCTAAATGCAGAAGGCGATATTCTTGATAAATTGCAAATAAATGATATAATAGATAAGTTTTCAGAAATGAAAATAAGTAAGAAAATCTTTAATTAGTTGTTTATTTTTATTAATTATTATTTATTTTGTTCCTTGTTCCTTAGAAGGGGAGTTTTTTTTATTTTTGTTGTGTTGTTAATTTTTAGTTACAAATTTTGTTAAAGTAGTTTTTTGTACTAAATAATATGTTTTTGCCAAAAAAATCCTTTCATTTATTTATTTGGAAATGTTATTATTTATTCAACATTTTTTATCATTACTGAAGGTGCCAAAAGTAATCAGAAAATTCTTATTGAAAAGTCATACTTATAGGATATTGGGGGCCCGAAATTTTGCTTGGGCTTTCGGGCCCAACTAACTTAAAAATAGGGCCTGGTTCCTTAATATGATAAGTAGCACAGAAAAATCGTTAATTAATAAGTGTGTTTTTTGTCATTAAAAAGATTTTTTTTTAAAACTATTTTTTCTTGAAATTCATTATTTTCATCAGGGAATAAATTCCCAAGAAAAAATTTTCAAAAATCATAATAACAATGCATTTGTTTATAACAATTATTTAAATAACGAAAAATTTTAGCAATAAGAATACAAAACAAAATAATAACTTGCTTATTAATAATTGCTTTATTTACATTATTAATTTTTTAATACTTTTAATTGTTAATGAAAAAGTGAAAAATCAAAATTTCAGAATTTTTCAAACTGGTATCTTTTCTATATCCTTTTGGAAATAGCTCGAAGAAGTAAAAAAATATTTTAGAAGTAAACTGCGTTTTTGTGTTAACTTTCAACTCGTAAAAATTAACTGATTAACAAAAGCATAGTTAATTAAAAAAAGTTTGTTGACATATTATTGTTTATTCATGTGTTTAGATAGCACTCAAATTTTTTTATCAATTAATATTCATATTTAGTCCGTTAAAATAATTTTGTTGATCAAACATCTGAATCGGTTGAGGTGTCCGCTACAGCCGCTACCCGTTTTTAGCCCAATTTTCACCTCTAAATTACAATTATAAATATTGTCGGTATACAGACTTTTCTTAAGAATATTTTCAAAAAACCAAACTATTCTTTTTTGTTTTTCCGTAACTGTTTATAACTTTTGAAAGGTTTGCCGACCCCTATTGTGCAGTTGATCGTTTGTTCTAGATGCTATTTCGAATATAATGAGACCAAAATCATAATTTTCGGTGGTCCCGACTAGGTTTATCACAAATTGGCACTTGTGAACTAGACTATATGTGAAATTAATTGCAATTTTATACTTTATAGCAGTTTCCTATGTAAATTTTTTATTAAAAAACTCATAAAATTTCAGTGCTATAATGTGTAACGCAAATATGAACGCGAACATTTTATCCGCTCATTTTTTTTTTCTAAAATATTATCCACAGAATATATGCTAACGACATCCGTAAAAAGTAGGTGGAAAACAGGGTCACAACTTTATAGTTGAAATTCTTCTGGTCGCTTCCAATTCAGAGCGTTTATTGTAGGTAAGACCGATTCGACAAAAAAGCGCTAATAAAAGTAATATTTTCATTAGACCTCCCGACTGAACATTGTACATGTAGATATCAATTCTTTTATTTGCAGATCATTACACGTTTGAACATCTATACATTAATGATAACTTAATAACAAATTTTGTTAATAAAATAGACATGAAGAGATTGGTTCCACTGAAAACGAATCAAACAATTGATAACATGGAATTTACCAAGCTGAAATTCCTTAACGATATTCTTGTAGGAAGAACCATCAACAACTTATACTTGCCTGAGGAACTGAATAAAACTCTAATGGTGAGGATATGTAACTGTTACACATGTTCACACACTATTTGTTTCTTGGGATATATAAATTAGCAACTAAAGGAAACAAAGTATTGAACAAAATTGAACGTGAAATCAACAATTGCTATTTGAACATATTGACATCGTCAGAATACAGAAAGAAGTAATATTGACAAAACACTTCACATTTAGAAATAAAAAAATTCTTATTATCATTCAACTCGAAATTTTTGAACAGAAATCTATTTGCGAATATTTATATCACCATTGCGGTGAATCGAAAAACAATAAAATTAGGTAATTGGTTAACTGTATTGGATAGAAGCTTTATTTACAAACCTAAGTCTTTCTAATGAATCATATCCTGAATTGGGTAGAGGTCTTGTACTATTTTTAAACTCGTCGGATACAAATGAAAATGGAAAATGATAAAATTATTTAAAAAAAAATGAAATAAAAAACGTTTATTGAACAATAAAACCGCAACAAAATAATATTCACTGTGAAGTTACATGTTATACAAAAGTCTCTTTATATGACAAAACAAGACTTATGATCGAAATTGATTTTATTGTTTCTCAAAATATTCTCTATAGAGATCAACATTCTCTTGTTTCCCTTTGAACCAATTTTCGAGAGTAATTCCAAAACATGCGTTCTGAATGCATTACCGCTTGTTCTAGTTTCGGAAAACGTTGAACACACAATTTATTTTCAATATGCAGGATCATGAAAAATAATCTGTTTGGAACTATAAGGGATCACGAATGATTCGCTTCTTTTTCTGTTGCTTTAAAATTTTGATGACTCTCAGCAAATAGTCGTATGCCATCAATAATTGATCGAATTGCACTGTTCCAACTCCATTGACGCTAAAGAAACAGGAAACCATTTGCTTCGATGAGCCAAATATAACAATTCAATATTTTGTTGATCCACTCACTCACGCTAGAAATCTGAATAGCAACAATCGTATACCACTTGTATAAGCCCGTTCAGTATTAATGGTCGAATTTTCCTTATACTGTTCACACGTTCTGTATATTCCCATGGGAATGCTAAATGCTAATAGTGTTATACCTATGTATTTTTCAGCGTTAACTTCCTTTGAAACCTTCATTGCTCTATTCTTTACGATGCTACTATTCGGACAATACGTATTCCTACTTTCACAGTACACACACACGCGCGCGCGTGAGAAATCCCGTCCCACTAAGCATCAACCCCCGGACTAGGTCAGCGGGTGGGTGCGAAGTAGAACTTCCATCCACCCCGTGTCATTCCGACAGGACCTCATCGTAGCTCGCGTTTCGCGTATTCTCCCTCACCTTTCTCTAGTTCTGTAAAAGGTTCCCGGAGGTCTCCATATCCTTTGGAAGGGGCAGCTCTGGTGGCTATACTCCCTTGTCCTTTCGCGGTTGTTTGTTCGTCGTCGAAATGTGTGTGTGATCGCTGCCTCAGCCGTAACTTCCCTTGCCTGCTTCGGCGAGGAATGCCCTAAGCTGAGTGGTCCATCGCCTTCTTTATAGCTGTCTCCGATGTGTAAATCGGCGCTTACCTGATGCAGCAGCGTGGACTTACCGTGTCGGGGGGATTCATCTGTTTACTTTCACAGTCAAGAATTTTGCAGATATGTTCAATTTAACAACACAATACCAGTGGCGTGTTTAGAATCTTGCTTTGGGGAGAACTGAGACAAAAATTGAAAATGTTACCAAAATTAGTCGTGGTACTGATTGACCAAAATAATTAAACGAAACAACCATTCTTTTTTATTTTGGCCAAGCAATGAACAAACATGGAAAATAGCATATTTATTTTTTTAGTTCAACCTGACTAGTCTTTGAGGCTTATTCGTCTGGGTTTACTTGTGGCAAACCTATTTATTACATTTTCAATATTCAAATCAGCTTCCTTGTGAATATTAAGTAAAGTTAGACCATTCAAACGCTCTTCCGCCATGGTTGACCTCAAATGGGGTTTCAGGCGCTTTATGGTTGAAAAGCTCTTTTCCGCTGTTGCTGTTGATACAGGTAGAGTCGCAAATATCTGCAGTAAAATCTTTATTGCAGGGAACAAACTCGCCCCAAAACAAAGTGCTTCGATTGCTGTAGAGGGCAAATCTGATTTATATTCCCATCTTTTTTGCCACATTATCATTTCAGCTCTTAGTTCTTGTTTTGATATATTAATGTCTGCTTGATACACTAAACAAGCCTTGATAATTGTTTCTGTGGTGTAAATTTTATAGTTTTTTAGGATGAGGCCTTCAATAGGTAATATTTCAGGTAATCTGTTATTGAATCATGAATCAAGCTGGGTTATAAAGTGATCAATATAAGGTATAAACACCGTACGTTTATAATATTCTTGAGACGAACTTGAATCAAGGTTTTCTCTTTGAGTTTGTCGTCCACACACTCTAAAATAAAAAAAATCTATGTTATTTCATCAAGTATACAAAATTATTTAGACTTACCTTGGCTTAGTTATTTCTACATCGAAGCCAGTCGCAATGGATGGAGCTTCTAAAAATATTGTATTGAATTCTCTCTCAGCATTTTCCCTCATGTCTTGGAAAATTCTTAAAATAGTCTGCATATTTTCCAGTGCTGCAGAAAATTCCATTGTGGGACTTTGTAATAATTTGCTCAAATTTACACTATAAGAGAAGCAATATGCACCTACAACCAAACATATTAGGAAATCACTTCTCCTAATAGAGGCATTGAAGTTCATTGAATTGGAGGCTGTATCACGGTCTTGATCATGTTCTAGGTAATCTAAGGCCTGAGCTATGAAAGGGAGCAGCTCTTGAAAGATAATAAGTGTATCGTGTCTTTCTACCCAGCGTATTTCACAATACGATTTTAATATTTTTTTCTTGATTTCGGTACTGTTATGATTTTCGGTGATTATTCTCTGCAATAAGTCAACTCGTTTTGTTGAAGCAATCAAGAATGGGGAAATTTTGCCAACAACTCCTATCATATTTTTCATACAACTTATATCACAAGATCTTGAAATGCATAAATTTAGTAAATGGTTGAAACAGTGAGTATAGAGTGCTAGATGATAGTCTTTTTGTATAAGTGCCTGTAAACCTACAATTTGAAGAAATAAAGTTTTATATCAAATAACAAATTTATCAACTGATTACCATCATCTTTGCCTACCATATTTAAACTCCCGTCGTAACCTTGGCCTCTGCAGTTATAAAGATACAAATTCATCTTCGTTAATTTATTTGACAAAGCCTCTTTTATCGCAACTCCAGTCATGGATTTAATCTCTGCAAAACTCACCAAGTCTTCTCGGATCAAAAAATTATTTTCTCCACTGCCGATATCTACATAACGAATACATATTGTCATTTGTTCCTTCCGCGAAGAGTCAGTAGTTTCATCTACCAATAGGATAAAGAATTTTGATTTTCTGAATCTTTCTAAAATCATTGACTGTAATATTCTTCTCCAATTGAATGTATCACATCATTTTGTATAATATTACGTATCATAGTCGCATTTTTTCCACTTGTCTCGAAATGTTCTGATACATTTTTATTCCCGGATTCAATTCGGAATGCCAAATGTGCTCGAAAAACTCCATGAGCACCAGAAAGGGCTTCCTGTAGAGTTTTTTCGTTTCTCAATGTACCTTTTTCCCTATGACCCCCTAGAGGAAAATTATTACGTCCAAAAATATGATTGTTTTTAAAATCGGCAGTAAACGCTTTCGATTCTGCTGTATAATATTTCTTTGTTCATTGTTCATCAGCACAGCTACGCTCTCTCCTGATTCAAATGTTCTCAAGAATTCTCCTGCACGCTCAACACTCATAATGTGTTATTGCTTATAAAAATGGTCTTGCAAATTTTTTGTAGCATTTTTATATTTATGCATTGGTTCTGTTACTAACGTTTCAATCCGCTGTAAAAAGGTGACAAATGAGGAAATATAAAAATTGCAGTCAGTAGATACTTGAACAAATATATAACATAAGTGATAACACTCACCTGGAAATTAACTCCAGCTCCAGCCGAAGCGAATAAACAACAGAATTTACACAAAGCTCCTTCTTTAGACTTGCTATGGGTTAACCATTTGTGTTTTTCCAGCCAGTCTCGTTTGAAACTGTCGAGTATGATTATTTTCAATTTTAGAAGGAAATTTATAATTATCTGGAGGTATCCATGATTGTTTCAGATATTTATATCTTTCGCTGGCAGTTAAATGTCTTGAAACTGCATTGCCAATATCTAATTCTAGTTCATTACAACTTCCACTAGCTTTATCGGTGTCATCATTATTAGTAAGCGGGGCATTTTCTACTGATGTAGACGGTTAATTCTGTTCGTAATCAAATTTTGCAGCCTTGTGTACGAAAAAACTTCTTATATCACTTACTCGTTTCATTACAACTCGAGATTACTCATGCAAAGTTACCACCAACTACCTCACTGAGCAACTGCAAACTAAACAGTAAACACCGAATCACTGAACACTGAATTTAACACGATTCGTCATTGGCATCCACGTTACAAAATCATTCTCGATCGCCACCGATTTTATACGAATATATGAACGGAAACGCAAATGCGGTCGCCGGGCTGATCGGCGGGTGGGCGAAGAGAATAATAATAATTCGTTTTTTCAACTGTTCGTGGATTCACCGCAGATATGAACTAAAGGTTTGACGAGTTTTTCAGTGCATAAAATATTCACACCGTATAGCATGAAACGATCATCATACATTATTATTAATTGGTAGATTTCAATAAATAATAATTAAGACTGGATGGACCGAAATTTTCGTTTTTTTTTATTCGAGTGTAGCTGCTTGGGGGGGGGGGGGCGGTGGCGTTTTTCCTCTGCCCAAAACCCACCTACGCCACCAATCATAACTTCTTGTGAGATTATATTTGTCAGACATATACCTACTTGTTGAATACAAAAAAACTTCATCCAACTATCATTTAGTAGCCCAATTCACCAACCAATGAGCGATGAAGCTGCAACACTAGCCTCAAAAATCGATTAAATGATGGTATTTATCAAACTGCAAAATCAGCTGAACTTAATAAAAAACTGGCTTAGGCACTGAAACATTTTAGTCAACACCGCCAAATATTGTCAATTAAATTCCATAAATCAAAGAATTGGGTATCCTCAATTACACCAATCAATCAATAAAATACATTTATATGAATAGAAACAATCTTACTTTTGAACTAAACCTCCATAAGCCGTTACAGACATACGAGCTGTGGCGCTTGAGTGAAACTTCAAACACCATAGTACTATAAACATACTAGTCGAACACCTCAACATTTCCCTTACAAAACATATGGTCACCCATCTCTTCAGGAGATACATGAATCTCAGTGCAAACTTCCAAACTAGCATGTAGGCGAACTACTGAATCTTCTACTTATTGATAGATGCTTGAAAACTTTGCAGTTTGCCAGAGAGTAGACAATAGACACCACTCACATCATATTTAATTTACCGAATGAATGAAAATAGGAAAAAATATATCCATCACGTTAATAATAACTCTAAATCTTTTATCAATTTTCAACTACTCATACATAAGAATATTGTAATAACTGTTTAACAAAAGAATTTTTTGTAATTTCAGAAACACATTCGTCAAGAAATATACCCTAAGATAACTTTCAATAATATTATCTTGGTTCGTCAGAACTTGAATGTTAGCTTACTTAACAACAAAAGTACATCAAAAATAATGACTACACACACTAATCAAATACTTACTTCAAATTATAATTTCAATTCAAAATCTATCATTGAATCTAATATACAAATCGACGGATTTATTGATAAAGTTAATATGGAAAAATGGGAAACAAATAGTTTAAAAATACTTTCAAAAGAAATTCAAAGTATTTGTAACGATTGGAAATTGGACAACCTCACATTCTTTGATGATGTACAAGGACTTGAGAAAATTAATGGTTTGAATTTGACTAAAGTTTCTGCAGATGTGAAAGATAGAAAAAATAGAAAATTACAGTTTGAAGATACAATATTGGTAACTATATATTTGATTTTTTTGTAACGTTTTTCTTATTTATTTAAAACAGTTTATCCTGACGAGTGGAATAAATTCATACACACGGTAGGTTCACTTACTTAATTTATTTATTCACTACACTATTCACTAATTTATATTATATACACAGTATATTCACTTACATTAATTTATATAAACACTTAGATTTAGACTATTTACTTGTTCGCTGTTTATATCACGAGATCACTTTATCAACTGACTTCTCCCGCTAGTCGGTCCTTTATATATTAGTGCCTTTTTTACTAGATAACTCTAGGTTGCGGCTTACACAAAAACAATCGGCTCTCTGGAATTATCTAGATAAGACTGGTCACAAAAACAATGTCTAGATAAGATAGTCACAGAAAATCGTAATTAGTTCTTAGAAATCCCTGCGCGTACGCCATAATTTTAACTTTCATACATGGCTTAGGCAGAGTCGGATTCAAGTACTACACCAGTGTGCTGTTTCGTAACATTACTATGAAGTTCCGCCTTGCGGAGATATACCTAACCTCAATTATTTCCCCACATTCCTAAAAAAAAGTCACGAAAACGTAAAAAAGTCAACTAATTCTCAAAAAAATATTGATGTTCCTACCTTGTTAAATTGCAAGCAAACTTATCTTTTCAATCAAGTTCAGTAGGTTCCTCATCATTATTTTCACTGGCAGATAATAATATAATAATAATGTTTATTCATCATAAATGTACAATCAAGTATAATTTTGATAAAACAATGTCAAGTGAGTAGTACTTGTGAGCTGAGTGAAATAAACAATGGCATCACTGAAGGAGCAATCGTAGAAAATTACTCCTTGTGCGTGATATAGCCTCTAAATATAATAAAAATACTTAAGATTAAAATATAAATTTAAAATAAGATAAAGTATAAGTATAAAACATATGGGTAGAAATTGCATCACATAAAATAAAATATCACAATTGGTAAAAGTATCACTTTCAGGTAAGTTGCACATAAAGTGTTTATCATAATCGGGTTCAGAGTGTCATATACACATATATTACAGTCATACGATTTTGATCCCATGTGAGTATCACATAAGATTTAATATCACAATTGGTAAAGGGGTTACAGTCAGGTAGGTTTCACATAAAGTGAGTGTCATAATCGAGGTTTAGGTCACATACACATACATTACAGTGTTATAAGTTTGATGAATAATTTGTTGAGGGTTCAAATTATTTTTTGGAATATCTGTCTATCATAGCATTGAAGCCAATTTTTAACTTTTATTTTAAAAATTTCGTTGCTTCAGCTGGTTTTTATTGTTACAGGTAACAATTCCCACATTTTTGGACCTAGAAAGCTGCAGTGCCTCTGACCCACTGTTTTAATACATTTCGGTACCACGACGCTGTAGTTTCGCCTTCTTGTATTATATAGATGACCTGGGTGCGTTATTTCAATTTTATTATTGTAAATCCCTTGTAACACATTTTGGCAATAGAATTGTCTAATATTAAAAATGCCGCTTTCGTTATATAGATTATCGGTAGAGTACATCTTTCCTTTGCCAAGGATTATTTTGAGAATTTTCTTCTGCACGATATTCAGACTATTTAAATGCGTATCATTTACGCCTCCCCATCCTATAATACCGTATATAAGTTGGGATTGGATTAGGCTATAATATATAGTTTTCAACTGAGAATTTTCAAGGAATTATTTCAACAGTTTGAATCTTGATATGAATCCACGTAGTTTTCTTGTTAGATACGATATATGTAAGTTCCATTTCATATGTCTGTCAATTTGTATACCAAGGTATTTTATTGAGCTGGCTTCTGGAATGGATATATTTTGATTTATATTTAATGGACCCATATTCGGCAAGTTATTGCTATAGGAGGTGAAAGGTAAGTATTTGGTCTTTTCCGCGTTGATAGTTAATTTATTGTATTGCAACCATTTAAAGATGTTGTTGAAGTCTTTTTCCGTCTTTGCTTTCAGTTGTTGCCATGTGTTGTCACTGTAAATTACTGCCATATCATCAGCATAACTTATAATATTACCTACAGTTGTCATTTTCAACAGGCTGTCTATATAGATAGTGAATAGTAGGGGACCTAAGACCGTGCCTCGAGGAACCCCGTAAGTGATTGTCCTCGGAGTGTTCACCACACCATCAATATCTACTACCTGTTTCCGGTTCGACATGTATGATTTCAAAAGATCGTGCGGTTTACCCCGCATATCTAGTTTTTCCAGTTTCTCTAGAAGCCTTTTGAGACAAACAGTATCAAAGGCTTTGGAAAGATCAACAAAGATACATAGCGACGGTTTAGAAATATCGAGTAATTTGTAAATGTACGTTGTCAGTTTTAGTATTGCACCTTCGGTTGACCTCCCCTCTCTGAACCCATACTGATTATCGGTTAGAATCTCATGTTTTTTCATGAAATGTACCATTCTCTTTTTTATTATTTTTTCAAAAATTTTTGCTATGTTTGATATCAAAGAGATGGGCCTATAATTTGAAATTTGCAGTTTATCCCCAGTCTTAAAAAGTGGTTTGATAACACCAGTTTTTAAAATGTTCGGAAATATTCCATTTTCAATACAGCTATTTATAATGTGAGTGAGAGGGACTGTTATGAAGTCGGCTATTTGAATCAGCGTTTCTGCAGTAAAACCGTCATGCCCAGGACTTTTTTTGAGTTTAAGTTGTTTGATTATTTGTGATACTTCTCTAGTGTTTGAGGGGTATAAGAACATATTTTTGTTTATTTCAGTTGTAACATCTCGGAAGGAATTTGGTTTTTCGATTTTATTTGCTAGTATTTTGCCCTATTTCACTATAGTGTTTATTGAATTCAGCACTAATAACCTGTTTGTTTTCAGTGGTACAATTTTCTTTCATTTCTATTTTGGTTATTTTTGTTTTTGGGCGAGTTTTGTTGCAAATCTCATTGACACTTTCCCAGAGACATTTTGTTCTACTTTTATTCTTCCCAATTTAGTTTTGAAAATATTGTTTTTTTGCTTCTTTCGTAGGTTTATTTAAGTTTCGTTTGTAATTATTGTATATTTGTTTTATTTGTAGGTTATTGGGGTTTTCAATTAGTAGTTTATAGAGATTGTTCTTTTCTTTTATTGATGTAGATAGCCCTGACGTGATCCATTTTTTCTAGTTTTATCATTATTTTTTATTTTGATTTCAGATATGTGTTTTTTACATGGTATTTCAGTCTGTTTATGAATATTTCACATTTGGAGTTGACGTCTTTTTGTTCATAAATGTTTGCCCATGTTTCACTTTGTAGTGCCACCCGTAGCCTGTTGTAATTTATATATACTTTTGTATTTTTGAATTCTTTATTAACAGTTCTCTCACCCACATCTACTGTTAGAGCAATAGGTCGGAGGTTACTAATTTTATCCTGAAATATGAATGACTTTATACGATCATGCATTTCTATATTTGCTTTTACAAAGAAATGGTCGAGGCACGTGGAGCTATTTGGTCGAGTGATATCGTTTATATAAGAGATGAATTCGAAGTATTCCAAATTATTTTTGTATTCATCAATGTATTCATTTTCTGATAGTAAATCTATGTTCATATCGCCAGTTATTACTTGAATATCACTTGATTTAATGTTTTGTAAATAGTTAAAAAAATGTTCATTGAAATCATATGGACATGAACTAGGAGATCGATATATCGAAGTTATTTTAATTTTTTTTCCATTTAATTTTATATTGAGTTCGAGAAGTTTAATGTTTCCTAGGCTAATATTTGTCTGATCATAATTGAGTTCATTTTTAATGAATATTATGACTCCATCATCTTTGTTTAATGATGATTCATTGTACATCGTGTTAAAACATTTTAATCCATATATACTAGCATCAGTGACTTTAAAAGTTTCTGTCAATACGATTATATCGAAGTTGCTTTCTAGTTGGTTTAGGTAAATGAACAATTCATCTATATTTTTGGAAATACTTCTTACATTGGTATGAAAAATTTTAAAGTCACTGAGTCCTTTCTTCAAGTATGTATTAAAGTATGTGACTTCTTTGATATTTTGTGCTTTTACAGGATCATTTTGATATTCTCTTATAAATGTGTCCATAATTGGTGTGGATTAAAACTAATATTATCAAGTAAAAGTAATAAAAACAAAAACAAAACAGTGACACATATTATTTAACCCCTCAGTATCAACCGGTTTATAATTTTCTAATGTTACTCACTATTTTTAGTAACCGAACGTGTTCTTGGCTTTTCTTGTGTAGTTTTGTGCGGTTGAGTTGAGTGTGTTGGTTTTTTAGTGGCAGGAATCTTCGGGGTGCTGGGTCCAGTTTGCAGTTCCGGTAGAGATAGATCCCACCGAAGACATGTTTTAACGAATTGATGATAATTGTACTTTTCTATAAAAAATGCTTGAATGTTTAAAACTTTTCTTTATTTCTGCACTTTAGCCATATTAAAGTCATTGCACGGTGTGTTTTTAAAAGGAAAATAAAACACTAAAACCTCAAACAAACACGTTCAAGTAGTCGAGATAAATCTCGTACGTTATATACCGTATAAAAAATAAAGGATAAGTTGGGTACATATAGTAGCCACCACTATGAAGAAACTTTTTTCAGTTCCTATTACTCCAGAGTGGCGAAACGTAAAAACACCATAGTCGCGGCTACTATTTGGGGACCACCAATATCATCCAAACGCCATGTAACTTAAACGTCCCGACTATAGCTTCTTGGAATTATTATGTGACTAAGCATGTGACTTTATGATAACAATTACCTTAAACACATATTTTAGTGGCACTAGCTGGTAGCAGCCTTCTCATTAATCTCACCTAATAGTTTTTGCCGCTTTATAGTAACATGTGCCTAATTCCAGTTACTAAAAATATCAACACACTTGCTACTTTAATTTTGGGTGTTTCTATTCCAAATAACTAGTAACCGGGTGGTAATAGCCACTTGCTAAGAATTCTATGGAGTGGCAAAAGCTCATAAAGTCGCATATCAAGTAACGGGGTATGCGCAGGAACTTTATTTTAGTGGCGAATCCTAAGCCGATGGTATGCGGAAGTATCTGTGTTACTTGGGTAGAGTCCACGATACACTAACAACGGTATGCTTACGCGCATCGAACGTTTGGCGAGTGACGTCACTGCGATGCAATATTCATTTCTATATTATGGCCACGAATGCTACTCTCGGTAGCATTAATAGGTATTTATGGCGATATTTGTTTGACGGGATGATTATACAAATCTTTATTGTTCATACTAAGAGATAATTTATATTATAATAATTAAAATAAACTTAAACTTTACTGAAACAGAAAAATAATTGAACCTTTTTGAGTTGTATCGAAAACCGCATTTTAGGGCAAGTCCAAGTATGGGGTTTTCAGGGGTAATCTGGATGCATTAAATCATACAAAGACATTGAATAAGATGCAACTTACTTATTCAAAAATACACATGAAATTAAAAAAGGTTTTTCGTTTTCAAATATTCACTGTTCCGATCTCACTTTCTTTTTAACGTTCGTAAATTTTGAAAGTTTTTTTTCCATTTTCGCTTTCAAATTTTGCAAACGTATTTGTTTATTTAGTTCTCGGAGTCTAATGTAAGTTCTTGTTAAACTCAAACAATAAATCACTTCATATGGGATTTAAATTTGGTTTTGACCGACAATACTAAATGTTTTATCAGCCAAAATTTTAAAAATATTTTCTTCTTTTGATAAAGATATTCCGTGAAGTGATCGAAACTCGGATTCAAGAATTTCCGTAGCTTTCAAAAGATCTTGATTTGGCTGTAATAAACCACCCCTCGTTAGGAAATGACTACTACTCTATCAGAATTTCTAGTATTTTACCAGGCTGTTTCAAAGTGGAGATTGCATCATATTTTAAATTTCTTATATTTTTCCCTGTATAATTTGAAAGTTTCTGTATTACAGAAATATCTTCGAAATCATCTTTCTCAAAATGTATTGAGCAAATACATGCTATAAGGAAAACGAATGTGTAAACATAGTGATCAGTAATCATTTTAGTAATATTTACCGTTTTTCACAGTTTACAAAGTTCATCATTTTTTGGGAACCTAAAATATCTAATGTCTGTTCCCTTTGTTTTCCTATTGTAATTTGCACATCCATAAATAGCGCAACTGGGCATTTTAACCACTGACCGTTCTAACTAAATTGAACAGCAAATTAGAGTATTTAAAAGTTCGTAATTATAATAAAACCGCGATTATTCAAAACACACATTCCATCATTCACGTCGACTAATTGTAAGAGTGAAACCCTGTGGGCCTTGTGGGGTTAAATCGACGAAAACTAAAACACTTTGTATATGGGTTCGTGTTCTACGATCGGTGCATGCATCGCAAATACGTCATCTGCGCGCAGAGGACGAATACCGTTGTAAGTGTATCGTGGTAGGGTCGTTAAAGTAGACGGAAGCATACGCGATGCGGTAAATTTTTGATAAAATTATATCGTATTATTGTATGAAATCTAGCCAACATTCAAACCTTTTTTGAATTAGTGATTCGTCATTTCACTGTAGAAATCTTTGTTATTCTAACTTTGCTTATAAAACCAACTATTAGTCCTACTTAAACTTTTGAATGTCATTGATTGTTCGCCAGATCTTTATACATATACCGAACGTCAAGTATTGAATGAATGCCCTGCAATGTCAATAAAATAAGAGAATAAATAGATATGAGTGGATAAGCTAAAAACGTTTTGACCAATAATATCTTGGTAAATTTGAAAAACTGTAACTGTTGATATCTATTAATTTTGTATTTTCATATGGTAAGCTTAATATTTCAACGTGTGTTCCTGAAGCAAGAGCGTTTGTGTTTACCAATATAACTGTCAAAATGATGGAAGGAAATAAAATTAGCGCACAAATACTAGCATCATTGAACAATTTGATGATAACCATTCCTGATTTTATAGAATTGCTAAACACGGACGAAACTGGAACCTTTGGCAACCAACAAATCTTTAATACTTTTCTCTGCTTAATGGGGTTGTTTTAGTGAAATACTCAAGAGTCGTTCTTGCAAATGGTAGAGTAAGGCTAAGTAGAATAACATTATTTTTTATATGTTCCCCAGTGTATATTTGCGACATGCCTTTTCAATTAATCTTTTGTATTGCCACCAATCTATTTCTACCAAATTTCCGTATCCGTCATCCTACCCGTAAATTTCATGTTTGATATGTTAAGTAAAATTAGGAATTCCGCAATATTATGCTTAGGCTTCCCATTGATAAATGGTGCTACAGTCTGTATATCGTAGCTTGTCACTGTCAGTCAGTAGCATGTTGTTGTTGTTGTTGTGTATGCATATAATTATTGTTAATTCGATTACGCTTCAAATTTGGAACAATGAGGGCTTCGATGACAATACTCTGACCCTGGCACTTTGCATTTAATTTTCCCAACTTGTTTGACTTCAAAATTTCACTGTTCGCTACGTGAATCGATATGTAATTGTCCAATGTCTTGACATTAGTCATATAGGGTTCCAGAATGGAATGAAGTACTTAATCCAAAAAGAACTAAATTCACATCAAAAGATGAATACTTGGACTCCAGCTCAAATACCAAATAATCAGATTGCAATAGACACCCGTTGGTCTTTTAAATTAGAAGAAGATGGCACTAAAAAGGCCCCATGAGTGGCTAGAGGCTTCCAAGAACAATATGAAATAGGCTGTGAGTTTAGTTATGCACCATTCAGCAGGCTTTCAACAATACGTCTTATGTCCATAGCAGTACAAAAAGGCTGGAAATTAAAACAAGTAGATGTGCCTACTGCATTTTTAAATGATCAGCTGGACAAAGAATAGTAATTTATGCAACAAGTGCATAAAGTTGCACTTTTTTCAAGAATGGAAAAAAGTTGACCAATTCCATGAGTGAAAAAAAAGACACTTTATGCACATGTTGTATACATAATTTTTCCTACATCCCTATACAAAAAAATAAAATTTAAATAGAAATTTGGGATATTTTAATTAAGCTCCTTCGGTAAATTACAATTATACGTATTCCAAGTTTCATGAAAGTTCATCCTCGATGCCGAGCCAAGTATCATTGTGTTAGCTTATGGAAAGCGGGAAATAAAGGTAATGTTATGGCACTTTTTAACGTTTTTTTACTTTTTTCACTCTAACCATAAACAACCACTTCAAGCGCTACAAACCGATGAAATGCAAGGTATTTTAAAGATAGGGCATAGAAAAATATATATTAAAAGACCTGGAAGACTAAAAAGTGTCTTAAACTATTTCAAATTTAATAGAGCATTATATGGATTGAGAAGTGCTCCAAAGTGCTGGAATATTAAATTCAATGAAGTCATGTTAAAGTTGAAATTTGAAAGATCAAAACACGATTTTTGTCTCTACAAAAAAAGAAAAGATATTTTTAGTACTTTTTGTAGATAATGCTCTTATAACTGGAACAGAAAAGGATGAATTAGTTTATTGGAGACTTGCATGAAGGATTTAATATTAAAATCAGTACTGAAGTCTCAATATTCCTAGGAATAGAAATTACACATACTGAAGACGGCTTGAAAATTGTAAAATTGTACAAACCAGAATGATTGATCGATTGTGCAAAGAATTTGGTTTAGAAGAACGTCGACCAGTGACTACACTAATGGAGGTTAATTTTATCCTGAACGAAGATTTAACCAGAACAGACATTCCCTATCGGAGATTGGTATGCAGTATGATTTATATTTCATGGGTATCTTGACCAGATATAGCATTTGGTGTATCATACCTTAGTAGATAATAATAATAATAATAATAATAATAATAATAATAATAATAATAATAATAATAATAATAATTTATGTTCATTCACTAGAAATTACAAAGTATAACAAATGTAGATCAATCATCGTAAATAAACAGAATGCCCCACAGAAGCTGTAAAAAACAGCTTGTAAGTGGCATCTAAATTAAGTACAACGACAAAATTAGTTACACTTACAACAATAGTAAACTTAGCAACAATAATGATAGTAGTAATATCACAAATAATACATAGCACAATCAGAATATCACAACAAAATATGAATTTAAAAAAATATAATATGAAAAATTGAAGGAATAAAGAAAATGAACCTGTACTACTACAGAAAAAAAACCTGTAGTATATTAAACTATTTAAGTGATTGAACACCGAAAACTCCAACCTTCAGCCAATGTAACCATGTGTAGGTGTAGATACTTCTCACGTTACGATTTTTATATCGCAGAATTCTCTTTTCTGCTCTGAAATGAAGTGTTTTAGTTTCTTTTTAAATAATCGAATATTTTGGATGCTTTTAATATAATCTGGAATACGGTTGTAAATCTTAACGGAATAGAAAGAATATGTTTTCTGACAACTCGTTTTTATCATCCTAGGGACTGTATGAAAATGTCTATTCCGAGTATTGTAATTATGGATTGGTAAGTTGTATGTATTATTTGATCCATGATATTCCACTGAAACGCATAAAACGTATAGTTGTTTCAGATCCAATATTCTACTTTCAGAATACAAAAGATCTGAAGAATAAAGGTTCGGTTTAGACATTATGATTTTTAGAAATCTCCTCTGGATTATATTTAATGGCTGCAGGTGAGTTTCCAATGCACTTCCCCAAACCTGAATTCCAAATAGAAGATGGCTTTCCACTAATCCAAAATATAAATTGCGGAGATGTTGGCTAGAAATGTACTTCTTCAATTGCCCAAATTTATGCAGAATAAACTGAAATTTTTTTATTATATATTTAATATGACAATCCCATTTTAAGTTTTTATCCAATATGGAGTTAAGAATAGGCATGTAAAAAGTTTCACCTACGACCACCCCTGTAAGTAGTCAAAAACACACAGTCGCCAATCGATGTAAGACGTCTATTACGCACGGTAAAACAAAACGCACGGCTGTGAATATTATTAGAAATGTGTGATGGTTTTATGAGTTTTTATTTCTTCAGTTTGTTTAGGAAATATTAGTTGTAATGCCACTTTTTCCTCTTTTTTAATTAGCTTATATATCATATGTAATGGATAACCGTTGGATGTTGCTATTTGTCTAATTGTATTAATCTCTTTATCAAAATTCCATTTGTTCATAGGAACTGAAAATGCTCTATGTATCATTGAATTGTATGCCGCTAGCTTATGTGAAATTGGGTGATTGGAATTATATGGAATTGTCACATCAGTGTGTGTTGGTTTTCGGTAAAATGCATAATCGAGTACATTATTAACTCTTTGAATTTTCAAACCAAGAAAATTGATTAAGTTATTTTCTTCAACTTCTAATGTAAATTTAATTTTTGGGTGTAAATTATTAATGTGGTTGAAAAATATATCTAATTGTCGTTCACTACCTATATAACAAGCTAATATGTCATCTACATATCTATACCAAAATATCACGTTTTTTGAAACATTACTTTCAAATATTTTTCTTTCTAATCTGTCCATAAAAATGTTTGCCAAAACAGGTGATATAGGGCTTCCCATTGGTAAACCTTCATTTTGAGTATATATGTTATTGTCAAAAGTGAAATAATTCTGATTAATACATACATCAAACAAATTGAGTATATCTGATATTATTCCTGGATTAATATTTTTATCTTCTAGTAATTTTCTTACAAGTATTAGACATTCTTTAGGAGGAATTTTAGTGAACATATTAGTAACGTCAAATGAAATAAGCTTACCGTTATCTTTTAATTTGAATGCTTTTAATTTTTTGATTAGTTCTATTGAATTTCTAATTGAGTATTTAGATTCATATCCGTAACTATTGAGTATATTGTTAAGCTTCTTTGCCAATATATTATTAGGAGTATCAACATGAGAAAGTAGAAGATAATAACCTAACAGTTACAAAATCTGATAAGGAGAACACAACTGTCATGTTGACAGCTGAAAATTATAATTCAAAAATATATAACTGTATAGAATCCAGCGATGTGAAAGTTCTTAGAGCAGACCCAATAAAGAAGTTTTCTAATAATGTAAAGGATACTGTAATAATTCAAATTATCTTTTTAGTGATAAATAAGTATCCTCATTGTCCACAATTATATGTAACCGTTGAATTACATAAAGTAACGAAACCAATTAGACCTGTAGTTTCTTATGTTAATACTCCTAATAATATATTGGCAAAGAAGCTTAACAATATACTCAATAGTTATGGATATGAGTCTAAATACTCAATTAGAAATTCAATAGAACTAATAAAAAAATTGAAAGCATTCAAATTACAAGATAACGCTAAGCTTATTTCATTTGACGTTACTAATATGTTCACTAAAATTCCTCCTAAAGAATGTCTAATACTTGTAAGAAAATTACTAGAAGATAAAAATATTAATTCAGAAATAATATCAGATATACTCAATTTGTTTGATGTATGTATTAATCAGAATTATTTCACTTTTGACAATAACATATATATTCAAAATGAAGGTTTACCAATGGGAAGCCCTATATCACCTATTTTGGCAAACATTTTTATGTACAGTTTTGATAGAAAAATCTTTGAAAGTAATATTTCCAATAAAGTTTCATTTTGGTATAGATATGTAGATGACATATTAGCTTGTTTTATAGGTAGTGAATGACAATTAGATATATTTTACAACCACAATAATAATTTACATCCAAAAGTTAAATTTACATAAGAAGTTGAAGAAAATAATTCAATCAATTTTCTTGATTTGAAAATTCAAAGAGTTCATAATGTACTTGATTATTCAATTTACCGAAAACCAACACACACTGATGTGACAATTCCATATAGTTCCAATCACCCCATGTCATATAAACTAGCCGCATATAATGCAATGATACATAGAGCATTTTCAGTTCCTATTAACAAATGTAATTTTGATAGAGAGATTAATACAATTAGACAAATAGCAACATCCAACGATTGTTCATTACATATGATAAATAAGCTAATTAATAAAAAAGAGGAAAAAGTGGCATTACAACTAATATTTCCTAAACAAAATGAAGAAATAAAAACTTATAAAATCCCATACAGGGAACACTTACGAGCATATAGATTGAAACAACCAGATAAATCCCATTACGCAAAACATCTACTTGACACCAACCATTCATTGACACCTAACACAGAACTAGAAGTACTACATATTTGTGATAAGAAACAAGAACTGGATTTCCTCGAAGAGTTGGAAATTAGAAGACACTTAAGAAACCCACAATATGAAGTCGTCAATGAACAGATAAATCTAGGGAGTTCTCCACTTTTAAACTGTCTTCTTAAGTGATAATTGTAAAGATCAGCAGATACAGTTTTCCTGGTTTTCTATATCGTTGCACAGTTATACTGATCTTAATTGTAAAAATGATATCCAGGATATCACCATAGGGCTAATAATATCTAAGCTTCAATATTTGTAATATCACATCTCCTTCTTGTAGAAAGCAAAGAAAAAGGTTAGACTATAGGAGCAATTATCTTTACATGAATATGGGTTGAGAATAGGTTATGAAAATATATGAAATATTGAAATAATAATAATTTTTTAGTTGAAAAGATAATGTAGGGAAATGAAAGCATAAAAAAGGATTGAGAAGTAAAGGAAAGGGGTGTAAATAATTATTGTAGAAAAAGCAAGAAACAGTTAAAGTAATGCAGATTCTAAGTGTGGAATAATGAAATAATAATTGAAGTAAGAATTGAAGCAACTCAATATCATAGATTGGTATTAAAAGAATAATTAAAAAAAATATATAAGATATCAGAATCAGAATAAGGTTGTCTCATATTTGTAAATATTAGAATAGGATAGGATAGATTTGGATAATGGAAATTAAGTATAGGATAAAGATATATAAGAATATTAAATATAAGATTCTTCAAATTTGATTTCTGGAGCATTAAAATTAATAAATTAAGTAGAGGTTAATGATTAGTTTAAACATTGGAATTGAAATTTAAAAAGGCAACTTGAAAGCTTCCTTTTGAAATTTAAATTTGAGGGGAGTTGAACTAGTTACCTAGTTCTGGAAACAAATTTACACAAATAATTATCATAAAAAGTATAGATTATCACGGGAGGTGTGTCAGTAGACACAACCATTAGCAAGAAAATGACAATTTAAGTATAAAGTTATATAAAAATTAGTGAAATATGTATCAATCTTATTAAATATGAATGTGATTATTTTAAAAAGGATTATGAGAACAAATACCAAACACAATATTATTTAATTAAATACAAAAAGTTACCTGCACAAGTAATTCCGAATATATGTCAAAGTCAAGGAGTTCCACAATGTGCTGAACACTGCTGTAGGAATATCTGTAGATATTAATTGCCATATTATAACTTGAAACCTAAAAGAATAAAAAAAAGAATATTTAGTCTAGTGTTTGATTAGCATAATTACACATATTCCAATAGTAAAAGTTTATAATTTCATAAAGAGTTGAAAACTGTATATGAAAATATAGATGGAACGCAGCTCAAACTTATGAAAGGGAAATTAATAAACAGGAAGTAATGAATCTTAGTAAATTTATAATTGCCAACTTAATTTTATTGATTATTTATTGCATACTGAAAAATAATATCAAAAACAAAAATAATCAATAGTTTATATGATATAAATATAAAATAAGATTGAAAATTAAAAAAAGGATCAATTACATATAGGTAAATTAATAATTTAGGTTGTAGTTTTTGTAAAAATAATTATTTATAAAAATATCTAAACAACATGTTTATATGTAAATTAGCTATTGTATAATGGAAAAAGGACATGATATATATTCCTTAATACAATAGAAATAATAGTGAACTAGTGTGAATATCCTCCAGAACAATTAAATTAAATAATTCAGATTTAGAACTAAAACACTTCAAAATGACAATTTTTTATTCAAAATAACAGATAAGTGAGCTTTGGATTAATCAAGCGAGGAGGTTGTTGATTTTGAAAATAAGAGAGAGTTTTCGGGTGATGGAGAGGAAGCGTCGATAGAGAGACTCTTTGTTTAAAAATTTATCAGAAATTGGTATAAATGTTGAAAAACACAATCAAAGGTAAATCAAAGCATTTAACTATTGTTTATAATCCTGTGTAAGGATGAAGAAGTGTAGAAAGTGAATATCTCCTGAGAGATATCTACAAGAATTTGGAGATGCGAGTTGCAGCCCGGCAGAGAATTCAATATTAAGGTCTGTGTCTTTACAATTACATTCATTGGAATTCCATATAATTCTTTATAAAGGAAGTCAACATTAAAAATTTATCAGAACGTTGAAATTGGATAAATTCATTAAATGGCCAAGAACATTTATCGTATGATGCATCATAATTTTATCTCAATTGAGAATTAAACAGTTTTAGTTAATAATAATATTTGTACTTACTTGATATAATATAATTCACTGTATATGTTCACGAGCATCATGAATTTTCTCATAACCTCTCATTCTTTCTTTTATCTCCAGCATGAATAACTATTTGCCTATTACTGTCTTCACATTCAACTCACTCACATAATTTTATATCATTAAAATTGTTTCACCATTATAGACGCGCTGGTAGTGTGTTTAACAGTAAAGCTATTTCTTATAGAGGGGAGAGTATCCTCCTATCGTTTCAATTATAACAGCGCATGCGTTCAGATTTATGCGCCGATGCACTGATAGGAACATTCTTATACTGAGAAATGTATTTGATATAGGGTGGAACAAAAACACAATTTTCAATGTTTAAATCTTATTGCAAATTTTCATAATAATTTATTAAATTGTTTACATTTGAGTGTTGGTATTTTATTCTCATCACATCCATCAGAAAATTTTCTATTGTCAACATATTTCAATAATTTTATATAGGAGAAACTTCAGAAATTAATTTTCATAAAAAAAGATTTTACAAGGAAAAAGGTATGGTTTGAATTAAATTTGTCAATTACTGGTATTAATGCATCATGAACTCAAAGGGAGGAGTCTCATACTTTCGACTGAGATAAATAAATATAAATATAACAGTTAATAAAAAAAAATAACATCTTGAGCTAGCCGAGGTAAAACAAATACTATATTAAATAATACTGTATTAAATAAATAATAAAATATAATCAATAATAAATTGTCGGCCCAACGTTGGGGCAAATATAAATAATTAAATTGATTCAATTAATAACAAACAAAGAAATCATGGACAAGAAAATGGTATTGAGAGATGGAAAGCAGGTCGGAAACGATAGCGGATCGGAAGAGGAAAGAGAAGAGAGGAGCCATGGAATGGGAGATTTCCAGGTTCAATATTTGATCCAGGGACAGCAATCAGAAGGAGGTGCATCTGAAGAAAAAACAAAAGGAGATGAAGAAGACGTGGAACAAGAAGATACACAAGAAAGAAGGGAAACACAAGGAGGAATAAATATAAATGAACAATGGATGCAACAATTATTTGCTATGTTGAGGGGAGAAATAAACAGTATAAAGACAGACATGAACAAAATGGAACTAAATATGAGAGGAGATATTAACAATATGGATGGAAACATGAACAAAATGGAGCAAAATTTGAGGGGAGACATGAACACAATGAAGGACGATTTGAATAAAAATATAAATAGAATAGAGGGGAGCTTAAACGGGAAGATGGATAAAATGAATGGAAACATGAATAAATTGGAAAAGAAGATAGAAGCGGTGAAAGCTGAAAGTATTCAAGAATTCAGGAAACTTCGGGAAGAAAATGAAGGAAGCAGAAAGCAGATAGAGAAGGTGAAAGAAGACATTGGGGATCAAAACAAACATCTGAGGATAGAAATCCAAGAAAATGGTATGAAAATTCGAGAAAACATAGAAAAGATCATAGTAGAAGAAGTATCAGAATTTGGAAGAGATATAGAAGAGAATTTACCAGAAAATATTAAAGTAGAGGTATCAAAACAAGCTAAGCATATAACAAAGGAAGTGGAACAGATAAAAGAAAACGTAAACAGATTATTCAAGGATTTAGATGGCCGGATAGAAGAAAGAACGGGGATGAGTTTAGCAATCACTGAAGATATAAATCGACAAGTAAGTCAAAACATAGAAGAAATGAATAGGAAGTTAAGAAATACAGTCGAGGAAATGGAGGAGAATTTAAGAAGAAGTGGTGGAGTTAATGTATGTCCAGGAAATTTCCATAGCAATTTCGAAATCGGGGTGAAATTCGATGGGAATATAAATACTATCCATCCCAAAGTATTCCTAAAAATAATTCGCAGTAAAATAAAAGGACTAAGAGATATTATGGAGATAAAACTCATAATAAGGAGTATATTACAGGGCCATGCTTTGTTATGGTTCTGTAATGAAGAAGAACAGATTCAAAGCTTGGGAGATTTTGAGCAACAATTCTTAGCCTATTTCTGGGGAGAATTGCAACAAGCGACATTTCGGGAACGGCTATACTTTGGTAAATTTGACTACAAGAAGAGCAAAAACCTAAACAATTATGCTATGCAACTATACAACGTAGCCCAATACCTTGAGCCTGAAATGAAGGAGGAGGAATTAGTGTTGTATGTTGGAAGACACTTTAATTCAGAAGTAGCAGAAACAATAGCGCTTCATAATATAAAATATATGGATAGTTTATCAAGCTACTTACAACGTGGGGAAAGAAGTTATACCAATCATAATGACCTACGAGACAATCGATCAAGTGAAAATGGAAATGGACAGCATCAAAGAGAAAATGAAAGAAGAAATGATCATGGAAATAATGGAAATAGAAACTACGAGAGAAGAGGACAAGGACGGGATGATAGAAATCCTAGATATGATAATAATAGAAATGGAAATGTAAATCACAGAAATGGACATCAGAATTATAACAATGATAATAGAAATAATGGAAATTGGCCATACGAAAATAGGGGAAATTATCGAAATTTTGGAAGACGCAATGATAATGGTAATGGATATAGGAACTGGCAACAATACAGAAGGGATGGAAGAAATAATGAGGATGATCGAAGAAATGATAACAGGGACAGGAACAATAATCAAAGAAGTGGTCGAGAAGAAGACAGAAGACAAGTTAATTTGATACAAAATCAGGAAGAGGCAAGAAGGGATTGTGATCAGGGCCCGAGTTCTGATCCAAATTTCGAATAAGTTGCTCTTACGTGCATAATATTGTCTATTCTTCTAAATATCAACATCCTAGGGAATTCATATTAGAAGAAGATCAAGTAAATCAAGAACTAAATAGATTAATATTTATAGAGGGAAATTTAGAAAACATTAAATGTAGAGTTTTGTTAGATACGGGTTCAGAAGTTTCCATCATAAATCAAAATATAGTAGATAATTTAAATCAGGACAATATTATGGTGATAAATACGCATAAAATATCATTAGTAGGGGCAAATAAAAAGAAACTTTATGAAGCAACTAAAACTATAATGACCAATTTTGAATTAAATGGTGAGATTTTATCAGTACAATTGTTAATTGTAAAAAATTTAAAATATGACATAATCATGAGTACTGATGAGCTAAATAAACATAGAATTATTATAGATTACAAAATGCAAAATATAGTATATAATGATCAAAGGATACCATTTATAAATAAATATCAAACTGATATAGGTAAGAACGAATGTGCAATTGGACAATTGAACCATATTATAGAAGGTGAACAAAATATAAAAGATGAACTATGTCAAGAGGAGTATAAACAAAGAGTATATGAATTGCTAAACGCTCATGAAAAGCTGTTCAATGAAGAAGTATGTGTTGCAACCAAATATATACATAAAATAGAAGTAATACCAGAAATTAAAAATTTTAAGATCAAAACTTATCCCATACCGTATAAACTAAAACAAGAGGTATATCAAGAAATAAATAAGATGTTACAAGACGGTATTATAGAATGATCAAATTCACAATACATAAGTGCTATCACTTGTGTAAAGAAGAAATCGGGAGATATTAGAATTTGTTTAGATGCTAGGAATATAAACACATTTACAAAAAAACAATACGAAAGTCCTTTAAATATTGAAGGTATATTTGGAAGAATTACAAAGGCTAATATATTTTCAAAATTAGATCTAAAGCATAGCTTCTGGTTAATTCCATTGGATCATCGTAGTAGGCCATACACTGCATTCATGGTAGATGGAGTGGTGTATCAATTTTGTGTGGTGCCATTTGGATTACAAAGCTCTTGTGCGGCTTTAGTAAGAACTCTGCATACAATCTTGAATCCCTATGAAGATTTCACTCTCCATTACATAGATGACATCTTGATTTTTTCTGAAACAGAAGAGAAACATCAAAAACATTTGGAAATAATATTGAATGAATTAGAAAACGCTGGATTCAAATTAAATTTAGATAAATGTCAGTTTTATAAAAGAGAAGTAGATTATTTAGGATATGTTTTAAGTGACACTGGAATAACAATGAATTCAGAGAGAATAAAAGCGATTATGGAGTATAAAACACCCAATAATTTGAGAAATTTGAGGGGGTTTCTAAGGATCATCAATTATTTCAAAAGATTGATACCAGATCTAAGTAAAAGAGAAATTCCTCTTATAGAATTATTAAAGAAGGATACTAGGTGGAAATGGGATGAGAGAAGAGAAAAGGCATTTCAAGATTTAAAAGAAATTTTTCTAAACAGTTTAAAAGTTTATCATCCACAGTACGACAAACCTTTTATATTAAGAACGGATGCTTCTATTGAAAGATTGGCCGGAGTATTAGTCCAAATACAAGAAGGAGGTGAAGTACCTATTAGTTTTATATCCAGAGTGACTAAATCAGCAGAAAGGAAATACTCCATAACAGAATTGGAAATGGCAAGTGTTGTATTTTGCATTAGCAAATTAAGATTTTATCTATTAGGAGCTAAGTTTATTTCAGAAACTGACCATTCAGCATTAACAGCTATGTTAAAAAACCGCTATGCTAATAATCGTGTCCACAGATGGATCTTATTGCTACAAGAATATGAATTTGAAATCAGACATATTCCAGGGAAATTAAATGTGGTAGCAGATGCATTGAGTCGAGTAGATGAAGTAGGAAACGATCAAACGAAATTTCAAATTGGAATAAACCAATTATACCAAAGAGAGGGGATATTTACGTTGGAAAGGGTTAAAGAAGATGAGAGACATTTTGAAGACAAAAAGGTTAAAGGTGCCTATAAAATTGATGAAATATGGTATAAGAAATTGGAGGACAGAGAAGTATTTGTAATAAGTAAGGAGTTTGCAAAAGAAATTATTAGTAATTTACATGAAGAGAATGGACACATAGGAACGAGAAAATTATGGACTTTGTTTCGAGAAAATTATGTGGCTAAGAAGGATTTGAGTGTAGTGAAAGAAATATGCAAATATTGTCAAATATGTCAACTGGCCAAAGAGAAAAATTATCATAACAGCATGACAGCAAAATCGATAATAACAAATAAACCATTACAGATTGTGGCAATGGATTTTATAGGAAACTTAATTAGAAGTGAATCGGGCAATAAGGATTTACTAGTTGTAGTCGATGTATATACCAAATTCATTAAAACTTTTCCGTGTAAGAGATCAACAGCTAAAGTGGTAATAGAATGTATAGAAAGATATATAGAAGAAGTAGGAAGACCGGAAAGAATTATACTTGACCATGCTACATACTTTGAAAGTAAAAAATTAAAGCAATATTGTGACAAAGAACAAATAGCATTACAATTCATTAGTATTAGAAGACCTAGCTCCAATCCAGCAGAGAGATATATAAAAGAAATCTTAAAATATTTAAGAATACTTTGCCAAAGCACACATATTAGATGGGATGAAAAATTGGATAAAATTGAAGAATTTATTAATAATTTACCACATGGGGTAACAGGTGAAAGTCCAATTTATTTAATGAAAGGTATCCAACCGAAAAGAAACTGAATTGTGAATAGAGATACTACCCTAGAAGAGACACTAGAAAAGGTAAATATAAGAATAAGGAGGAATGCTGAAATAATTATCATAAAAAGTATAGATCATCACGGGAGGTGTGTCAGTAGACACAACCATTAGCAAGAAAATGACAATTTAAGTATAAAGTTATATAAAAATTAGTGAAATATGTATCAATCTTATTAAATATGAATGTGATTATTTTAAAAAGCATTATGAGAACAAATACCAAACACAATATTATTTAATTAAATACAAAAAGTTACCTGCACAAATAATTCCGAATATATGTCAAAGTCAAGGAGTTCCACAATGTGCTGAACACTGCTGTAGGAATATCTGTAGATATTAATTGCCATATTATAACTTGAAACCTAAAAGAATTAAAAAAAAAAAAATTTAGCCTAGTGTTTGATTAGCATAATTACACATGTTCCAATAGTAAAAGTTTATAATTTCATAAAGAGTTGAAAACTGTATATGAAAAGATAGATGGAACGCAGCTCAAACTTATGAAAGGGAAATTAATAAACAGGAAGTAATGAATCTTAGTAAATTTATAATTGCCAACTTAATTTTATTGATTATTTATTGCATACTGAAAAATAATATCAAAAACAAAAATAATCAATAGTTTATATGATATAAATATAAAATAAGATTGAAAATTAAAAAAAGGATCAATTACATATAGGTAAATTAATAATTTAGGTTGTAGTTTTTGTAAAAATAATTATTTATAAAAATATCTAAACAACATGTTTATATGTAAATTAGCTATTGTATTATGGAAAAAGGACATGATATATATTCCTTAATACAATAGAAATAATAGTGAATATCCTCCAGAACAATTAAATTAAATAATTCAGATTTAGAACTAATACACTTCGAAATGACAATTTTTTATTCAAAATAACAGATAAGTGAGCTTTGGATTAATCAAGCGAGGAGGTTGTTGATTTTGAAAACAAGAGAGAGTTTTCGGGTGATGGAGAGGAAGCGTCGATAGAGAGACTCTTTGTTTAAAAGTTTATCAGAAATTGGTATAAATGTTAAAAAACACAATCAAAGGTAAATCAAAGCATTTAACTATTGTTTATAATCCTGTGTAAGGATGAAGAAGTGTAGAAAGTGAATATCTCCTGAGAGATATCTACAAGAATTTGGAGATGCGAGTTGCAGCCCGGCAGAGAATTCAATATTAAGGTCTGTGTCTTTACAATTACATTCATTGGAATTCCATATAATTCTTTATAAAGAAAGAGAACATTAAAAATTTATCAGAACGTTAAAATTGAATAAATTCATTAAATGGCCAAGAACATTTATCATATGATGCATCTTAATTTTATCTCAATTGAGAATTAAACAGTTTTAGTTAATAATAATATTTGTACTTACTTGATATAATATAATTCACTGTATATGTTCACGAGCATCATGAATTTTCACATAACCTCTCATTCTTTCTTTTATCTTCAGCATGAATAACTATTTGCCTATTACTGTCTTCACTTTCAACTCACTCACATAATTTTAATTAAGTATACTTATATGTAATTGATTATTTAAATTTTATATCATTAAAATTGTTTTACCATTATAGACGCGCTGGTAGTGTGTTTAACAGTAAAGCTATTTCTTATAGAGGGAAGAGTATCCTCCTATCGTTTCAATTATAACAGCGCATTCGTTCAGATTTATGCGCCGACGCACTGATAGGAACATTCTTATACTGAGAAATGTATTTGATATAGGGTGGAACAAAAACACAATTTTCAATGTTTAAATCTTATTGCAAATTTTCATAATAATTTATTAAATTGTTTACATTTGAGTGTTGGTATTTTATTCTCATCACATCCATCAGAAAATTTTCTATTGTCAACATATTTCAATAATTTTATATAGGAGAAACTTCAGAAATTAATTTTCATAAAAAAAGATTTTACAAGGAAAAAGGTAAGGTTTGAATTAAATTTGTCAATTACTGGTATTAATGCATCCTGAACTCAAAGGGAGGAGTCTCATACTTTCGACTGAGATAAATAAATATAAATATAATAGTTAATAAAAAAAATTAACATCTTGAGCTAGCCGAGGTAAAACAAATACTATATTAAATAAACGTTATAAATAAATAATTAAAATAAATTGAGCTAGTCAGTCAAGGGAATAATTATAAATTGGCGCCCATAAATAAACTTAAAAAAAAAGATAAATTATAAATTATTCATTTTAATTAAATAATAGTAATATATATATATATATATATATATATATATATATATATATATATATAATATTGAGAGTAACTGAATATATGAAAATTGGGTTTAATAAACATAAAAACTATTCATTGTCGGATGAATTCTCAATATTTGGTTAAACACTCATTACATTTTAACTGTTTTTGACTGTGTTCTTTACAAACAAACATTTCATAAGTTTCACATCGCATTGTTGTCTCTCGATTTTTTCGTCTACCACAGAATTTTTTTTCAATTCCCTACATTTCGTAAAAATCTGAGATATATCGAGAACCATAAAAGGTGGGTATAGGGAACCTTTATAAAACAGATATTATTTTGTTACGTTTATTTTAAAATTTTTAAAAATACGGGGTGTTAAGTTCGCACTGTATCTGTTACGCCAACTATAAGCATTGCAACTGATGGAGCTCCGGCAATGCTGGGTACAAAAATCTGTCTTATTGGGCTTTCATATTTGAGATGAATCTCAAATTCCACTATTCATACCGATTCACTGCATAGTTCACCGCGAACATCTCGTTACAAAATATTTAAAATATCCTGATGTTATGAAAACAGTGTTACACGTTGTAAATTACATTCGACAATTCAAAAATTTCCTTGGAGAATTAAAGAACGAAGAACTTCCAAATGACATTAATTTATTTTGCAGTGTTAGATGGCTACAACGAATTAAATCGATTTGTAGATTTGTTTGACCCAATAACTGCATTTCTGAAAGAAAAGAGCCTATTCAGAATTGACGTAGACGAGTGGTTAGCATACTTAATGTTTTTGAATTGAATTTACAATTGAAGGGGAAAGATAAAGTATTATCTGACCTCTAAACTGAACTCTAAATATAAAAAAATTGCAACATAAAATCATCAAAACCCCCGTAATTCAAAATTAACTATTACTTCTTACACTTAATTTTCAGCAAAACTCTATCAACTCAAAATAAATAAGGAAACTTACTCAACAAATTTCGTGTAAACTCCTGCAACTCAAAATCTGCCACTATTCAACAATGCGTAACTTACGCCAACCAGAACACAACTAAAAATGGCTGACTAGTACTCGCCCCTTTCGGGGTAAAGTCATTTAAGTAAAGCAGCATTTAGCGCCATCTTTTAACAGCGGTTGAGGGTATAGTTACGCGAGTTATATTGATTTATAGGTATTCGAGTCAGGAATTCGATAAAGCCACTAACTCCAAACTCGTACTTTTTGAGTTAGTGGGTTTTTATCTAGGGGTGCGATATCTTAGCGTGCCAGCAGTAAGGCTAATTGTATTAACACAGACCAACTTCGAAACATATAAAGGCCTTTCTTCTATTATACTATTGTAACGTGAACTTATTTAACCAATTTTTCATATCTAATTCTAATAATAATGTTTTAGGATGATTACACGAACATTTGTAAGGATGTTACATTCTTATACGATAAAGCCCAAACGCAAATATACAAACTAAAGTATTTTGAAGAATTTCAAACATTTAGTGTTCCAAGTGAAATAAAAATGGTTTATGATTTTATTTACAACAGCTCTCACTATCTCTTAGTGAACCAAGAAAATTGTATGACGGATATATATGTATTTAATGGAACGCAATTTATTCAACTTTTTACGAATGTTGACAGTGGTCAATTCGAACAAATCGTAACAGTTGTTGATGAGGATGTCCTTTATTTGGTGACACGCGGAAATCATAAAAATAAATGTGATTCAATTGATGGTGTTAATATATGGACATTCAACAATGAAGGGCTTCAGGTAAGTTCGGATTCTCTTTTTAAATTGGATGCTTTCAATAGTGACGGTAACTTTATTGAGAATCAACAAATAAAATGCTGCGTTATTGCAAGCATGAACTGTGTTTCAAAAAATGAACAAAATCATCATATGTTTTTCAATATATTTTATGATCATATTCTCAGCTATAGACTGTTTGAAATAGGCAGAGACTAATTTAACACACAAAACCCTTACAGGGTCGACAACTAAAATTCCAGAATGTTTAAACGTTTTACATTATAATTGAATCTTTTATTTGTCTACCCAACCAACCCTGTACAACGGTGGTATACAATAGAAATCCCATGTTCGGGTCGCTTGTAATTGCAGGCATAGCCGTAACTTTAGGTAGGGCTCTCAGTAGGTATGATATTAAATGAAAATGTAATTGCGACAAAGACAATAAAATATCAATTAATACTAATACGTTCATTACAGAGTCAATTATAATAATCAAAAATTTTTATATTATGATTTACTGGAACTATAGAACTTATTTACAACACGGGGTTATTAATATTATTCGAACACGAAATATTAGTTATCGGAAAATGAAAAATATGATGAATCTTCATCTTATCCGAACTTTATAACTATTGGCTCTATGGTTTGTTCTATAAAATTGTCTAATTTCCAAATTTGCAACTCTTCTTTGATTACATGTTTTATGCATTTTCACCATATCTCTGCAAAAACTTGTTCCAGAGCTTCTTCAAAATGTGTACGGACATCTTTCATTTTATATGTGATATTTTTCCTTGCCACCAATCCTTTCACCTGGGACCATATTAACTCTATAGGGCTTAACTCTCAATGGTAAGGAGAACTCGAAGTATTATAATATTCCGATTTTTTGCCATTTCGTCAAAAGTATGTCTTAGGAAACGATGTTTATCTGTCTTTACAATTGCCAGAAGCTCTTTTTTAACATATCCTTTTTGAATCTAATATCTTTATCCAAAAGTCATTAAATGATTTCCGCTTTTTTCCCAGCGGTGGTAGGTAATTTCTCACATCTCCTTGAATGATACGGAGCGTTGTCCAAAACATTGAACTCGACTCTTTCCCTTCACAAGGTGAAAGTTATAATTTAGAAACAACCCATTAAGTAACGTGAACACTAGAAGTCACTATTTAATATTTCTTAATCTAGTTTTCTTTGGAAAATATTAAATAGAAGTATACAGTTCTAATAATGGATTATTAAAGTAAACCAAATTAGCTACAGAATGGCGAAAACTGTATGAAACGAGTAAATTTTTTGATATTGCGTTACTTGGCATATAACGGACAATCTTTTGAAACATAAATGTGTTCGTGGCTATTGCAGTAGATACACTTTCTAGGGTCTACATAATTAAATCATGTTCTTTGGTACAATTTTTACAACGACGCGACGTTTACCTTTATACTGAGCAGCGGTGTGGCCATATCTTAAGCAATTAAAGCATTGTACTATGGATGATATATAGGGCCCTACGATAATGTTACAAATATATAATTTTACTGTATCTGGAATTCTATTTCCTAAAAATGTAATAATTACCATTTGCCTGTTTACATATGAAATCTTTTTTGTCTCTGAATTAACCACCGGTACGATTGAATCAATTCCACTTCTTGTACATTTTTCGTAAAAAAAGTATCGACTGCTCTAATATTACCCTTTTTGTGTATAAAATTTGCACTAAATGCAATAAAATTGTTTTCTCCTCCCTGTATTGTATTCAACCCATTTTGACACTGTTTTGAAGGACGTAAGTAACAATTACCAAAATGGTATCGATTGCCTTTGACGACGGGTTGTAAGCCAACTTACCACCCTTGGATGGTAATAATTTGTGCCATATAAATAGTGTATCTTATTTACTTAAGAAATAAGTAAGTTTCAACTACAGACATAGAAGATTCCTTCAATTTTTTGTTTCATCAACAACGTCAAGTTAACATCTTCCCTGTCAAACACATTACATTTTTTGGATTTATACCAGTCATTTTTTCTTTTTAAAAATGCTCGAAGCTTGTGATATAGAATACTTGGAAATATCTATATTTTTTTCTATGAAAAGGGTGGATTCCAACATGGAATATTCACACCATAAGCTTGATGGAGACTTTAATACAGCAGATTTTTCGTGAAAGTACGCCAAAAGCATGATTTTTGAAACTGCAGTAGCAGTCTTTGTTTGGCACCATTTCTTGAAATATTGACATTACACTAACAGAACGACCGATATTGATTATCCTGAAATATTTCAATACATTGTCAAGCTCAATTCTTACGTCTAGAAATGAAAGATTCACTGGTGGAAGTAGCTCCAGCTAATATACCGGGAGTACGCTTAACCGAGTTGAACTACACCCCCGCGTGTGTTGAACCTGGGATCGTGATCAATACCCGGTTTGTCGTCGACCACTTGGCGTGCGTTGAACCTAAGGTTAGACAGAAGCAGACCCCGTCTTTATGCGGGAATTTTGGTGCCAGCTGAGCCAAGAACAGAAGCCAACCAGCCCAGCCGAAGTCCTGATGCGAGCTGAATCCAGGACTGAAGCATTCCCGTCTAACAGAAGTCTCAGTGTGTGCTGAACCAGAGACGGAAGCGAACTTCCACCCCACCGAAGCCCCGCTGTGTGTTAAACACGGGATCAGGTACCAAACACACCCCGTTTGTTTTAGGCAACCAGAACGGGAGGGTAAAATGAATGTCCCAGGTAGACAAAAATAAGTAAGTTACATCACCGTACTGATTCGCTAATCAAGCTTTATCGTAAAAATCAAGGGGTCGAAGTAACGACCGGTCCAGACACATAAAGCCATATTAGAAGAGGTGATCGACGGACGACCACGTCCAGGGAACCTGTGAAATCCCTAATTAATAATTGTTCTTATTTAACTGTATAAAGAATTATCTTTAAGAATTTTGTTGATTTTTAGTTTACAGGTTATACATAAGTTATTGTTGAATAAAGACAAATCTAACCAATCAGCCCTTTTATGTTCTACCCCTGACTACACACGGCAATTGCAAAACTGTCAGCTAGACGTTGTTGATAAAATTAAAATGCTTGTAACGCTATATAAGCCGGTCAGAGCTGTCTTCATAATTTCATGCGAAAAGTATCTAATTAAATCAATAAAAATCCAAGAATAAATTATGTAGGGAGGAGAACTTTTTTATATACTTCACGGGATGTAAGTACATTTACTAGTCTTTATTGCAAAATCGTCCTCGACTAGTAAATGTTACTTACATCCCTTGTAGTATAAATACCGATTTTGTTAATCATTATTTAACGTGTGTGACAGAAATTCCACTTTTTCTCTTTTAAGACCTATTGATTTTATATCTACGACATCTCTTTTGAATTTTGGTGATTCCTGCAAAAAATATCCCATCTTTATTCTCGAATTGCTAGAGTTTGTATTTTTTAGTTGATATACAATATGGAAAACCAAGATATTATCCAGGAATCAATAGTACCGTCTACGTTTTATACATTTGGAAAAGGAAGAGTAGCAGAACATAAAGTTAGGAAAAATTCAACAGGACCAATTGAGTGTGTAGAATGGGATGTTTTCGATGGTATGAAAAATTTAATTTTTGAAAAATAATCTTATAACCTTCATCGCTTTTTGAAAGGTAATGCAGCATTTGTACCCAGGGGGCTGAAAACAGGATTGGCCATCCGAACAGGAAAAGAGTTATTATTTTTGGAACGTACTCAATCTACTGTTGAAAACATGGATACTAATACCTTTTCAGTAGTCAAAGGTAAATTAACAACATTTTGAATTATTGCTTGTCACCTCGTGACAACAAGTTTTATGCTTCCGTTTGATGCTAGATGATTATTCAGGCGTAATGCAATTATACTATAAACGGCATGGTGAAACATGCGATTGGTAATTAGTAGGAATCTATTTTTCATATGTTTAATTAAGTTAATTTTTGTATTACGTGGATGATATGAATGATGATTCATAAATCTTCCAGAACTTGTAGGTTTTCAATACCAGCCTATCAATATTCTATTATCATTATCTCTAATAAACTTAGTGGACGTAGTTATGCAGAAAGCTTCCAACCCTCAAAAGTAGAGTTTGGAGTAAATCGATATTATTCATTTTTTAACAATAATTTAATAATATATATTACAGCTTAATTAAAACATTTAACTTTTTATTTTTATCTGGCAAAATATCCCATTTTTAACAAAGTGCAAGATTTGCAAGTTTTTTGCAGAGATCATTTTACCATTGGCCCATACCGTACCATACCATACTTATTAAAAAAGTCTTTTATTTTGATTTTCGAGCTGTTCCTTACGTCCTTTTTTATATCAATCTTGTGTACAGGTGCATCAAATGAATCGTGCTGAACAGTGAGCCGGAACGGTTCGTTTTTTTTAATATAATCGATGTTATCTTTAGTCAGTTTATTTTTTACCCGTCGATGCTTGTTTTTCTGTTGACGATTTTGTTTCAATCATATCAATCACAAGTGTTCATTTTCGTTACCACAAAAGGTTTTTTTCTCCAAATGACATTAAAAGCGGCCTTTTAATGACACTTGGCAGGCTTAGAAGTTGTACTTTTAATGCCTAGGCAGAAAAAGTCCACTTTTACTGCCTAGGCAGAAAAAGTTCGTGGCTAGGCAACCTTCCAAGTAATAATTTAAATCAAACTGGTTATTAAAATTGACAATGACATTAAAAACACTCAAAATGATGCTGATGATAATAAACTGGTTTTATTGCATTAAAACTACAAACTACAACACGAAATTTTTATTTATTAGATATATTTATGGTGAATTGTGAACAATTATTTAATACAATTGAACTCTGTCCACTCCCCTCCTGTCCAGTAAAATTAACAACTTTAGTATCCACACTTGATACTCCGGAAACGCCAGAAAATATTTTATTGCTGATGTTCGACTTATTGGCTAGCGAGTCCTCATTATAGCCCTCCGCGACAGCGGAAGACTTCCATCCTCCATGTTTCTTCAACATTGTTATGTCCCCACCAGAATGCACCAGCAACGTGGCCGAAGTTCTGCGAAAGTAGTGCCCGGTATACTCTTTCGCATGGGATAGTCCCAGAAAAGTAGCAATTTCTTCTGGCATTTTAACGAATTTGTGAATGCCAATGAATTGATGATGTGCTTTACCGTTCGCATACTTATAGAAGACACGCCTATTATTTAAATTCGAGGGTCTAGAGGCTGCATATTTTCTGTAAACGCTTAAATATTCCGTTACTACAAAAGATCTTGATCTTTTGGTCTTAGTATTTGGTAGCATAATTAGCAATTTGTCGCCCATATCATTTATATCATCTATTTTCATTTGCAAAAGCTCATCACATCTACAAGCGTCAGCGACTGCATCAATAAGTACAACCTAAAATATAAATTGAAAATTAGTTCTTTAATCCATAATAGATCATTTTCAATATATTCCCACCTTCGTACACAAATACAGTTCATCTGGGGCATCTGATACAAATTTCTCGATTTCTTCTCTTTGAAAAACTCGGGATTTATTTGCATGGAAACCGTCTGACTGGCATTTCAAAAAAGCCCGTAACTTCAGGTATTTTGCCAAATCAATGTTATTTTTTATGTTCAGGGTAGCTCTCAACATCGAATAGGTAGACCATAACGTTGAAGGCTTCATTTTCTTTGAAAGATCGGAAAAATAGACAATCAGCACATTTACAGAGAAAGATCCTATATTTTTCTTCTGTCTATATTCCATGAGTCTGCTGTATGTGAGTTCATATACAGATTGATTTTTCCGGTAAAAGGTTAAATTCCACATCTCGCACCTGGTCTCTTATCTCAGGTGGTGTTAATTGCATCAATTCATCCTCACTTTGCAGTAAATCCATTTCTAACATGACAACTTTTCAAAATTGACAATGACAAAGTAAACAGTAAACAAACATATTCAACAAACGTCATCAGCGGTTAACATAGTAACGCAGGGCCCAGTTACCTTTGATAAAATAATTTAGTTATTTGGATATTGATAATGAAATGCAATCTAAATATGAAAAAGTCGATTTTGCGTGGAATGGGAACAAATTTGAAGAAAAAATGATATGTTTCACACGGCAGAAAAGCAGATTTAATGCCTTGGCTGGTTTCATAGCCGAGCGTAGCCAGCCGCGGCATTAAATCTTGTGCTTTTATGCCTAGTAAAATAAATAACTATTTTTCGACAGTGTTTCATTACTTTCACATATTCGAAGGACAAATACAATATTTGCTGGTTTTTTAATGCCGACTCACTTTGAGCAAAATCGGAGTCATTCGGTAAAGAAATGTGGCCTGAACATAAAAATGTTAGAGTAATATCAGTCAAAGTAGAGGATTCATGTAAGATAGCTTTTAACATAAGAGTTAGTTTAATATTCCGGTTTTGTCTACCGCATGAATAACTCCAGAGAATAAGATGCTGGACGCATTTTTCTATGTGAGCAAAATGTGTTTAAGAAGGCAGGAACCTATCTCTTGAGCCCCTCTTTCCGCAACGCCTTCAACCCAAACGTAACAGAATCCCTGATCTTGCTTTCCGTTATGAATACTACAGTTTTGTACCCAGAGCTGCCTTTTATAGAATACAATGTTTGTCGGTATTCTTGGTAAAGGTAATGTTTTTTCTAAATTAAATATATGACACTCATATTTTTCATTTTCTTTAGCCAACTGAAAGTCACATCTTCTTAAATGTTGAGCATTTTCTGCATATTTTAGGCGATTGGTATAATCCTTTAGAACGCTTTTTTCCGGGTCAATTTCGTTATCAATTTGTATCTTCAATCTATCTCACCTATTACAGGTACCTTGTTTGAGTGTCTTAAATTTCAAATTAAATCGTTGGTAAAATATTTTTTTAAAGGATGGAATGCTTACAGGTTTTTCAATTTCTTGGTTATACATCTCGTACATTTTCGGTATTGTCATTTCCGGGGGGCAAAAATTCAGGGCTTGTTTGTTCTCTACGATAGTGAGATTTATATTTTGAATTTTTTTCATTTGTTCAATTACCTCTTGAATTTTGGCTTCGGGAAGTTTATTTTGCCCTCCTTGTCTAATACCTCTTTGGTGAGTTAAATAAATTCTACCTCTAAATTTCTTTAGGGCGTTATTAACTCTAAACGTTGTAATGTTAAACGTTCTAATATACATTTCACGGCATACCACTTTGTCTTGTATTTTAAAGCCCATTGAAAATTTTCTTATTTCTGGTTATCTACCGTAAAGTCGTTTATTCGGCAGCTGCTGTACTCCCGCTGTGAAAAAATTTACCTGGCAATCATATGAGCATAATGACCAAAATATTTCAAACTCCAACTTTCGGCACATTTGAAAGTGCAATTACAATCGTAATTTATAAATTCTTTGGGTCTAATGTCTCTCCCTTTATAGTTGTAATATTTTTAATTGCTATTCTTTTTCCTTTCTGTCCTGTTTTGATTTTCGAATTTCATTTTTCTTCCTTTTATTGGCTTGCCTCGTTAACTTTATTTTCAAAGGGGGTTTCTGTTAAATCGCTATCAGCAACGAAATGATCGCTATCACCAACGACATGTTTCGAAATTGTTGGTTCATAATCTGAGCTAGAAAATTCATCACTTAAAGCTTCGTAATTGGGGTCGCGAATAGAGTCATCGTCATCCTCGAATTTGTCATCTTTGAGGTCTTGCCAACTGGGACGGGTTATTTCCGAATGGTGAACATCTAAAATAAAAAATAAAACAGCAATCATCAATCATATAAAAGAAACATGTAATTTTCGTACCATAAACCGTCTGAGTCAATACTTTCTCTTCCTCCCTGATAAAAGCTTTGTTAATATATCCACACTCTTTAATTAATTGCGTGTCTTTTGTTATTGTTATTTCCTTAGTAGTACTAGTACTTTCTTCGTTCCTATTTCATTAAAACAACAGAAAATATATTTATAATTTTTATTTAAACAAAGATTGCTGACTTATCTTATCTCGCCCTTGTTCATTTTGCTGAAACAGATTTAAAATCTTAGTAGTACGGGAACTAAACATGTGGCACAAAACAACACACTTTTTACTTACAAAATATCATTGAAACACTTAAAATTTCGCTAGGATCACGAGCCAAAATACACAAAACAACAATATAATTTGAGGTTATGTGAAGATTCCATAACGCAGTGGCGTCAACAATTTTCTTACATTTAACAGATTTGTATTGATGCAGAAGGCAACCGGTCGCATTAAATCACTATTGAAACCAACCAAGTGGATTGGTATTTTTCTGAAAAACCCGAAATCTTAGAAGGTTAAGAAAATGAGTTGGTTAATACAATTACAGTAAAGTTATTAATTTCAGTTGGTAGGTTTCTGCAGTTTAAAATATTTAACATATAGATACATTTTATGTGCTTAGTATGAATTTAAGCCTATTGTGGGTTGGTAGCATTCTGCATAATTACCTCCAATTGTATATGAGCATCGAAGCTATTAAAGTAAAAGTGACTATTACTTATTTCATCACATGGAAGAGATAATATTATATCATCAACGTATCTTTTTATGAAGAACAACTTAAAGGATAAAACAGATATAACGTAGTCTAAAATTTAATTCATGACATAGTCCGAATAGCCCATATTTCACCAAAAAATCTAAAAATACTTCACAAGCTTTTCTGTGACTCATATCCTTCATATCTCTTGAAACATATTTTATTCAATACTTCTGACAATAAAAATGACATTGTTAATAACATAATACGAAACGAAGAAAAAAGTCATATTACAACTGCTAATAAAACCTCTACAATTTATATATCTCTAATATATATGAATTATGTCACACCTAAACATTCTGGAGTTTTTAAACAACATAATAAAAAAATTGCAAATATACATACAATAAATTTAATGTTTAGTAAGATCAAAGACGAAACACCAACTAATAAGTTAACTAATATAGTTAAGGAATTCCTTGCATGAACTGTAATAATTTCTTTAAAAACACGTATTGTGTCATGAATCCTGGCCGTATATATCCAATTTAAAAATAAACGGTTTTAAAGATTAAAACTAACTTTCCCGCATCTGTGGCCCTCAACAATATTCTATCATAAAATTGTTACTTGTATACACTTCGGGGGATGTACCGTGCGAACAAACCGAAATTTCTCCGAAAATAACCAAAAATGTAGTATATCTGGATTTGTAGGACACGCTGTACTCGCTCTAGTCAACTGAAAATCAATAGGGTACATCTGTGAGACACCTTAAACATTATTCAATCATAAAATTGATCAATCGTATACTCTCTGGAGGCTGTATCGTGCTAACAAACTGAAAATTTCCCAAAAATGACAAAAATTTGGTACTTCAAGTACCATAGCACCCGTTGTACTGGCTTTAGTGAGCTGAATATCAATAGGGTTCATCTTTGAGACGCTCTGAATAATATCGAATCATAAAATTGGTGACTTGTTCAATTACGGAGGCTGTATCGTGCTAACAAACGGACACTTCTCAAAAATTGACAAAATGTCGTACTTCAAGTACCATAGCACCCGTTGTACTGGCTCTGGTGAGCTGAAAATCAATAGGGTTCATCGGTGACATGTCCTTAACAATATTCCATTATAAAATTGGTGACTTATTGCACTCCGGAGGCTGTATCGTGCTAACAAGGCATGTAAGGAAAAGTGGCCGACGACAACGATGACGACGACATACACACAGGATTTTATTTCTAAAAACCGTTTTTTCGTTTTGTTGTTGATGGAAAACGTAAAAATAACTAAAAAAAAATTTCAAATTTCCCACTTTTTTTGGCGTAAACTAATACTTTTCTCGCATATTAGATAGGTTGGGCGGAAAAGTAATAAAATTCCTGGAAATCAGCCATTATTATTATTTTGGAAATGTCATATAAAAAAATACATTACTACAACGTACGTTTGGGCATACGCCATTTTCAAGTAGACACTAAAATTGGATAAAAACCTGAAAGAAATATCTTCAGATAGTCAACAAATACTAAACAAAAATCAATAAGACTCAAAAAGATAACAGAAAAAACAAACAAACTTACTTGCAGAAAACTCAACGTTCAACATCTCAGGCTGTTGGAATAAATGCAATAAGAATACATTTGATAACAAATTTTACTTCATTGAGCCAAAGCCATCGTACACACCTTTCGCTTGAAAGAAAGTAGTATACTGTTTACCCGGTATCAATTAAAATACATTTAAGGTGGAAACAAAAACAACAAAGCCGTATACAAGGTGACAGAATTGTGTGTCTTCAAGATAATTTAAATATAGAGGATTATATTTATTTTATTTAATTATGACTATTAATTAGGTTGTAGTAGCAGTTGGATAAGTTAGTTACATCATTTCTAAAATTAATACTATTTTTATTCTCGTTTTTTAGTATTAGATTCGAATTGTAATATTTTAAAATTTTCAAAATTAAAACTGTGGTTATTTTCTATGGCGTGTTTTGATAGTGCGGTGGTATTAGTTTTGTTATTTTTAATGTCATAAGAGAGTGAGTAGAAACGCTTATGTATGTATTGTTTTGTTTGCCCTATATATTGTTTGTGACAGTCATTACATTCAACTTGATATACTACGTTTGATCTATATTTATTATCAATTTTTGGTTTTAATTTTGAAAAAAATTGTTTAGTTGTATTGTAAGGTTTGTGAACAATATTGATATTGTAAGGTTTGAACATTTTCTTAATGTTTTCGGATACACCTTTTATGTATGGAAGGGGTATGTATTGACTACATTTATTAGTTTGTGAGCTGGTTACGCGTTGTTGGTTGTAAAACTTATGAACTCGTTTTTTAATGATAGGATCAATGAAAGCTTCTGGATAGTTATTCTGATAGAGAAATTCTTTAATTTTATTAATATTTTTTCGTCTATATTGAGGGCTGGAAAGTCTTATAGCTCTATCTGCTAGGCCTGTAACAATACTAAGTTTGTAAGTAACTGGAATATCAGAATTAAAATTTAAATATCGACCGGACCATATATCTTTCGTAAACCAACTAGTATTAATTTTTCCGGACGTATCGTAGGAAATTGTAATATAGAGAAAATTTATGCAATTTTTTACTTCTTTCTCAAATGTGAACTGAATTCTAGAATGAAATGTATTAAAAGCATTTAAAGAATATTCTCATTTATTATTGGGAATACAGAGAATACAGTCATCTACATATCGTTTGTAAAAATGTGGAGTGAAATCAAGTCTTGAAATGACAGAGGTTTCAAGTTCTTCCATGACGAGACCATCAATGGTGGCAGAAATTGGACCATTGCTGGTCTAATCGCTCTAAACTCGTTTTTGCAAATGGCTTGCTTTCATTATTATTTTTAACATCTAGCAGTAAATATTTCTTAAGATTGTTTTCGAATTTTAATAACAATAAAATGTAGAAATAAGCAATAAAATGCTTTTTGTAATGTGGTATGATAGAACACAAACCTGTGTTAGCAGACCTAACTTAATTTTTAACATCACCTAAATTCATCAGTACTTAATTTGTGTATTCACTAACACTATTTATTTCAGTAAAATTATTTTCTCGTGTTAACCTATACATTAAATTTGTGAATATTACAACCTATTAATTAAAATAAAAGTATTTACTTGTTCTGAATCCATATAGGAGATATATCAACAAACAGTTTTATTTCACGTATGCACTTATAAAATTACCAAAAGAGGCGCCACTAGTATTTGCGCAGGTTCTCTATAAAGAAAAATAGTACTAACTATAAAAAAAATAGACCCCAAACATCAAGAAAATATATAATAAAGGTCGAAGGAGTAAAAAATTTAAGATATATATAAATTTCATCGCCCTGGTTTCAGGAAAATTTTAAAATTCATACTACTGCTTTCCAAATTTTTGTAGAAAATATATGAATCAATCAAATGTCCAACGTTTTTTATAGCAGCTCATGCAAGAATATCTACGGATTTTCAAACGTTAGGGTGCCGATTTGTGTACCTAAACCGTTTTGATATTTTAGGAAAAAGTTGTATCAGCTCTTAATCCCTTATTTGGCAGATTAGAGAAAAAATATCAAAAAACATCATGCAAAATTCTACCAAGATTTAAGTAAAATTAATACTAGCATACCAGAATTAGAATAAAATCTTATTTAGATACCCAGTACAAATATATTTGTATTAGGAAATGAGGTAACTAATTATATTATATTTACAGGATCTGTCAAACGTGTTCATAATACATATATACCAGGGAGAAATGGTGGTAATATAGTTGTTCTTAATGTGGGTGTTAAAAGCGCTAAAAATGCATTATTGGCAGTTGCTAGTCATGAGAAAACCATTGTTAGAGATTCGTTGGAATTCGTGAAGGTAATTTTTTTGTTCCCAAAATGCTACTTCTACTCAAATTAAATTGTTTCGTTAACATGTTTGCATTGTTAGGAGTGACAATAAATTTAAACTAGTGGATAACGGTATCTCCTTTCAATGCTTGGTAGTGTGATCTAATGTTTGAAATGTTACACTGAAAGCTGTTTCCAATCGATCTCTAGAAACCTTTTTTTCCAGATCTACGATAATTCGTTGACAGGAGAAGTATTTGGAAAAGTTTCAACGTATAGACCATCTTCTTTATTATCTTTAGAATTCGGTCAAGGAGAAACACTTCTAGCTTTTTTGGAAAATAAACATGTCATACAACTATATGAATATAGAGGTAAATATAAGTAATATACAATACAGTCATCAAGTATCAAATTTTTTAGTCGTAGGGTCAAGTGGTGTAAAAACGAGACTATTTTTAAATCTTTTAATTTTTTCCTAGGAAAGAGTACTCCAAATGGCTTGACAATTTTATGTAATATTAAAGCTTACATGTAGAATTTATATCCGTCATTAATTTTTCCAAACTACTTTAAAATTTTCGTGAAAAAAATAAAATACGTGTCTTGTTTTTCACCCTGGTTAGATGTAAAAACGAGACAGCTATGGCGAAAAACAAGACACGCTAATTTTATATACTTAGAACTATTTCAGAAGGCTGGGTTAAATGCGAGACACAGAAGGTTAAATGTACAACAAAGTTCACATTTTTTCAATGTTTTATTTCGACAAAAAACAAAAATATGGCGCACTGAATGACAACATAACATATATTTTTCCCCAAATATTTATGAAAATTAAAGTATTTATTATTCTTTGGCAAAGTAATTTATAATTCTGAAATACAAGTAGGTACCTGGGTATCTTACCGATTTATAACATCACTTCATCAGTGAACATTATATTCAACAAAATCAATAGTAGGAAATATGAACTGTTTAGCAGTACGCTTTGTTACTCCTTGGACAGTTGGGGCAGGAAGTTGGCATTCTATATCAGTCCTCAATACAGAATATTTTTCTGCGATCACAGGTTCCAGGTATATTACATCAACGTCTTCATCTCCTACTTCGTCAATTTGTGCCACATAGAAAACTTTCTTGCATTTGGTTGCAAATCTCACTAGGACATAGTCACCTTCTTTCAATGGTGATGGTTCATCTGCTTCGTTATTTTCGAAATCGAGCGAATTCTCTTCATCATTAAAAATGTCTTGTAAAGTAACATTTTCAATGTCGCTTTCATCGTCTAATTTAACGATATCATCATTGTCACTATCAGACTCAGACTCACTTGGCTTCCTTGTCTTCTTTGGCTTTTTAGTTTTTTTCACACTTTTCTTCTCATTTTTCTTATTTTTTTTTCAATCTCACTTAAATATTCCTCTGAAGTCAAAACAGTGCCATCAATTTTCTTTCTTTTCTGAGATGAAGGGACTGTTCTTCGAAGTTTTGACAGTAAGAGTGACTCGAATGAGAGGCGTTCGGTGCTTGGAGTTGAACACAATGATGTTGGCGTGTTGTTTTGAGATGCACACGATGATGTTGGTGTATTACTGTGAGTGGAACACGGTGGTATTGGTGTTGTTGATGGATTTACATCATTGTTCCTCGTTGACGGTCCAGCAACAGCAACAGATGGGTTATTTTCTTCCGCAAAGGGCATAGTTCCGGTTCCAATTGTTCATCCACAAAAACACTAGTCGGGTTTTTACGATATCTCTTCATTTTTTCTGGGTCCAACCGATGTGCAGGATATTTATCTTTGTGGCAAGGGTAAATTCCGGTACTAGCAAACGCAGATTTTATTACATGTTCGGAAATGCCTTCCTCCCATATTTCACACAACAAATTACAGAATTCGCTCTTACTTCACTTTCGCTGGTTGAGCCGTTGCCATTCGATTAAAGAATTATTCCACTTCAATTTAAGAGGACCGAAGCAGCATTTGTCCAACGGTTGCAAGACATGTTGTATGTGCTGGCAGTCGTAATAACGTGATATTTTCCTTAATTGCTAGTCCGATTGTGCCCTTATCTGAATGTGTAACGTGGCCGTCCATGATGATTATTTGAGGCCTCTTCGTAATCAAGATACAAAACTTTTGGAACCATTCTTGGAAAATATTTGTCGTCATCCAGCCTTTTTCAGAACACGCGTAGAAGGTATTTGGCAAATCTTTCGTCCCTGTAATTAAAAGACAATTCAATCGTACAATTTTAACTTACCTTTCCAGCTACTCCACAAATGAGCCCCTTGAAAAATTATTAGGGGTGGTAGCAGCACACCAGCAGCAGAAATGCATGCCATCACTGTTATATTTTCTTTTCCGGATCCTTATATGTTTCTGTGCACTCTTTGTCCTATTTCAGCAACGCCCTTTACTCTGTTTGGATCTGATGAAAAGCTCGTCTCATCCAAGTTCCATATTTGGCCTGGACAAATTAAGCTGGCGGATGGTTTCTTCTAACTTTGCATAAAATCCGTATATAATAAAGGGATCGCTGGTTGCCTTGCGTCGACTTTTCTCCAGTTGTTCTAGTTTCTTCTGGCTCTACTTTGCCATAATTTTTATTTTTTCGCTCAGGTCCTTTTCTGCTTCTTGTGATAAGGATGTCTTCCTTCCTTGAGTACTTACAGCGTAAGCTCTTCGGCGTGTTAGCAGAGACTTGTCGATTTTGAATTGTTCACTAGCCGCTCTGAATGTTAAAACACCTTTGTCAATTAACTCCAACGCCTTCCTAATATCTTCTCCAGTGTACGGCCGTACTTTCTTAACGTAAACCTCTACTTCGCTCTGTCTTGTTTTTTCCCGAACCGTGTCTCGAATTTCGACCTTCGCAAGTCTCGTTTTTCACCTTAATTTTGGTCGCACGGTATACGTGAACCCGGTGAGGTATCGCAACGCACTGGACGCATTTGAATGCAGCACAAAAGAACTCATCGATTGCGACTATCGCCGAGCGCTTCCGACTTCGTAAAAGCGCGCTACCAAGAAAAGATTAACTCGCGTCATGAAAGTTTTGAGCCTGCATTTTAACGCATATGGCGTTGCATTTTTTAAAACACATTTTTCGATGTTTCTGAATACTTTTCAATATGGGACCACATAATAATTACCTATATTAAACTCCAAGTTATCGATTTTTAAACTCAAACTAATGTAATTCAGCATGATTTGGTAAGAATGTCTCGTTTTTACCCAAAATTTTGCTTGTCTCGTTTTTACACCACTTGACCCTATACGAGGTTTGTCAAAAAATAATATGAGTTTTACTCAAGAATAAAGTACCTTTAAATTTGACAACACCCGTTTCAATTGAAACTTCAGATTATTTTATTTTTTACTGATATTTCTATTTTGAATGAACATTTATCTATTGTGATTACGAAACACATGATAACCTTTTAGTTTTTCGATGTTTTCTAATAATTTTGCAATTAAAACGCGTAATAAGTGCATATTCATTCATTTTGCAAATAATAAAATACATTCAAATTCTGTTTCACAGTATCATACTTTGATTTTAGTTTGATTATCAAATGCGGGTAGTTTTACGTTTTTTGTTCTCGAAGGACCAGTCACTGTTTGATGTGACGAGATTTGTTTTATTTTAGTACAGTTTGTAGGGTATGATAAATTAAAATGTTAACACTTTTCACTGGTTTTTATTAAGTGTTTCATTAATGTTTATTTTGCGTCGCAATTAAGATATTCTCACTATTCACTATTTTATGTGGTTAATGTTACGTTAATGTATATTTAATTCTAATTAGTACTCTTTATTAATTATTATTGAGTGCCGGTCTTCAGCCGGTAAGGGATAATTGATGACTACATATTCGTACGATGGTTGGTTTGTAAGAGGGAGATTGATGGTTGGAAGGATATTTGATTGGTTCTCGGAGCGAGTGTAAGAAGGGGAGATAAAGTGGGAAATTGACCAATGGATAACTGATTTTTAACACGAGTCGTTGGGAACGACGGTTTGATTTAGGGCAGAGGAATATGGTAATTTTTTGTTATGAACTAATTTTTTGTGTGTTATTGAATGGGATATGATAATTTTTTTGAAGGTAAGGTTAAAATTGATATTTGTGTAGTAAACAGATATGATAAACGATTTATACTCAGAAATTATTTGTAATATGTATATGTAATGCGTAATATTAGTATATAAGGGTAAAGATAAATGTGATTAATTTATAATTCGCAGGAAGAATTTAAGATGAACTTTTAAATTCGTACAAATACTACGTTATAAAACTAACATCATATTAATATTAGAAATAAACAAATTTAATTTTCACTCATACTAATGCTTCGACATATCCACCCTCTAGTTCAATACACTTAATCGTTCTATTGAGAAATTCCCGTAATACATTCCTTATCATTTGTGAAGAAATTTATTGACATGTTTCTAAAATTATCCTCTCCAAGTGGTCAACATCTTGAAACGGCGCTTTCTGGTAGGTAAAATTTTTGTTTCAGGTAACCCCATAAAAAGAAATCAAGGGGGGTTAGGTCAGGGGATCTAGCAGGCCAAAAGAGATCAGAATATCTGTGAATAACTTTTCCATGAAAGAAATTTTCAAGATAGTTCCTAACATTCATTGAACTTTGGCACGAGGCACCGTCTTGTTGGTACCAAATACATTGACGTTCTATTAAGGGTAGTTCGTCCATGAATTCATTGATATGAGTTTGTAAAATCTGTAAATTACGTTCGGCATTTATAGATTCGCGAAAAAAAGGTCCTATTAATTTATTATTATAAATGCCACACCACACGTTCGTCTTAAACGAATATTGGTCATGAGTCATGAGACTTTAATACAAAACTGGGATTTTCCTCAGACCACCAGCGACAATGTTGCGACGAGTCAGTTCCATTTGACGAAAATGTCGCCTCATCGGAAAAAATTATATGCCTCGTGAAAAAAATGTCCTCCTCTAACTCTCGTTGGATGAGAGAGCAAAAATCAAAGCGCCTGTCATAATCCCCTTCTTTTAATGTCTGTACGATTTTTGGTTTGTATGGTTTGTATTTATTTAGTTTCAAAATTCTTGCCACTGTATTTTTACTTACATTTTGTTGTAAAACGACTTTCTTTTGCGCGCTGACAATTTTGGATTTGCTACAACCAACAGCATTACATCAAACTGCGTATTCTCATCAGCAACCAGTTTTCGACGTTTTCCATTAAAATTAGTTTTAATACTTCCAGTTTCTCTAAATTTATTTACTGTTTCCGTTACAGTCGATTGGGTTGTATTTTTATTGGGATGTCTACCTACTTGCTGCTTCTCTATGCGTTTTATAGTAATCTCCCACAATCAAAACAATTTCTATTTTCTCTTCATCGGTTAATAACGCTACCATTTTTATGTGTCTTATAAATTCTAACGCGGTTTGAAATTTACTGTCACCATTTCCTTCTATCAACAAATGATTTGTTTGTCAGTGCATAATAGATTACATGTAACTACAGTTAAATTTGCATTATTGTAGACATATGTTTTAAAAATAATTTTATTATTGTAAATGAATGTAATTACATATTTAAACATAATTTTTAATTCTGATCAACTTTTTTTAGTAGCATTTTTGGATATTGTCAAATTTAAAGGTATTTTACTCTTGAGTAAAACTCATATTTTTTGACAAACCTCGTATTTGATGACTGTATTTCAGGTTTTAGATAATGCAGAATTTTTTATGAAGAATAACTTTTTTTCCTAAAATTAATAATAAAGAAGTTTTCCATATGATTCCAACTTAGGAGGACATCTTGTATTTGCTCCTTCCTGAATCTAAACCTATAGCGTTTCTCACACTGTGAGGCGCGCCCGCTAAGCTAAGCTTAAAACTTTATTCAACAATGATAAATAAACATTCCAAAAATTCATGTGGTTGATTTAAGGCGCACAAGTTCTATAAATTTGGTTCCTTGTTAGAGATGGCCACTCTGAGTTCATTTTCTGCTTGAAGAACAATTCTGTATTTAGATGTCAAAGCAGAAAGTGCAGAAAATCCAATTTCACAAAGATAAGACATTGAAAAGGGCCCAATATTAGTCGTTCGGAAGCACAGTCCAGGTGTTTGTTAATAATTTGTTAACAAAGTTTGAATTCTGTAAAGAAATATCGTTTGAAATTCTTACTCAAGTTTTCTAAATGGCTTTTCACAGTGTTTAGCATCACAGCTTGGTGATTATCTTCCAATAGGGAATCTTGCACAAAAGCGTACAACGTGGGAAACATTTCACAGCTGTTTCTTTTTTAAATTTGTTATGCAATAACAGAATTTTCTTACAGTGGTCTGGTTTTTATGAAATTAATTAATTTAATATCTACAGTCAAAATTATGTTTAGACCAGGACTTAGCGCATTTTGTTGCTAACGCTTCCCGATGTATCATGCAATGCATCCAGATAATTTCTGAAGATTCCTTTTTTACTGGGCGCTTGTAAATTGTTGTATTTATCAGACATTGCTTTAGCCCCTTCGTTTTAAAAATTTGTCCAATTTACTACATCTATTTATAAGTCATAATAATGCTTGCTGCTTGGTAGTACATCACCTGAACTGAACTGAGAATATCGTGAGAGGGAGAGAGAGAGAAATTCGTAAATGAATTTTGTTGGATTGGAGTTTTCTTGGTTGAGATTGTTCTTTTCTTTTTGGTGCCTTGGTGTAGGATATGTTTCCTCTTCAGGGCTAAATTGGGGGTATGTTGGATGGTTTAGTGCGCGTTGAATGAGAATTGAATGGGGGGTGAAAAGGTGTCTAGTAAAAAGATTTTTTAAAAGTGACTAGGAAATTTTGTTTAAAAAGTGTATGGAATTGAGAGTTATTGGATGGGCTTATCGCTAGAAAGTAACCGGACGGTTGTGTTGTGTTGGGGTGTGTCGGAGGTTGATGCCTGGAAGCAGCGAAGATCAATAGTGTGCGGAGATGGTGTGACAAAATGTGTCTGGGATGGAAGTGTAAATGTAGAAGACGAACCATGTATCGTTGCCGATACATAGATATATGCGTTGAGCTGGCTAGGTGTCAGAAATTATTTGATGAGAATTGGGTGTTATTTACTGAATTGGAAATGTCTCCGATATTTTAGGAAGTCATATTATGAAATACTAGATTTTTGGGATTTTTCTTGGTTTTTGGGATTTTCGAGAAAAAAGCGTATAGGAGACATTTTTCAAAAGTGTATGGAATATGATGATTTGTTGAAATTTGATGAAAAGTTACGGTGACGTGCCTTCGGTGGTTTGAGATTATTTACGGTGATAGGTGGAATAATAATAATCTAAAAATGCGGGTGCGTCGTTCGTCGGTCCATTTGGCTAGTGAATAAATTCACAGAGTTTGCAGGAAAACCGCAGAAAAACCTGCAACACCGACGTGGGTGGTGTGGGGGCGGCTGAAAGTATAGGGTTTGTCCAAAGTGTTGAACGATTAATAGCTTGGGAATGAGAGATTTTAGAATTTGTTAGATATTTTTAATTATAATGATTTTGGACTTTGTTGCGGAAGTTAAGTGAGTAGAGATTTATTGACATAGAATAAGTGTGAGAAATAGTGAATTTTTGACGATTATCGGATGGAAATAGGGTAGCTGTCGAGGTAGTCAATGTATTCGTCGGGGAGGTCGTCGTAGGCCGTGGCTGGCAAGCGTAGCGGAGAGAATATCGTGTGTGTGCTTCTCTATTTATAGTAGCGTTGCCGGAAATCACACAGTTCGAGAAAGTTAAGGAATCTTGGATGCGTGTCGCGAACTTACCGACAGTATCTCCGGCGCCCTAGAATGGACATTGTTGCATGGTGTGATTTGAATTCTTACGTCTACGGATTGGGGAGCGCATTATTTTTATAATTCAAACGGGGGGCGTGAAGAAGAAAAGCTTGAGAACCGCTGACCTAAGCAGTAGTAACTAGTTTATTTCAAGCGCGTTTGAACTGTTCTCAGCGGCCCCGTGATTTTTTTTTTGGTTCCGAAATGATTTTGACTTATATATCATACGGGACCAATGTCTACAGTTTCTTAGAAACATTTCCCACATCTTGCCTTGAAGTTATTATCTGTAATGTTTGTTGCTTGATGTAGAAGATGCAACTTATACTGACATGTAAATCAGCATATCCTTAAAGCTATTTTCTTTTAAATTTTGTTATAAACCTCGACTCGTGCCTTTTTAACTGTATCAATTTGTTGTGTGACAAACGATTATAATGAAAACTTACAACAGTAAATGTTGGTTTTCACATTTGATCACGTCGACTTCCCTAAATGGTTGTTTTCCCTACTTTAATTCATGAAGATGCGGCTGGTACTAATATATTTGCGAATATTGTAGGTATTGAAGGCTTCAGTAGAAGAATTTCGATCAAAATGGAGGCATCGGAATTATTCAAAATGGATTTATTGATCAACAATCATCTAGATACAAAAAAGATTGTTGGAGCCATTCACAAAAATAGAATAAGATTACTGATAGCAGTAATGGATGGCAGCCAAATAAGTGATAACTTACATTGTGAATTATAATGTGATATTTTAAAAATTATTATTTATTCAATTTTATTATTCTTATTAAATTTATTGTTAATATATTGTAATGTTTTTCTTATTTATTTAAAAGTTTTTATTACGACGGGTGGGATAAATTTATACACACGGAAAGTCTACTCACTTAATTTATTTATTCACTAAACTATTCACTAATTTATATTAGATACACAGTATATTCACTTACACTAATTTATACAAAAACTTCACTACTGTTTATTTACTTAGTCTATTTACTTGTTCACTGCTTATCTCACGAGATCAAATTATAAACTAACTTCTCACACACACACAGACGCGCGTGAGAAATCTCGTCCCACTGAAGGTTTGTTCCAATCGACATGAAAACCGTACAATGTACGATGCAAATTCAGTTGACCTGCTGATTAGTGAATTTGATGTCAGACTTTTATATTCAGTAATCAGCAGGTCAACTGAATTTGTATAGTACATTGTACGGTTTTCGTGTTGGTTGGAACAAACCTTACGCATCCACTCCCGTACTAGGTCTGCGAGTGGGTGCGAAGTAGAATATTCCATCTAACCCCTGTCATTCCGACAGGACCTCATCGTAGCTCGCGTATCGCGTCGCGTATTCTCTCTCAACTTTCTCTAATTCTGTGAAAGGTTCCGGGAGGTCTCCTTATCCTTTCGAAGGTGTAGCTCTGGTCGCTATACTCCCTTGTCCTTTCGCGGTTGTTTGTATCGTCGTCGAACTGTGTGTGTGTGTATGTGTTCGCAGCCTCAGCCGTAACTTTCCTTGCCTGCTTCGGCGAGGAAGGCCCTAAGCTAAGTGGTCCATCGCTCTCTTTATAGCTGTCCCCGATGCGTAAATCGGCGCTTACCTGATGCAGTAGCGTGGAAGTACCGTGTCGGGGGGATTCTTCTACTTCTTACTTCTGTTCCCCGGGATTTTTGGTTTTTTTTTGGTTTTTTTTGGTGTGCAGACAATTGCTCGCCTGCACCGTTTTTTGTGTTTTTTTGTACATACGATTGCTCGTCGGTTCGATTTTTGGTTTTTTTGTGTACTGGTTTGCACCAGTACGGTTTTTTGGGTGGGGATCTGCATGCCTAGTCTTCTATTTGTTTTCTTGGTCTCTTGTGCTTACTGTAGTCTGCTTTCTTCTAGCTTGTTAGGTACCTCAGTTCTACGTTTGGATGTGTTTTAAGCTCTTCGAAGAGTTTTCTCGCTCTTTCGTCCATTATTTCTAGTACTTTCTCTACTTGTGTTTCCTCGTATATGTCTACGTTCCTTTTCCACCATCAGGAAGATGTTGCTTGTCTCAACGATATGTTCTGTTGCACTTGTAGTTTCTGTCTGTTTGTTTCACAGGTGTGTCCCCAGGCAACTGAGGCGTACGTGATAATTGGTATTATAATACTTCTTATGAATCTCAACTTGATCTTGAGGTTGTCACATATGTTCTCCCCCGGCTTGTGACTCTTCCTCAGGTTGTGATATTCGACTCCAGTTACTGTATTTTTATAAAAATCACTGGGATGATGTGAACAATCGATATTCAATTGGACGCCACTAGTTTTTTAATCGATACTTTAATTAAACAAAAAACTAAAAAGGTTAAAAAACTGGAAAATCTTATATTTACTATAACTTAACAAAACGAAATACTAAAAATATTTTAACGCGAAGGTCCAAGTTAATATAAATTGCTGAAAATCAAATATCAAATGTTCAGCAAATTATATTTATTCATAACTCAATAGATAATTCACATTAGGTGCGTTCTTTTTTACTGAGATCTCAGATAATCTCAGCTTACGTCAGTAATATGAGCGTTCTTTTTGTTTTACTCACTTCTAAGTGAGCTGAGATTTCACCTCCCCCTTTACCGATGCTGAATGTGTTGTAAGGGGGTATCAGTTGGACTTGAGTCGGAAATAAAGGGGAGGGGATGAAGAAATATTTGATTTGCTTGGGTTATTTGTAGTTTTACCCAAGGTTATCTATGTTTTTAACCATTGACATATAAACACTCATAATATATTTTTCTTTTGTTACAAATTATGGATACAATAAAATTATTAGATGCTGATACTAATCTGTCGTATAGTTTAAATCTATCCTGAAGATGCACAGAGGGCGAAGGAAGGTAACAACTAATAATGGAATATTAGCCATAATACAAATCTTAACTTGAAAAACTATTTGAAACTAAAAATAACAAAATCAAGCGTGGTTATCAGAGATATCGAGATAGGTTATGTTTATATGTTTTGTTTCTTATTCATGTATGCGTCGACAAATCGAGCGCTTCAATTGAGATGTCGTTCTTTTTCGTGCTTACTCACATCACTTTATCTCAGATCACCTTAACTGAAGTGATATGAGATCTCAGTCAAAAAGAACGCACCTAACTGCATATCTAAAATAGAAGACGAATACGAACGCCGTTATACAATAAAAATCTCCAATTCTAGATTTCCATGAATTGAGTATAAGACAAAGAACTTATCTTGGTGAGGTTCTGCAATTATTCATCTCTCAGCTAGGTCCTAGTGGATGGAGATAGTGTTCTTAATCCATCTCGGCTGGTTTTGTGTTGTCTCTGTGGTGGTGTCCAGTCATAGGTCCTACCCAGGGGCTGCAGAGCTGAGGAAAGAAAAAAAGAGTAAAAATCAACGAAAAATTCTGGGAAGGAAGGAATAGATATAACAGATAAGAAGCTTATGCTTCAACACATAAAAAACTGAATCTAGTTTTTAAAATAAAATTAACAGAAGTCGGTTCTATCATATTCGCTTTGTTCCCTACATAAACAGAAAATGTGGAATTATGAAGCTAAGAGAGAATGAAAAGAAATTATTAAAAATTTGCTTCAAAAGAATATAAAATGTTTCTTTTTTACAATAAAAAAGGATTGAACATACAAAATTCATCAAACACTAGCCCATATTATAATTTGAAATAAAACAAAATTCACATGGAAAAAAAATATTCCAAAATCTAACTCACCAGCAAATATGTGAAACCACTACGATGTAGGGTATATTAACTTATAATTGTTACTTTAGGAAGAGACTTTTCCTATGTACGATATCGCTTAAATATACAAAATTTGGAAGTGAAACAAGTTTTTTAATCTCAAATCATTAGTACAATGAAATTAAAATACAATAGTCCGATGGAAATCGTAACAGCCGATCGGCTTGTTACAATGTTGAGTTTGCTTTATCTGCGTAACAGTCCGGCGAGTCTTGCCCTGGCTTGCTTCGTTCTGTTTATTATGGTGTTCACGTGTGGGGTGAATGTTAGTCCCTGCTCCATCGTTACTCCTAAGTATTTTGCTTTTTCCGCCCACTCGATTTCTTCGCCGTCGATTTCTATTTTTTCCTCTGGTCGCCGGAGTCTTTTCTTCGTAAACAGAACCGCTTGGGTTTTTTCACTGTTTATCTTTATCTTCCATGTCTTGCGCCAATCGTCGACTTCGTTTGCTGCTGTTTGCAGTCTGTTTGTAATGTTTTTGACTTTCACGCATCTTGTAGCTATGGCAGTGTCGTCGGCGTAGAGTGTGTACATGGTGTTCTCTTTTTTTGGTATGTCTCCAGTGTAGATATTATATAGTGTGGGGGATAGTACTGCTCCTTGCGGTACTCTCGCTTCTTGATGGCCTACTTCCGATCTCTCGTTTGCTACGTTTACTTGGAATTTTCCCTCTTTGAGATAGATGTTTAGGAGTTTTATTAGAGGTTTTGTATATCCTCCTCTTTCATCGTGTAAAGTAGTCTTTCGTGCCATACTCGGTCGAAGGCTTTACTTATATCGAGAAATATTGCTCCTATGGATTCCTTCTGGTTGAAACCTTGAGTTGTATATTCTGCAAGTCTCAAGATTTGTTGTTCGGTGCTGTGTTCTCTTCTGAATCCGAATTGTTCGTCTGATATTACGTTTAATACTCTGGTTTGTTCGTTTAGTATTTTCATTATAGTTCTATCAGATTTTTTGCTCATTGCTGGTAGCAAACTGATGGGTATATAATTTTGCGTATTTCTCAGCATTATTATTTCTGCATATTTCCATCTTGTCGGGAAGTGTTTCGACCGTAACATGCCGTTGATGATGTATGTGATACCTTTGTTCAGCATGTTTTTCAACGCTCTGTTCGATATTCCGTCTTTTACTGGTACCTTTTTCTCCCGTAGAACTTTTGCGATATTCCATATCCCCGGTTGTTGCGGGTCTTTTGCGGGTCTAATTTGTTGATTATTTTGTTCCATTCTTCACTGCTGCGTTCTTTCAGTTTTCCTTGTATTTCTTCTTTGATTTCCCTGACTCTCCTTAGTTCCTCGGGATTTCGTGTCCTGAGTGCGCTTCTCGTGATTCGATTCTTTTCCCTAAATCAGATTTTTAGGTCGTCATCTATGTTTTTGAACTTTCCGTATTTGTCTGCCACGGACATTGTGGTACTTCGTTCTAACGCTTCTGTTAGTGCTTCTTCGAAGAAACAGACTTGCCCTTCCAGTGTTTTGTGCATTATTGATTTCCACTATTGGTCCTATGATTTGTCCTGCGATTCTTTTGAATTTTGTCCAATTCGTTGTCTTCTTCATCTCTTTTGGTGGTCGTAGTCGTTCACCTACCGTGAGGACGATTGACTAACTTCTCCCGTTGGTCGGTAGTCTTTATATATGAAATGCCTTTCATTCCCGAACCTTCTAGAGTGCGGCTCGCAAAAACAATGGACCTACCTGGAAGTCTCAAGATGAGACTAGTCACAAAAAATAATGGTAATCCCTGCGCCTTCAACAAAATTTTAACTTTCATATCTAGTATATGACAGATTCGGATTTAGGCACTGCACCGGTGTGAGATCTCGTAACATTACCCCTTCCTTAAAAGGAGGTTCCACCTGGAAATTCTGTATAGCCGAAACTGGATGTTTAAATCGACCCATGTATGTGAGAGCGCCAGTTTAATTTCGAATTTTATATAGCGGTGGTCCGACATTGAAATATCGTCGGATACATGCCTGTCGGAGATTATATTCGAAGTGTTTATAGCAGATAGGGTAATATCTATTCGCGTTTGACTACGAGAGTTAATAAAAATTGGTTCAGTACCTCTGTTTAGAATACAGAGATTCTGGTTAGTTATGTAATCATAAAAATACTTACCTCTAGTGTTAATATCTTTGCTGCCCCAGCTTACGGGCCTATTACAAATTCAAGCTCCTGGGTGAGACAGTGTTCCACAAGGTCCTCCAACTCCTTAATTGACGGTTAGCTGCGTCTGAGGGGAGGTATGCGGATGCCAGTATTAACACTTTCTTTTGACCTTTCTGTGCATATTCAACCTTCACTACCGTTAGGTCGGAGGGCGAAAAATGCGTCAGTGGGTAGGTCTTAAAATTCCTAAGGACGTATATGGCCGTCCTAGGTTGCTGAAAATTGAACCTTTTGGATCATTGAGACCCATGATTTTGGTTTGTCTTATTCAGGGTACTTGGATAAGTGCTATTGTGTCCTTTTTTATTGTCCATCTCTGCTTGATGGTGGTGAGATGGGTTTTGGTTTCTTCTAGGCCATCACCACTGGGTTGACGTTGCCTGTATCCTAGTTTATAGCTGTTAGTTCAGCCAGGAGACTGTCGGTCGCCATCTTGGAGGATGGTTCGACAGTCTCCGCAGAAGCAACAGCTCCTTGCGGTTCCTCGTATGGGAGAGGGGGATCCGTGCTCGATCTCCTCCGTTCCGGGTCGATTTTCTTTGTTTGAACAATCAATGAGGTGAACGCGTAGCTCATCCTCATTTATCATTTTTCTAGGACTCCCATTTCCTCGTCTCTTGTGCCGAAGACGAAGTGGGGATTCGGCTTCGTGGTGGAAGGAAAACCATGCATCCACCCGAAGGTCTTTGTCACCCAGGTCAGCGTGAGCTTCGCTAAGGACTCAGAGGGTGGATTTTGTCAGCTGGGGGAGATTGTCGACTTACACCACGTCGAGCTTAGCTTCCTTCCACGGTTTCAGTCTTGTTCGTTAGCCACTCTAGCGTTTCGTCATTATCGCAGGGGACTATGATTATTTCGCCACAGTGCGACCATGACATAAAAAAAGGTGGCTCTTTCTGACTGCCGGAGGCGGACATAAGGGCTTCGTCCAAAGCCTCCATTAGTTGTCTTTTCACAAGGTCTCCATTATCGGTAATTACTTTACCGTATGGATCAGCCCTGTCTATAATAGCTACCCGTAAATGGCTGGTAGCTGCTTCCTGTAGCTCATTGCTTTAGCGTCCATCCGTATCATCTTTCCTCTGGAAGAGTTTTTCTCCGAGGTGTTGGAGCGGATGCGCTTCTTTTCTTGGACGGCGACGCGTTCCGGGCCTCTTTTCGAGGAGGAACTGGCATCGCCACCCTTGCATTTTTGGCCGCTGGTGCCAGGGAGGGGCAAGTGGCGCTGGTGGTGTCTGTAGAGATACCAGCCTGCTGCCTCGCTTTCCTCCTCTCTTTGCCTCAGCACCGCAGATTCTTTTACCTCGACAGTGCTTTTGTGTTGGAGGTGTGCGTTCTCGTTCAACCTCCGGTTTTTGTTTTTCTTTGTTTATGATCCATTTTGACCTCATAAGTAGCTAGGGAAATGTTTGTCGTCTCTGGCAGAGCCCCGCGTGCCAGGGAAAGGCATGGGATTTTAAGCCCAATCGACCCTGCGTAGAACTAAGAAGATCTACCTCGCAAGGATCCCTTTCCCGCTCGGGCTCAAACTCATTTTTTTCTTATTTCAGTTGTATATTAACCTCGTACCCGTGCGGCCCTGTTGACAGCGGCTGCCTTTCTGTTTAGGGAAGGATTACTCCTAGAAGTATATTAAACCGGGGTAACAGACCTCAATTGCTGTAGGAAAGACTTTTCTGGTCGTAAGGAGGTAAGTATCCTCGAGTAATTTGTATTTATAGGTTACCCAAATAAAGTCCAATTGATTTCAAGTGGTGACAGCTTGAACGAAGGATGTTCACATAAGTGTGGTAAGTTTCACGACATAAATTTAGGTTTTCGCTCAGTATAGATATCAGTCTACAAAGTTTATAGCATTCCACAACTTCAAGAAGTATCGGGAAACTTTCACGGCCATATTGGAAAACTCTATTGATTTACAATACGTTATTTCAATGTTTCATTTTGCAATATCTCATTTTATTTATAACAGTGTATTCCTTATTGAAGAACAATACAATTGTAGATATATGAGTAAATTGAGCTACATTGTAGTCTCAATAAATCATAATTTTGTGAGTCTATTGAGAAATTAACTGTGTATCTAAATATGTCATCAATGTTCTTTTATTCTGTTCAGACAATAAATCTAATCATTTTGAACTTTCAGGAAAGCAATCAATATCTAGTATCAACTTCTATCATAATATTCGTGATATCACTATTGAAGTAGTTTGAATTTATTGTACTAAAGAAAAAGGTTTGATTGACTAGACGTAACTCAAGGTATTGGTAAATTTTCAGGTTGTTTGAAGATTCATTTTTGATGAGATGACAATATATATATTTTTAAACTGAGTTTGGAAGAAGTATACGTTGTTTTGTTTATTCTTTGTTTATTTGATTTATTCTTATGAGTTTGTCATCGAGAAACAGCAAGCTTTCATTCAAGAAGAGTATGTTTGTATGGTCTATTCTGTTTTAGAGATAATGAAAACATAAATATGCAAGAGCATATTCGAAGAAATGGAAAAAAACCATGTAAACAGATTTTTTCGTATTATAAAATGTTGGAAGATTTTATAAAAATGTTTTTTGATATGAGTAGCATTCACGGGTTACCACATATTTCTCAAAATGGACGTCATTTTATAGAACGAGTGATATGGATTATATTTGTAGCAGCCGCAATATATGGAGCAGCTATTTTGAGCAATATAACGTTGATACGGTGAACTTTTTAAATTTTTTTAATATTCCTATATGAATAACTTGACTTCCGTTATATCCACCCAGTCAACTCTGTACAGATAAAACATATCCCACCTAAAACATTTTCATGTAAAATGTTGCCAAGACGAGACAGCGCCGGATTAGTAATATTGTGCGTCCTGGGCAAATAATTTTTTTTCATCCCTTCCATCTATCTCCCTCCTCGTATTTCAGACAGCACAGACGACATACGTAAAAGATATATGTATTTACACAAGAAAAAATAGTCATAATAACGTTATATTTATTATTGAAAATAAATATATCAAGAAAAAAAAATTAAAAAGAACACATATAGAAAAAACCGATTACGACAAAGTTATGAGAGTGAGGACAGGGAGACAAACGTTCTAGCACTGTAGAACAATAAAACATATAAGAATTTAGAAATATCAATATGTAAGTATTGCTAATGAATACTCACTCAATACTCTTAATGATCAATAGTTCATATATCTCTGAAAGCTTTTCACTAAACTTTCTTTCTATCTTTGAGAGGCCTTGCCGAGGGAATCCAGATCATAGATATTCGAGAAGAGCTTGAAAAAATAGAAATAAAAAATATTTATAGGATGACAACTCAGGGTATGCCATTTTACTTAGTTGTTACCAATTCAAAGATAACATTAGACTATTTAAATAAAAACGTTAGAATAATTGAGCATACCAGAATAAGTTGGGAACACAGAAGGCAGAATAAACCGATCATACAGTGCCACATTTGTCAGTTGTGGGGGCACGCCACCTCAAACTGCTCAAACGCTCATGTTTAGATATTTATTCCATATGTTTCCAATCGTTAAAACTACTCACAAAATATGAACGGTTATTAATATTGTTGAATAATTTACATTGTATGCAGTATAGGGGAAACTGGCCTAAAATGACATACTCGGGTAAAATGACATATTGGCCATATTGCTACAATGAGAAGTGACAACGCCGCCCTAAATACCTAATTGCAAATGTTCTTCATCCGTGATCTCAGTCTAGTTTATTCAGCGCGGCAAGCCGCAGGAGTCTTCGTCGAATCTCAAAAAGTCGTCGAATCAAGAAAATATTTGTACGGTCACCTAATTCGGGTGTAGCAATTTATGTGGTACAATAAGCCTAAGATAGCTTAGTACAGGTAAGCAATGTGACTTTTCTCCTTATTTTAGTGTAGTTAAACTTTTGTTTTGTTGTTTTAAAAATATATGTTTTAATAACTTTTAAGCAATCATTGTTTTGGGCAAAATGACATACCTGTCATTTTAGGCTGAAGTGCATTTTTATTTTAGATAATATAGCTGGTAAATACACAAGAAAATCGCTTCGTCAAAACTGGAGCGAGGTAAGCATACGGGAGGCTATTCAAGCAGTGAAAAACGGTGATATGGGTTGGATGGCAGTATCTAGAAGATATGCTGTTTCTCGAGCAACACTTAGACGCAGAGCACAAGATAAAAATAAGAACATTGAAGGGTTCAATAAAGGTTTAGGTCGTTTTCAACGTATATTTTCTGAAGAACTTGAGAAATTGGAAATGTGCATGTTTGGGTTAAACACGAAAGAGGTAAGGCAGTTGGAGTTCCAATTAGCTGAAAAGGAGAAGTAAGCCCACCGATTTGATAAAATAAAAAGCGCTGGTTGGAATTAGCTTTTGAGGTCTAGGGAACGTAACCCAGATATTTCACTTAGAACTCCCGAAGAAACATCAGCGGCTAGTGCGCAGGGATTCAATAGGCCGCAAGTTAAGAAATTTTTTGATATACTAGAACGTGCCGTAGCGGAAAAAAACATTTCATTAGACCGTATCTATAATGTAGACGAGTCCGCGCTTTCCACGGTTCAACGGCCGCAAAAAATAATGGCTACAAAAGGAAGAAAGCAGGTTGGTGCCATTACGAGTGAAGAATGGGGGGCACACACTACTGTAGTTTACGCCATGAATCCAATAGGTAATTTTGTACCACCAGCTTTGATTTTTGCAAGAAATAAGTGGGAGCCAGAGTTGATTGATGATGCACTAGCTGGAACAATGGGCTTGTGTCAAGAATCGGGCTGGATGACGGGTGGCCTTTTTTGTGTGTGGCTCCAGCATTATATAAAGTTGACATACTCATCCCAAGACAATAAAACTCTCCTAGTACTTGATGGTAACGTTAGCCATAAGCAATTGGGAGTTATTAAGATGGCTAAAGAAAATGGTTTCATAATCATTTGCTCTCCTCCACACTGCACGCACCAGTTACAACCCCTGGACGTTTCATTTTTCGGGCCATTATCCGCTTATTATAATCAAGCAATTACAAAGTGGCTCAAAAATAATTCTGGTCGAACTGTAACCCCATTTCAAGTGGGAAAGCTATTTGCTGAAGCCTATGAACGGAGTGCATCAATGGAAAATTCCGTTAGTGGGTTCAGAAAAACTGGAATCCATTCGTTCAACACATATATTGTTCCCGACTGGACGTTTCCTACTTCTTTAACAACTGAAATTCCTGATCAAAATGATGCCGAACCATGAACATCAGACCATCAGCTTCCACTCACACCCCCACCACCATTGGACGCTATTGAAATAACGGACATCCCTGGACCATCAAATATCTCTAAGATAACTCTAAATGAAGAAGATTCACTAGACTGTAGCCAAATTTCCGTAGAGAGCATAATTCGAATACCAAAGGTTTCCACGTCTTTCAAAGCATCAAAGCGCAAGAGACAAGAGGCGATTATGCTGACCTCAACACCAAACCTGGAAGAAGTCAAGGCTAAAGAGGAGCAGAAACGCTTAGTGTTGGAGAGACGAGCAAAACAAAACCAAACTAAAGTCAATCTGTGGAACGATGAAGATGAACAAGAAACCCATTTGCTGGAATTCAAGATAATGATGAAGATGCTGCATGTATTTATTGCAACAGCTTTTATTCCAAGTCGAAACCAGGCGAACTTTGGATGCGGTGTAAAAAATGTGAGAAATGGAGTCACGTCGATTGCGCTGGTGTTTCCCCCCCGAACAAAGTTATTCACTTGCGAACTTTGCTATTAATTTTTTTGTTGTCAAATATTGGATTTTTTTACGTTTAGCTGAGAATGTTTTCCCTTCTATTTTTGTTTACGTTACCTTTATTTTTGTTTTAGAAATTAAACTCTTTTATAATGCTTCTTTCTTCTTTTATTTTCCACCTCTCATATAGAAAAACTAAACTTTACCCTAGTATTAGCCTAAAATGACATACTGCGCAGTTTTTATTAATTTGGGTGTCATTTTTACAAAACGTGAAAATTTGCGGTTTTGTGCCTTTAATAGCTAGAACCATAAACTGAGGAAGCCATTAAACTCCAAATGGATGCTTGAATATTTGTTTCTCAAGTTTCGTTGCAGTTGCTTAGGGTATGTCATTTTAGGCCAGTATTTCCTGATTTGTAAGTAGAATCAGAATATATGAGCCACTTACGACGAATATTTTGTCCATTAGCCAGCTGAGAATAAAATATTTTCTTCGATCCGTATCTTGCGACATTTCCATACATTCCCTTCGTGTTTTGAAAATTCATCTCATACAAGTTTTGAACTAATGCAGATTTGAAGACTGCATCTATCAAGATATTATTGATTTTACAAGTAGCAGGATCCATACAAAAATGTTTGATTTCAACACTAAGATCCAGAACTTTACAATCACCTCCATTATCATTATTATTAATAATTTTCTCATTCAATTTTGTTTGAACATGCCGGTCCACCGAGTCCACACATGTGCCTGGATTTTCACTATTTTGACTATCAACAACTAATTTAATAATAAAATATACAAGAGGGGTACTTAAGATTATCAAAACCAGTGTGGCTCCAAAAATCTACAAGTAGGTGTGTCATGCTATTATCAATATTTGTGGTCTGAAGTCAAGCTTTACCCATTTAAAAAATTCTGTCCTACAATCTTCGTATGACGTTATTATTATAACAGAAACTTGGTTGTCTGAAGACATTGGCAATAATGAAATCTCAATTCCAAATTATACAATATACAGGTGTGATAGATCGTGTCTCACGAGTGAGAAGAAGATAGTTGGAGGTACCTTATCAATCGTGGATTTTTTCAAACGGTTTATTCACAAACAAGGAATTCAATTTAAAATCTAGTTTGTGTACATGGTCTAAATGCTGCTTCTTCCTCTTCTAGTTTTAGTTGCACATATTCCCTTAATTGTATTTCCAACACTGTTGTGTATGGTTTATAACCGGTTTGTACCAGATATATAGCTCTATAGTTGTCACATCGAGTATTCTCGGTGTTCTTTTCTCTCTCCTTATCTCTTTGAATATCTTCCATAGCCATTATATTCACCCAAATATGTAATAATTTCAGGTGCTATGTCATCCTCTCCTCCTGCTTTTTCTGTTTTAATCTTTTGTGTAGCCTCTTCCACCTCCTCTCGTAATATTTCCTGGTGATTCTTCCCTATTTATATTTTCTCTTGGATTTATTACCGCGTCAAATGTATCTGTATAGTAATATTTCCTGGTTTCTAGTACTCTCTTCGTTTCGATTTGTAGCTAGTTATTTCTATTCCTAACTGCTTTCATTTCTTTCTTTTTGTTTCTTCCGACTCTTTTGATTTTTGTCCAGAATTTTCTGTTGTCTATTTTAATTGTTTACGATATTTATTCTTCAAATTATTTACTTATACTAGGTTTCTCTTCCTCACATAATCATCCTTGTCTATTTGTGTTTTTGTTATAGAATATTCATTCCAGGCCTTTTTGTTTTCTTCTACTAATATCTTAATTTTATTATTCCACCACTTTCTCCGTTTTTAAGTGCTCATTAAATTTTCTACTGCATATATTATCTGCTGCCATTTTGACTATCTCTTCAAAAGCTATCCACCTTTCTCCATGTGTCAATTGTCGGCAGACGTTATTATTATATTTTGTATATTCATTTGCATGTATAATTGTATAGTCTATGTATCTGTATTTGTGTCAATGACCTACGCTGTTGAGACACGTTAATTTTAATAAAAAAAATAAAATAATTTATCATAAAAACTTACATCTTAAGCAAAATTCTCGATAGATTAATGTAAGTAGTAAACATATTATTTTATTTTCAAAATTTATAATTTTGATTATTAATTTTCAGTCCTTGAAAATGAATAAACATTTATTCGAAAGCTTGGATTAAATATCTGAAAGAGTACACTCTGGTATTTTAATAAGTTCAATAAGTTGGCAAAAATATGGTTTTCTCCAAATGTTTTAATAATATTTGAAATATTTTCAGGTACATAGAAAATCCAACAGTGATTTCGATGGAAAGAGATAGATTCAACTGGAATACTACTTTTCCACCAGCAACAGTCTGCACAGACAAAAAATATGATGTGGATAAGCTGGAAGATTACATAGAAAAGAACAATAGTATCAAAGATAAAGAACTTTTTAGAAAATTCGTTAAATCTTTATTAGAAGCTACATATTTGAACTTAGATTCGATAGTCGAGTACGAAGGAATATCTGGTGAAGAATTCATAAATTTCATTTTCAATTTCCGTTTTCCGTTTAAACCAACTATTGTCAATTCCGCTGGGATGGAGAAGTTATCGGTGGACCCAACGTTTACTGAGATGGGACTATGTTATTCTTTTAATTCTCAAATAGCTGTTTATAGCTCACCAGAGTAAGTTTTTTATTGTTCAACTACTACCGTCATTAGCATTATAATTCATAATATATTACATATATATATATATATATATATATATATATATATATATATATATATATATATATATATATATTGAACCACATATTTAACATCATTAAAACACATTAGTTGAATGAGAATGTTTTAACTTAGTATTTGAATAAAGTGAAACTTCATTAATAAAAGGATACATAAAAAAACCACAGTCAGAATTAAAATTCATATAAAATTATTTTATAAAATCATTTGTTTGGTATAATGAAAAAAATAACAATAAAATATAAAGAAATTACCTTAATAATTTTCTAAAAGTATGAAAAACTTATAACAAGTATGGAGGAAAACATTGTATCTGCCTAAAATGGATATTTTTTGTCACTAGGAAATCAGCTGTTTATCTGAAAATAAACAAGCATTAATAATCATAATTCAATGTAAAAATATCTTTATTGCAATAGCTTAAAATATCCAGTTACAAAAGAGGTGAAAAAATAACTATAGTGTGGCCGATGTTCTGGCATTTCCCACCACCTTGGTGTTCTTCTGGAGAAGGATGTGATTCCTTGCCGATGGCACTACTCACTTGTTGTGACTGTGTTTACCAACTTTGTCCCGAATATACAGATATGACTCCCCAGAATTTTCGACTGAGTCGTCCCTGAAAAACGGCTGAAAAACAGGGTTTCATCATTAATAATCATAGTTAACACAACTATAAGTTGAAGATTAATAATCAATATTTCTTGTAAAGAATTGGACAAATAAAAAAATAAATCCAAGATGACATAACTATGATGATATGTCAAACTTTTATATTATGTTAACAGGAAAAGGAAATTGATAATAAAATGGTGATATATAAATGTCAATATCAGAACTATAAAATTTGTATAGTTTCAAATAAAAAACCAAGACATAGTTATATAAAAGGAATTGTGTCATAAATTTTAGATATTATTTCAAATTTATTACATATAGAAAAACGAGAATTCATATTGTAATTTCAATGTATTAACCATGAATTGTATCACTTGTCAAAAACTTATTTTTTTCTAAAATTTTTTATATATTAAAGGAAGAACAGACTTTTTTAAGGTAAATTTATAATCCTATGTTTTCCTGAAACTTCAAAAGTGCAATAGAGTGAGTAGAACTTTATGTCTCAGGAAAAAAGCATTTTGTTGTGACAGGACAATTTTACTAGAGTGGAAATGAAACAAAATTTTGATTGAACAGTGAGCTTTGAAACAAGTAGTTTGTTGATAAAAAAATCGACAATCGGGAAGGAAGCTTGGGGGGAAGAGCGTGGCGTCGGATGTGGAGAAAAAGGCTATGTTAGTTTGGAACAAAATTTAAGTAAATTTTAATCAAAAACCAGTGAAAGTTAAAAATTTGTAACAGAAAATATACACCAAATACTTACGATTGTCTATAGCCAGTTATTCACGATAATCTCCAAGATATCTCCAGAAATTGGGAAGCGTTGTTATCAGTCGGCTTGTTCCTGTTACCAGAGGTGGGAATATCCGGACTACAGACTCCAGGTCAGTGTGTTTTTTAATATTATTGGCCAATAATAACAAACTAAATATAAATTCAGTGATCATTACCATTTATAAAGTACTTTTGCATATATTTGATCGGTCAAACTACAAAAGAAAGACATTTATGTAATAATTCAATAGATTTTAAATTGAGATTAGTAAGAAAATTTTCATGAATATTCTTCATTTCGTTAAGAGATAATGGTGGTTACTTACGTGATTATTAATCGTATGGCAAATTTGTATTTCAATGTATAAAGATAATCTTTCTAAAACGTATATGTAGTGTCTATTTAATTCTTCTGATGATCTAATAATATGTATATATAATTCCTACACATAAAGCCTTTTATAATATTCACCATCACAACTATTATTTTGAAGAAAACAATTCTGGTGTAAATAATATCCATACAAGTTAGCAGGCGTCTATATTATAACACGAACGTTTTTTCTTGGTTCGTGTAATTCCGCTTATATGAGCATGCGCATAGAATGGTTGGATGTATAGATAATGACTGAGGTTTTATTGTGCCATAAGCGTATCAAATATCTATTTTTGAAATAAAATTTCCCTGAAAAATTAAATTATTTGCAATTAATGTGTTTTATTTTATTTAATAAAAGAATATAAATTAATATATGCTGGAACCCAAAGAGTAGAATGAGTCTCATGCTCCCAAATAAAAAGAACTGAGCAAGCTAAACAAACAACTTAATTAAATAAATAAATAAAGAATCTATAATAATAAATAAAATTATAATAATATAAACTATTTATAATATATATATATATATATATATATAACACTAAGGTAGGCTATGATACGTGCGAGAGATTATAACATTATTAGAAAAGTATTTATATTTTACTAAGCTATTGAAAGGTGCATTAAAATTAATTGTATTAGTTATACTTAATATTCGGTAATAAATTTTAAAGCGGTAAGTTTAAATTTCATTCATTGACTAGAAAAGAAAGCACCGTCTACCAATATATGGTTGCGGCTACTAGGACAACTTGTAAAACACAGTTTCGAGAAAATTGACTTTTTATGCCTTAATTGTAGACTTATGTTTTATTACTTTTATTGAAAATGTTTTTTTACGTAATAAGTTATGTGAACAGAAGAAGCCTTGCGTAAATATTATTTTCGTTCTTAAGTTACAACTTTCACTGTAAGTAATTATTTTGTAATATGTTCTTGTATTGTTCGATAAAAAAATCATTGTAGAGGTTGTCGTGGTTTTCCTATAAGTTGTCTTAGTATTGAATTAGTTTGAAAATTATACTTATTTTTGGTAAACACGTTCTTGCATTGTTCTATATTTCTTATTAAATTCGTAAATTCAACCCTTTTCTTAAGATTATAAGATAACCTAGTTGTTAATGTTTCACTTTAAATTTAATTAAGTCAATTCAATTAATTTCTCTTTAGTTTATTATTTTACTTTATTAATGAATATCGACACGCTCGTGACCAAACAAGTTTGTAAAAATGAGCGTATCATCAATTTGGTGAATTACCTTGCGACCGATATTCGGGATATACTTTTGAGTTCGTAGTGCGAAAATACTTTTGTGATTTCTGCTGTTTCGAAACAACTCAATTTACCACAAAATACAGTCCACTCAAACTGGGACAAAAAGCGATTCGAAAGCGTGAAAATCGATCAACCTTTCAAGGTAAGAGGTTCAGATTAGTAAGATTACCGCTTGGACTGATTCTATTGTTACTCTTTCTAGGATAAAATGCTGATCTTTGGTTTTACATAAGCTCATCTGAAAATCGTGCTTTATGGTCATGTTTCTTAGTATTAATATCTGCTTTTTGGTTGTTTCATAGATGCATTTAATGTTATTTCTCAATTTTCCTCTAACTCCTCTTTTTTGCAGACTTTTCCATATTTGATTTCTGGGAACGCTGTCAAAGGCTTTTTGAATATCTATAAAACCGAGGTACACTTTTTGATTTGTTCTCAGTTTTTTGTCTATTAATTATTTCAATGTAAATACATGGTCTTGCATACTTATTCCTTTCCTAAAGCCGCTTTGGGATCCTTCCAACTAGTTTTCTATTATTTTCATAAGTCGGGTCTGTAATTTACTTTCGTAAACTTTCAGTGCCACGCTCAGCAATGTTATACCTCTATAATTGTTAATCAGTTTTGTGTCCTTTTTTGAAAAGTGGCAATATGATACCTACTTCTCAATCTTCCGGAATTTTTTTTCTCCGCTCCACATTCTTTGTAACAATTTAGTAAGCATCTCTGGCTCTTTTTCTCCTAAACTTTGCAACATTTCAGTGGTAATACTGTCGTAACCCACTGCTTTACCTCTTTCTAACTTTTGAACTGTTTGTTTTACTTCTATTTGTATCTGTTGTTCATCTTCTTCATTTTCCAGTTCCTGATGTCTTTCGTCTTGAGCTTCCAGCTGTTTTATTCACAATATAAGAAACATAAATGATAAATCCTTAAGCTCGTTCACTTCCATAGAGTTATACAGTGCTCTAGTGCATCACGTTCAATCTCAATAATAACTTGCTTCTGATCTTAGTACGCAAGCATTTCTCGCAACTTTTTGAATACTTGTGTCGCGACGAGGCCATTTTTCAACGGTTCTCAGCGATTGCGGGACTAATTTTATCGGTGCAAAGCGAGTTTTATCTGAATATATTCATCAATCGGAAACGGCTGAAAAATTACTTGGTCTCTTATATGCCATCTAACCCACACTTTAGTGGTTTGGTTGAAGCGTATATTAATCTATAAAATATCATTTACTTAGAGTACTTAATGATCTCCACTTATGAAAACTTGTATACGCTTTTGGTACCGATTGAAGCAATATTTGATTCTTTCTCTTTAAACGCTCAAAGCTCAGACTCCAATGTTGTTTCAGTCTTAACGCCAGCTCATTTTTTAACCCTTGCTCCGCTTACCTCTATGCCTGACTCTGACTTAACTTATGTCAAACTCAACACCTTGTCACGTTGGCAATTAATACAACATTTTCGACAAGATATTTGAAACGTCAAAAGTGGCTTACGATCTTTTATATCCACTGCTAAACTGCATTTTTAACGCCATCTATTCGCTTGGAAGGTTACTAACGAACTTTATTTTACTGATAGGGATCGAGACCGAACTATAGAGGCAGCACTTCTGTCGAAAGTAGAGCGCCCTGGTGTTAAATAAGAAAAACATTGTGATGTAAACAGTATAATAAACAACCTACAAAATGCAAAAAATGAATAGATCTTTTTATTTTCTTTGCCAGGAAAAATTATTGGTATGTGAGATGGGTGTAGGGGGTTATCTGATTTTTGATTATTGACAAAATGAGCACTGCAAATTCTAGTATTTTTATTTGGTTCCCAATCCTCCCGAAGTTTTCTGAAATGCAATTAAAAAACTTGAAGTGATTCGTTGTGTACAAATGTTTACTTTCTTTCTCTTAATAGTATTTAATTATTTGAACTTATTATATAATATTAAAGTCAGCAAACACATAACTAGTTTTTTATTTTATATAATCAATGAAATCGTACAGAAAACAACATTTTATTCTCTCGATAGAAATATTTTATTTATATAAAAAATTATTTAGAACTTTTCTAATAGCTGCCAATTGTAGTATCATACTGATTATACACAAAATAATAGTTAACAAAACGTTTTAATTAGAACATTTTAATTACATATGGGTTTTTACTGCATTTATCCATTTCTGACGTTTTAAGGTTATCCACGCAGTGTTCAATGGACTTTCGGGGAAACTATAAAATTTCAACTGCGTAGTATTTTCATACAGCATATTTGAATAGCCATGAATACAGAAAGATACTTACGATGACATCACAAACATTTAATATCAGTTTTAAAAAATGAACATTTAAAAACGCTGATTATACAAAACTACTAATACTACTAATAGTGTTTACAACACATTGTTTGTGTTTTTTCACGGCAATGGCGTAAGCGTCATCTTTCTCGGTCCCTATTGCTGTGAATTTACCCAAACCAAAGAATGCACCAACTCACTGTTGGTGTATTCTTTGCCCAAACCAAGCTGTTTTGGATGTCAATTTTAAAAAATAAAGTAATTTTTGACAAATGGATAAATTTATGTGGAAACAGAAGGTTGAAGGAGAAAATGACATCTGAGAATATTTACAATTGTAGAGTGTGTGCCTTACACTTTTTACCTAAAGATTTTGGTCCAAATAAAGTTCTGAAAAGAGGAGTGTTCCCATCAGCCAATTTACCAGGTAAATCTATAATAATTAAAGAAAAAAAACTAACAACTAACTAGGATACATTTATTCAATAATTGTTTTTATTTTCTAGAATCTTTAGAAACAGTAATTGATGATATTCCTTCCTCAATAATTGAAGCTGAACCATCAACCTCTTTAGCTGTACCACAAATTGGCACTGCATCTATAGCTGAGAGTCCTAGGACTTTAAAGTTACAGGAATCTTTAAATACTCAGTTTGTAAAACTGAGGGCTAAAAAAGCACAAGAATCCCGTGCTATTGATGAGGCTAGTTGTAGCTATTCAGTTGAACCCGAGCTAAAATTATCAACACATGCTGTTCAAGATTCTACTTCTGTCACACCAGCAGACTTGAATGCCACATTTACTCCAAAAAGAAGTGAGTGAATAATTAATTGATTTATCAATATATAGGTGTTTAACAAAGAAATTTTCACAGAAATAGTAGATATTTTGATTTATTAAAAAACATGAAAAATTATTAGGTACTTAGAAATGCATTTATAATTTCATATTATTTAGTTACATCAAGTTTTGACTGTATACTTCTATTAGAATATTGTCTAAAACAGGGTTTAAAATTTAACATGTCAACAAAAATGTTATCTAAATGCAATGTATATTGCATATTCATATTATTTTTTATTGCTAATGATATTATTTTTTAATTTAGAAAGATGAGGTGAATGTCTCTAGGGTTAAAGACCTATCACCAAAAGCCAGACGTCTCTATCAAATAGCCACTCAATTTAAAAAAAGAGCTACCCAGTTTAGAAGAAGTCGTCAGTTGCTGTTAAAAAGGTATGATGCTAAAAAATCTGAACTTTTTGAAAAATGTGTATCCATTATATTGTATCATATGTGTAATATTTGTTAGCAAATCCTATTATCAATAAATTATTCTTATCTTAAGTTTGAGAAGAAAATAAAGAAAATCACCTGTACTATTTTATAAACAAAGTTTTATATTAAATTTTTGAAACTATTTGTCGACATTCGTCTTTTAATAAACTATCCTGGTTAATAAAAACGGATAAAAGCTTTAAACAGCTTTTTGAAACAACCTATCATACTTTTAAGCTAAAATAAAATAACAGGTTGTTTCAAAAATTGTTTAAACTTTGTGTGACTGTTTTAATTTGTTTATTTAAGAAAAAACAATATAGGCATAATTTAAAAAACCTTCAGTATTTGCTTGGCTTGCCATCTAGTACTAGGACTAATCATGCAGGTCTCATCCTTTATTTTTCCATGTTGGTGAATAGTAACCATCCAACACAATAGATGGCGCAGCACTCGACAAAAATTTGTGGCTTCGGACTTAGTACTGGAGATTCCATTCTTCCCCGTATTAAAAGTATTTAAATATGAATAGTAGATCCTTAGAGGTGGGAGATATAATAGTAATTAAGGATGACCAAAGCCCCCCGTTACATTGAAAATTGGGAAAGATACAAAACCTTCACCCTGGATATGATTCCGTTACACGAGTTGCTACTATTCATACTACGCAGGGATAATTCAGCGGCAATTGGTAAAAATGTGTCCTTTACCGAAAATTTTAGTTTTTTTCTTGATTTTCATTTATTGCTTTTGCTCTTTACTACTTTAAAATACATTTCTTATATGTATTTGGCTGAGCGGTATGTGTTCACGTTAAATTTAATTAAGTTAATTAAATTCATTTCTCTTTAGTTTATTATATTCTTTTATTTTTCAATATCGATACGCTCATGACCAAAAAAGTGTATAGATGTAAAAATGCCAAACTACTAAATATGACGGTAACCAGCCAAAGTAAAACCTACGACTCCATCCGCCAAAACCGCTAGAAATTGTTTATATGAACGGTTTTTCGGAACAATACCAAAAATTCTTTAATATTCTTAATACTCTATTGCTGCTTTAGATACCTATTCCTTGTCTGGTAGGTCTTTATTATATTTGTTGTTAGTGCCTTGGTTTTCTAATGCGGATTATGAAATGGTCGCTAACATTTAATTTTTTCTCATCAATATTTTGTGAAAATTCTAGTATTTGGAATAATAGCTCTTGGAGGATGTTACCAAAAAAAGATACTCTGTCTGTAAATCCTTTGGATGGCGAAGTATTTATTAATCTTATAAACATCACCAGTGGATACCAGGTAAGCACATCAAAACATATATACTGTATACAGCACGAGAAAGTTAACAAGTATAAATTCACTCTTTTCTTTAACAGGATATAATAACATGAGAAAGAAGTATCATATTCTAGTAATAATACAAAGATAATATGCACTGAATTTGTACTAGTAGTCCAGTCAAATTCTGAAATGAATAAACATTAAATTCGGTGTTCTTCGCAATCATTTAAATAATGTATTTCTTCATTTTGGGTATTTTGTATGGCATAATTACGTGAATAAGGATTATAAAAAGAAGTAAATGAATAATGAAACTGTTCCTCACATTTATTAATAAAATACACTATGTAAACTTCGAAAAATTAAGCAGCCGATGTGGATGGAAGTGATTCTTTGTATTCACTACGGGAAGTGACACTATCGGGGCATACGTCGTCCTTGTCCATTGCGTCAAAAATGTTAGCCACATTCGTACAATAGTTCTTTTGGCAATTTATACAAATCACTGCGAAATACATGCTTATGTTCACTTTCACTTCCCTTTACCCCGAAACCTTCTTAGGCTTAAAATAGATTCTAGATCTACAACTTTAACAGTGGGGAAAATTCCACGAAAGTGAACGGTGGATGAGAAAATATCGAAAACTTAAAAACAGAGAGAAAGTACATTTTTGCCTTTTGCAAGTAGTAACTTGAAAAATAATGATTTTAAAAAAAAATCGACCAAAAAAGTTAGTAAATTTAATTTAAAAGAGAAGACCTCCAAAATTTTTTGACTAACACTAACAGTTCTCGAGTTAAAAGCGTTTTTAGCGAGAGGGGCCCAGCCCCGCTAATTGAAATTTGTGCTCAAAATGCCCGATCCTAAACAATGCCCAAACTACATAATTTAATGTTTATTTAACATATTTTGAGTGGACTGTTGGTTCTTTCTAACACATTGTCGCTCAACAGGTTATCATAAACATATTTGTGAAAGAAGTCAAATAAAATATGTATATGTTATTGAAATTTAAGTAGGACACGAAGTTGCCGGTTTTCGTGTTTGGTAATTCCTTTGCACCTACATTTGTATACCCGCTGGTTTTAACATGAATGGAATAGTTATAAGAAACTTTCACTTATGATAATTCGAAAGGTTGGAAAATATCAAAATCTGATGTAGTTGTTGACAAAATTATTGTACTGCTGGTAATTCTTTTAGTTTTTCAGTACGAAAGTGGTTAGAAACTGAACTATTTTTGAGATTCGGCAACGTGAAAAGAGATCGTTGAAAGTCAGATGCTCGGATTTTTTTGTCACTATTTTGATATCTTTGTTTTCAAACGAGAAACGACTTCTTAGTGTAAACACACAAACAAAAAGACTATTCTGATAATGAAATATAAAAAAATCTTCTTAATTAAAATTGAATCAATTTAAATCAAATGTTCGAATAGATCAATCTTATTATCCGATTGAGAAATAATTTACATGAATAATGAATTGCTGATCGATAATTATGCGATGGACAACCGTTATTTTGGTACCAAATATCAATGAAGTTGACACCTAATTGTATGGGAGCAGAAGTAATTTGATTTTACAACATATCCAAACATTTTTGTCCAGTTAAATTGCCGTCAATTCAAAATGGCCCAATCAAATCCTAATATTCTAGCCCAAACTTTTAACTTTTGGGGCATTCTGCGTTCTACTATTATATTGTTTGTGTAGGTTTGTTCTAGACCAATATCGCATATTGGATACGTCTATAGCTCTCCTGTCTGAACCTTCCGAACCTGGAAATGGACAAATAACCAGAGAAAAGATGAAAGAATAACGCGTGGAGTGAAGGCACAAATGTGTGTTTGGTTATCTTGTTGAAATCCGTTGTTTGTGTTTTCTCATGTTTCAACTAACATCCTTGCTCCCAAGTTGTACACCCTTTCTTGGTTATACCGTGCTGATGACGGCTAATGAGCCAGAAACATGCATGTCTACGGTTACCTCATTCACTGTAACCTCTTTTGCGTGATATGCTCATTTAATATATATATATATATATATATATATATATATATATATATATATATATATATAAATTTCGATTTTCTACTACACCTGTTTTAGTCGAAATTTCAATAATTTCGACTTATTGGCCTGACCGTTCTTCGAAGGGCAAAACAACTACATTCCTGGCTAATACCACGCAGAATATTGAATTACATCCCCTTCGAAAAACGTGACGTCGATCGGCCATTTTGCCGATACGGACATCTGTGGTGATTCGCAACTGATAGCGGAAGAGCATAGTACACTTACGCGTTTCGACCTTCTTGGGTCTCTTCAAGAGTGCCGTAATGCCTTCCAGTTCAGAATCTCTAATCCGAACTGAAGATTACACCCTCCGACAACCTCTCTTGGTTCGTGTAGTTACACAAGCGAGAAGTAGTCAGTTGGCGCCATCTTCACTTTCAGTTGCGAACCAACACCTCAGATAAATGCGACCGTATTAGTCGTATTAAATAAAAATGAATATAATTTCATAAAATACGAGGTGCTATATGAAATATAAATTTCGATTTTCTACTACACCTGTTTTAGTCGAAATTTCAATAATTTCGACCTATTGGCCTGACCGTTCTTCGAAGGGCAAAACAACTACATTCCTGGCTAATACCACGCAGAATATTGAATTAGATCCCCTTCGAAAACCGTGACGTCGATCGGCCATTTTGCCGATACGGACATCTGTGGTGATTCGCAACTGATAGCGGAAGAGCATAGTACACTTACGCGTTTCGACCTTCTTGGGTCTCTTCAAGAGTGCCGTAATGCCTTCCAGTTCAGAATCTCTAATCCGAACTGAAGATTACACCCTCCGACAACCTCTCTTGGTTCGTGTAGTTACACAAGCGAGAAGTAGTCAGTTGGCGCCATCTTCACTTTCAGTTGCGAACCAACACCTCAGATAAATGCGACCGTATTAGTCGTATTAAATAAAAATGAATATAATTTCATAAAATACGAGGTGCTATATGAAATATAAATTTCGATTTTCTACTACACCTGTTTTAGTCGAAATTTCAATAATTTCGACTTATTGGCCTGACCGTTCTTCGACTAAAACAGGTGTAGTAGAAAATCGAAATTTATATTTCATATAGCACCTCGTATTTTATGAAATTATCTGAGGTGTTGGTTCGCAACTGAAAGTGAAGATGGCGCCAACTGACTACTTCTCGCTTGTGTAACTACACGAACCAAGAGAGGTTGTCGGAGGGTGTAATCTTCAGTTCGGATTAGAGATTCTGAACTGGAAGGCATTACGGCACTCTTGAAGAGACCCAAGAAGGTCGAAACGCGTAAGTGTACTATGCTCTTCCGCTATCAGTTGCGAATCACCACAGATGTCCGTATCGGCAAAATGGCCGATCGACGTCACGTTTTTCGAAGGGGATGTAATTCAATATTCTGCGTGGTATTAGCCAGGAATGTAGTTGTTTTGCCCTTCGAAGAACGGTCAGGCCAATAAGTCGAAATTATTGAAATTTCGACTAAAACAGGTGTAGTAGAAAATCGAAATTTATATTTCATATAGCACCTCGTGTTTTATGAAATTATATTCATTTTTATTTAATACGACTAATACGGTCGCATTTATCTGAGGTGTTGGTTCGCAACTGAAAGTGAAGATGGCGCCAACTGACTACTTCTCGCTTGTGTAACTACACGAACCAAGAGAGGTTGTCGGAGGGTGTAATCTTCAGTTCGGATTAGAGATTCTGAACTGGAAGGCATTACGGCACTCTTGAAGAGACCCAAGAAGGTCGAAACGCGTAAGTGTACTATGCTCTTCCGCTATCAGTTGCGAATCACCACAGATGTCCGTATCGGCAAAATGGCCGATCGACGTCACGTTTTTCGAAGGGGATGTAATTCAATATTCTGCGTGGTATTAGCCAGGAATGTAGTTGTTTTGCCCTTCGAAGAACGGTCAGGCCAATAAGTCGAAATTATTGAAATTTCGACTAAAACAGGTGTAGTAGAAAATCGAAATTTATATTTCATATAGCACCTCGTATTTTATGAAATTATATTCATTTTTATATATATATATATATATATATATATATATACATATATATATATATACATATATATATATTAAAGTGGAATATATCTACTAGGTTATGTTGAATCATTAACATCACTCATAAATGTGAATCTAAGTAATAGTAGTAGTGAATATTCGATAAAAGGGGAAATAATCCATAAAAAACATAGCTTAAATATGACAAGAAATATTTACAAATAGAATACAATTGATAAAATGATATAAAAGATCACTATTTTAATTTGTAACTATTTTTCTTTTAAGTATATTTCAAGATATTGAAAATACAACAGTAACAAGTAAATTACGTCAAACACAAATTTTATACATAACTATGATCATCACTGTATATGGTATCACATGAATTTTTAAATAAAATTCAATTATTATAATTTAATATTTTGTAGACACTTTCAGAAACCCTGTATATTGCGTAAACTATTCAATTATTTGTATAAACTTCAAGGTCAAAATATCAACGCGAAATAACGTTCTGTTATACTCGATAGTGGAAATTGTGTAAAGTGACGTCATCGGTTATCTACCGATTTAAAGTGAACTCCATGAGCGTATCATAGTTTAAGGGTGCGAATACTGAAATATCTGGAATTTCAATTTTTAACATTTGAAATAATAACTTATCACAAGTTGTTCATAAGTAAGTTAAAACAAAATAAAAAAATGTTTAAAAGTCAATTCCAACTTACTACTACTAAAACTAAAAAAAAGTTGTTTGTCAAGACCAAAATAAATTACCAATAAGTATAGGTATGTTGCGAGGTCACTTGTAAAATGTCTGACTAACTGGAAGCGGTATCACTCCCTGACGACTCCTCAGAATCATCGCTTTCTCCTCCTATATCGATAATGAGTGGTTCCGTCATTACTTCTACACGTATGTCTAAATCCCAAAACTTTATTTCTTCTTTTAATACGTGTTGAATACATTTACGCCAACTCTCAGCAGTAACGGTATGCAGCGCCTCGTCAAACAGTTTCTCAACGTCAGCCATTTTGAATGTACTGTTTTTTCTCGCAACATAATTTTTCACTTGGGCCCAAACCAGCTCGATGGGGTTTAACTCACAGTGGTAGGGAGGAAGTCTAACAACTGAGACGTTGAAATCTTTTGCCATTTCATCGACAACGTACTTAATATAACTGCTTTTATGTTTCCGTACGAGAGATAATAATTCAACTTTTAGCATTGCCTCGTTGTGCGGAATGCTTTTACTCTCTAACCTATCAATTATAACCCTCTTGCGGCTAGCTGAAGTAGGTATTTGCTCCAGTCGACGAGAGTGGTATGAAGCATTATCCATAACTATCACTGAACCAGGAGTTACCTTTGTTAAAATTGATCTAAACCATGTTTCAAACCGGTTACCATCCATCTCTTCATGGTAATCGACAGTTTTTTTGGACTGAAAACTTAGTAATCCACCTTCTACAAATCCTTCCTCGCTGCCAATGTGAGTGATAATCAGTCGACGTCCTTTCCCAGAGGGAGCTTTTAAACCAGAAGAGAAACCCTCCATAAAGGCTTGTCGATTGCTTCGTATATTCATGTCTTGCCACACTTTTGACACAGTGTGGCCTTCATTTAACCATGTTTTGTCAAGATAATATATGTGCCGTCCTTCGTTACGAAACTGTCGTATCTGTTTTAAATAATTTCTCCTCCATTCCACAATGTCATTTCGTTCAATTAAGGCACTTTTTCTACTTCTTGTTTGGTAACGAAAATTCATTAATTTTAAAGTTCGTCTCAAAACTTTATCACTGATGTTTGGTAAAGTATCATCAGCTTCTATTACCTTGCTCAATTTAGCTACCGAGGGGATTTCATTCCTAAAATAAAAAGAATGTATTTCCCTACGTATAGCATTCCGTGTTTGGTCGTCCAAAACAATTTTCTTTCTTCCCCTACTTTCCGGTTTACAGTTTTCACCTCGTTCTCTTGTCAAAGATCCGTCCCGCGATTTCTTTAGAATATTGTATATAGTACTCTCAGAAACTTTAGTTAAATAACTGCACTTAATCACAGCGTCACTAACACCCAACTGTTTGTCCATGGCACGCAGTCCTTCGTACACATTTAATATGAGGACTTTTTCTTCCCAAATTAAATTGTTACGACGCCGTTTTTTATCGCCAACACCGCTACACTCCGCCATTATTGTCACTAAATATACCGATATAAATATTACAATAAATACCAATAATAACCGATTTATCACACAAAACCACAACACAAATACTGATGTTACGCTCATGAAGAGAATAAACACCTCACATAACTGTTTACTATCACTGTCTCATTCGCGTAGCTCGATCTATCTATCTCGTTCTCAAAGCCGGAACATTGAAGCGACTCTCCAACATTGTCAAATCGGCGAGTTTTTCACAACAAACTTTGCGTTCAAGAAATATACATAAACACTTTATTTCACATTTCAAGTAAACTAATTATTATTAGTCTGCTTGAAATTTGAAATAAATATATTAAATTGGTATTGACTTAATTACATTGCATCTTTTGTACCTGAAATATTGACACAATGGATTTGAAGTGTATTTATAAAATACAGCATTTCTCTCTAGAATACATATGGCAACTGCGCTTGAACCAAAGTGTTGATTAGATAGCTCTGACTCACTTTACACAATTTCGACTATCGAGTATAGCAGTTCGAATAGAGTATTTCGGAGTGACAGTGGAAGTGCATAAAAACAAAGTGAATTTGTCTACTATAACGCAGAAACGGATATTTTGATTCAATAATAACGATGTTTATTTATCAACAAATGAACGATGGAAAACAAAAAGTGAAAAACATTGGAATGTTGTTGATTTTGAGCTTGGGAGGCGCGGTGTAAATTTAATAAATGGAGGACGTATTGAATTTCTTTCCTCCAAATTTTTATAAAAACTGAAATAATTTTCAATATCTCAAGTAGAAAGTTAACTAAAGTGTTTAGTAAAGTTTTGAACAATAAACTAACAAAAATTTGTCACTCGTATATAAATAAATAAGTGTAAAAATGGTGATAGCGTCTAGATATGGTAAGATGAACAATTACCTTTATTAATATAATCTTCGATAACTATTCACATATCTTGTTGTGGATAAGATAATTCTACTGATGAAATAATTCACATCACATCATTTTCCAGATCTGAATTTCGCTTATTTGATCATAGGCGATCGTTTTTCTCCGATGCACCACATTCAGGGTCAGGAAGAGCCAACCATAAACTCTATTACTCATGTATATATTGTATTTCTCTTATAAAACATTTTTTGATATATTTATGTGTTAGGTTATATTGTTTGGTATCTATTAATTAGCAAAAATATTAGTATTAGATATTCAATCTCCACTAAATATCGGACACAGAACACTAAACACATATTAGAAATTAATACTCACCAAATTCTTACAATAAATTATGATAATACATCCCAAACACTTTGCTTTTTCCTTCATTTTGTAAACTAAATAATAATCATCACAGCGTACCACAACACACAACGACAAGGTTAACAATAGCGAGGGTAGAGGTTGAATCGTTGTGAATGCATTCAGAACTTTTAGAATAATAAGAATTAAGCGAAACTTACTTGATACGTTTGGATTCAATAATATTGATAATTTATGAAAAGTGTTTTTGTGCGAAGATTTTCGTCAATGATATTCTATTGAGTTTAATATGAATTATAAACTTTTAACTCATAATAATTTCATCAATTACATATTTATGTTCAATTAAAATCATTTGTCTATGTTCGTTTTGCTTTTCTTTGGTATCACACCTACAGTTTCCTGTTGCTGACAATCGTCAAGTGCCGAATCTCATCCCTGAGATACAGTGTGAAAAAGTGAAACAAATTTATAATATTTTCCAACTTTTGTAGTATTTTTTTTGAATTGGGAATTCGTAGAAAGCGAACCAATTCTGGCGCCCATACAATTCATATAATAAATTAAAATTAACAAATAATTAAAATACAATTAAATAATTTACTATATCTCAACATATTAAAATATATATATAATAAAAATGGCTCCCAACGTAGAGGCTTTATTTAAAATAATACATAAAAAAATATATATATATATTATATTCGATACTCCATATAGACCATATCTGATAAATAATTATTTCAGGTATATTTTCATAGTTCCTTCGAATCAGTTGACATTGCAAGTAAGAATATAAGAACTTCCGATAATAATTTCCTTCAATTGCATATTTCGGGTCTTACAATACTTGCTGCTGATGGAATAAGGAGTCTTACGCCTAAACAAAGAAAATGTAGATTTTATTATGAAAGCAATTTACAACATTTTGCTGTTTATTCGTACATTTTATGTAGGATGGAATGCAGAGCTTCATTGGCTAAACGACTTTGTGGTTGTTTACCACATTTTTATAAAAAATTAGGTAAAACGCAATTCGAAACAATTGATTCTTTATTATACCTAAAAATTAAATAATTCATGTTTCAGCTGGTGAGATCGTATGCGATGTGAAGGGTTTGCATTGTTTAGCTAAATACAGAGGTAACTAAAAATAATTTATTAATAATACAGTGCTCACTTTTAAATATTGAAAGAAGTCTGGCAAGCGTTTACACATTTTTTATCGGTTTCATTTAGCTTGCCCAGGTTTTTTTTGTTTGGGTCAAATTCAGTAACTGAGAGATTGATTTGATATTTAGTACACTCCTTTAGTTCTGATGAGAATACAATTTAATATATTCAGTATCACTGTAAATCTAAGACCCCTACAAAATGTCGGAGTACATATTGGGTATCAAATAAAAAGGCTTTACAAGCAGATCATAGAGTTTAGACAGTCTATACTCACATTAAAACTGAATTCTAGGCATCTAATCAAAACTAACTAAGAACTTCGTCAACCTAGAATCGTGATTTAAGCATCTCCCACCCACGTGAAGATTTCGTATCCTGTTGAGGAGTTTACGGCGTTAGAGTTGCTAAAAATGATACATCACCCAAGTTAAGGTAAAAGATTAAATTATGCCAATTCCTGTGTGGCATTAGGGTGGATAAAAACAATATGTTATTAGCGTTTTCCATCAAGGCTTGGGCTTGTGAGCTGATTATAATTCACGCATTCAGCCGAAAATGGTTTTATACCAAATGCATTGTCTTTATAGGCAAACTATTTAGTCGATTACCATAATGATACTACAGCCGAATTATTTGAAGACTGGTTCCAAAATAAACTCATACCAAATATTCCACCCGACAGTATTATCCTCATGGATAAGGCTAGCTACCATAGTCGAAGACTAAATAAAGCACCATGTTCAAATGACACCAAAGCCACTATACAAGAATATATATGTTAAATAATGATATGTACTAAGAGGAAAAGCACACAAAAAACCAGTTTTACGCAGTTATTTGATGAAAAAGAAATATTTTTGTGATTAATTGGCTGAAACCTTGGGACATACGGTGCTCAGACTTCCTCTTTATCCCTATATGTGTGTTACGTTCTCATTATTTTGTTAATGAGATTTTAAAATGTGGTAAGTCATCAATCCCTATTATTTCCAATTCGAAGGACCAATCGCACATTAGCGATAATAAATAACTATAGGTTTGTAGGTGTGAGGTTGTTTAAATAAATTCAACTAGTATATCACTTTCACTTGTTGTATATATTAGCGGGAATTACATGTTGTTCAATTTGAAGGTTAATGAATGTTAAAATGTTATACCGGTAGAAAACACCAGTAGAATATTATAATGAGAGTACCATTATGTACGAAGGTTGACTGGGAAATTGATGAAAAATAGGGTCTTATTCCTATTTATAAGTCGTTCAAAGTGGGTGGTAACAAGGAGAATCATGTGAGGCTGTAGCCAATGGGGGATAAGGATTCAAAATATAACCGTCATACAACTGTTGAAAATATTAGCCGAGGCACGCATTTTTGTGAATAAAAGAAATTGGTGTTTGTTGAAATACTGTCTTATCTATGCAGTTTTTATGACGCGATAAGAAATTGAACGCTTTGATATACGCAGTGAGTGGAGATATAACATAAGATAAAGCAATGGTTATCTGTGTTTTTTCTGTGAAAGGGACTTTGAAATGAAATTTTATGTAGTTAAAGAAATATTGTATAAATGAAGGGGATAATTTTTATTTAAGATGTATGTGGAATATATGAATTCTGATATATAGGGTGAATACAAAGTAAGAATTTACAGTAGGAATTCGAGTGTTAATTCAAATTCGTACAGTATGTTTAACCCAATTGAACATATATGGCATCAGCTTAAGTCAGCAGTTCGAAGAAATGATACTTCTCCAACCTTAAGTTCAACTGTGGTAGCTCTTATTCAAACAGAAACTGGTAGCAGATGGGCCAAGTATGTTTCCCATATTAAAAAGGTGGAAAAGTCATATATGGATATAGAAAAAATTCCCAAAGAAAAGTTTATTATCAATTTGGATGACGACAGTGAAAGTGAAACTGATATTCGAGAGTAATTTTCTTTATAGGTACCTTTAACTTATACAGTGAGCACGTAAAAGTTGGAACAAATTCGTTACAAATTTATTTGGCCATTGGGGAAAACATGTAGATTTTATTTTTCAGTTGCGCATTTTTTGGTGTACTCATACTTTTGATGACGTCATCACTATTCGAGTTATGACGTCATCATAATTTTTTGAAATGGAGATACCCTATATTGATAGTACCATCAAAAAGAACGGATTTTTTTGTGTATTCATGTCATATTTTTCTTATGTATGTATGTTAGAGAAAAGTTATTGTATTCATAATAATTATTAAGATTATTAGCCTTAAATAAATATTATTAGAACTGTTAACATTTCACCCAAGGTATCCCCAACAAAATTCTAATGGGGATTTATAGTGAGATCTAGTTGGCTACTCTAAAAAGCCTAGTCTGCCAATCCATCTGTTGGGAAAAATATGATTTAGGTATTCAAGTACATGTTGTGCGTAATACGGTTGCACTCCATTTTGCTGGTACCATAGTGAACTTTGAATTTGTTTGAGGTGGACTAGCAAACCCGTATCCGTTATCTTGAAAAACCGATTGTCTATCAGTTCCAATACTGAAGAGCGTCTCTGGTCGATAAGAAACATATGTTTTTGAAACTATTTACCTCGATGTTATGATACACAACGGGAACCACTTTTAAGTTTTACTTATTTACAAATATTCGAGAGCCTATGCACAGCGATGTTAACTCGTCGAGTTCACAAGCTCGAAATCAGGAATTTATTAATCCATTTCTTTCCTGTAAGTACAAGGTTATGTAAAAAACAAACTTTAGTCCCCAAAGTGCTAAACCTTTTTGAATAACTAAATGACCATTAAAAATAACTTTTTATTATGGAAACGGTCTCTAATATATTTAATTACTCTGATAATGTAGAAAACTTCACTTTAACTGTCCCTGAATCCATACTGCTCGATAGGTAATATGTGTAGGTTGGTTACTTATTCATGGGTATGTGATTATCCCAGTGACTAACTAACTGCAGCGGGACGAATGGCATAGTTATAGCCCAAACTTGATAAAATTTAGTCAATAGATTGTTGCTCTTTCTATTTTATGTAATTTTATTTTACATTTTGTGCATTTCAGAGAGATTAATATTTTTAAAAGGTGAATGTTCCTGTGTCGCAAACTGCGAGGAGACAGTTTATGTTGTTGATTTTACTGATGAAAGGGAATGGTTTCTTGGTTCAAATTTGCAGTGGGGTATGATCGAATATCCTGAAATGCGTTTAAGAAGAAATGTCATTTTTGGATTAACAGATTTATTAGGTAAGACTTTATAAATTTTTGTCCTTCAAGAAGTTTTGCCTCCACAGTAAATAACATTCCATGCAGTAAATTTACCGTTCCCAAAGGAAATGATTCCAGAAGTAAAAGTATTATTTACTCCTTCGGTCGAAGTTTTTTTGTTTTTTTTTATGGTCGTCCATGGCCGCGAGTTTTATTTATAATGTCATGAATACCAACACACTGTACACGTTGACTTACAGATATGTGACATGTAGATGGCTCTTCTGCAACAGTAAAATTATATCAATTTATTTGAACAAGAGTAACCAAAGCTTATAGGTTTGTGGTAATAAAAAAGTACTGTGAGGTGGGCATCGACTAAAAATTATTCAAGCAGTGAAAGTAAAAAAACTCATTGAACAACTAGTTTAAAACAAAAGTCTGCTTACCTATCGTTGCTGCAGGAGATCCTTGACGATTTTTTTTAATACACATTCCTCGAAATGAAGTTGCTTCATTCGGAGAGAATAATGGATAATTATCTTCGAAGTCACTGTTGTGATAGTCGTCAGAATCAGTATTTTCTCTACCAGAATTGGCCAGGTCTAATTCCATCGTTGCCATATTCGCTTCATGCTCAATTTCTTCTGCAGTAAGAATTTTTTTCATCCCCATTGCTACACTTCGATTTGTACAAATAATTATAACACAACAAACATATCTAATGTACAGAAACTGCTACAATACTGACTCAACTGATTGATCAAATGGATTGCCGCACAGCAAATACCGCTTCCCACTATAAATGCGCTGCAATATATAAGATATGGACATTCGTAGCATCAGAGGTAAACCAGGTATAGATAAAGATAGAATGCGACGCGGGTAGAATTTCCTACTGGTTTTCTAAAAATAAAGGCACATTAAACTGATAGCGTCAAAATGACCTTTTGGTGCTTCCCAATATGATATACCTGCATAAGGTAACGAAACAGTAGCTTTGGCCCAACTTTGGAATTTGTATTTGTCATGAACAGGAAAAGTAAAAAATATTCAACAACCTTGGTGCACCCCTTTCAAAATTTGGAAAAAATTGAAACAGGAAAGTATCATAACGACCCCTTTGGCGCTTCTTGTGTTAACAGAACTTACGTCTATTTTTGAAATAAATTCCACATAGCATTAGTCAATAAATTATTCTCTAAATCTCATCGAGCTATTGCGACATGTTTGCTTTCTAGTCCGGGAAAGTAAGGTCTAAAAATCTGTTAACTATCAAAACTTTCCCATAACTGATTTTTCATTATTAATTGAAAATATATTGACCCAGCATCACTCTCCTAGATTGTCTAATAATTTCCACTGGAGCTTGCGACGCAGCTTGCAAGCACAGCTCAGACCACCTAAAATTCAAGTGATTTATGCTCGTGTCATTCCTGGATGTGTTCTTACAAAAAAATCGTGGAGATGAATATTGAAGCAAATCTTATGCTCTTGAAGGTGACGTAAATAGTTTTTTCAATAAAAAAATTTCCGATCTTAAATTTTCCAAAAATTGAAAATATTTACGAAAATTATATTTTTGGTTGGTAATTATAAATAAAATAATAATATTGTGGTCAAAACATAGATAAACATAGAGGGCAAACTTCTAAAAATTTACATTTTTTCAGATTTGGATAATTCAAAATGGCGGCTGCGCAAATTGGAAAGAAATTTTTTTTTCAATCGCGTCTAAATTTATGAACATTAACGATATTGAGAAACGGTTTGTTGCAATCGACAGAGTGAAAGTTATATTTTTATAAATAACATAAACAAAATTTTTAAAAATTTTTTTACATAATTTTTTAGAACATTTACCGAAAATAAAAATTTTTACATCTAGTTTTTTCTCATTTTGGCGTTGAAAAATTTATTAAAAATATCTTTTTACGTTATAAATATGTTTGTTTTTGAAAGATCGAGTATTTTGAAAAAAAAATTTTTCAGATGCGACTTTTACAAGCTGAGATAAATAAATTCAAAATCTGCTAGATACTGTCATAATATTAATTGAAATTTTCAAATTTTGATCACTCAACTTAAACACAATTTTTCATTTTTCTACCGTTAATTGGTCCATTCAAAAGAGAACAGTAATCCTAGCTCGCTCGGCCAAACGGTGCGGCGTCAGCTGCATGGCGTTCTGGTGGGGGGGGGGGGGGTCAGCGCTCATTCTCTTCGAGTTGAGTTGGGATTCGACAACCTAGCGAAGTGATCAAAATTTGAAAATTTCAATCAATATTATCATAGAATCTAACAGACTTTGAATTTGTTTATCTAAACTTGTAAAAGTCGCATAAAAAAATACTCGTCTTTCAAAGAGACACATATTTATAACGTGAAAACATATTTTAAACAAATTTTTCAACGCCAAAATGAGAAAAAACTAGATGTAAAAATTTTTATTTTCGGTAAATGTTCTAAAAAATTATGAAAAAAATTTTTTTTAAATTTTGTTTATGTTATTTATAAAAATATAACTTTCACTCTGTCGATTGCAACAAATTTCTCAATATCGTTAATGTTCATAAATTTAGACGCGATTGAAAAAAAAAATTGTTTCCAATTTGCGCAGCCGCCATTTTGAATTATCCAAATCTGAAAAAATGTAAATTTTTAGAAGTTTGCCCTCTATGTTTATCTATGTTTTGACCTCGATATTAATATTTTATTTATAATTACCAACCAAAAATATAATTTTCGTAAATTTTTTCAATTTTTGGAAAATTTAAGATCGGAATTTTTTTTTTACTATTTACGTCACCTTCAAGAGCATAAGATTTGCTTCAATTTTCATCTCTACGATTTTTTTGTAAGAACACATCCAGAAATGACACGAGCATAAATCACTTGAATTTTAGGTGGTCTTAGCTGTGCTTGCAAGCTGCGTCGCAAGCTCCTGCGGAAATTATTAGACATTCTAGGAGAGTGATGCTGGGTCAATATATTTTCATTGAAAAATGAAAAATCAATTATGGGAAACTTTTGACTTTTATTTCCTTACTTTCCCGGACTATTGATTGCATAATTGTGTAGTATACTTACTGAAGCATGAACTATGGGACAAATATTAGCTACATAAAGTCAAAGTACTCTAACACGCAAAAAGTATGGGAAAAATGTAATTTTTTTACGAGTTGTGTACTGATGTGAACTAGGGAAAGACTTGATTTGCCATTGTTGTTAAAAATAGGAAACTAAGGAAAGTGTATCGTAGTATTTTTGAGATTTCGAAGTTTATACATAACTTACGATTTTTTTTGTTCCAGTATATATAGGAGGAATGGCTGGATTATTTCTGGGTTGTAGTTTCCTCAGTTTTATGGAAATTGTATATTTTTTTACCTTGAGATTATTATGGTTTGTTATAAGATACGGAGATGATACTAAACGAAAAAGAAATGTTAAGATGAATAGTTACAATCAAAAATTGATATACAATCCATAAATGGAACTTCAAATAGAGATTATGAACTAGTTTTGAATCCATTTGACTTAGTAGAACAAATCCCCTTGTAGATATATTTTCCAATAATTTCCTAATAATATACAAACTCTCGATAGTGTGAAGATGTTAGTAGAGGTAAGTTTCGCTTTTAAATGATTACATTTTCAAATGAAATATAAAAAATTAAACTAATAGGCAACATTACGCTAATTTAATATTTTAAGGCGAGAATATTGGTGAGGTCTCAACAATTTACTTTATTCACTATAATTCACTGAAGATACATGTGATTTGTAAGATACGCGTTAAGAGGGGCCTCGCATTTTAGGGACCTCAAAACAGTTGGCACCCGTGACTTGCAACAAAATTTAGGCCATTTTCTAAACAACAAATCTATAGACGCAGTAAAATTAAGTGTTGAAATTTTAACACAATATAATTTAGCAGTACGTAAAACTCAAAATCAGTACTACATCATATATTAGTGAAAGGTGAAGAAGGGCAACTAGTTTCGGCTCACTGAGCCATCATCAGGCCTGTAAAAGGTATCAAGATAAAAATAGGAATTCACAACATGTCGAATTACCTTAATGAATTGAAAGAGAAAGCCATCACATGTCCGTAGCATCCAGCAGACTCCGACATATGTCAGTGGAAAATATGGGGATTTACTGTAGGGGAAATCATCAATAAAAATAGTAATAAAAAAATCTTCATTACTATGTAAAACGTCGAACACAGTAAAATAAAATTAAATAAAACAAAACAGGACAACATTAAGAAAAGTCATAAAAATTTTTGGTCAAAGTATAAAAGAAAATAAAACTGGACATCGTCGTATGACAGAATATGTCCGAAGCTAAGCCCTGTATTGTAGTGTGTAAGAGCACTAAGCACAATGACTCAGTAAATACCAAATAGACAAGATGGTCGGAGAACTGACAAATGACAAGGACCAATGACGGCCCTCAATAACAAAAAGTAAGAAAAATCATCAGTATTATATCAAAAGATATATGAACACAGACATATATAATACTCCTTCATCATTTGCAAACCATATTTTATCAGATCTACATGATTTTAATTTTCAGGATGTCAGAATTTTACATCAGTGTGGTAAGGGTGTTCGACTTAACCTTTTAGAGATGTCTGAAATACGTCGCATATATAACGATCCTTCGATCTTATGTTTGAATGAACAATTACAACCTTTAGAGGACTATTTATTCCTTAACTTTTGAAGCTCTTAGTTTGATAACACATGATGTATTTGTTTATCAGTCAACTTCAGTTATTTTCTTTCTTCTTTCACGATTATTGTCATTTTCTGATTCCTCTTTTATACTGATAAATACTTACTTTAGATTTCAGACATTCACAATTATTTTACACTTTTGATGTATTTTATATTGATTTTTGATGTGCTTCAATTGTTATTTTCTTTCAAGGTTCTCATTTCATAAATTTTAACTTAAGTGTCTCGACGAATATTTTTGGCCTTTTATGTTTATTCTTCTTTTTCTTAATTGTCGTGGCTTAATATAGTTTTTACTTTTACTTTATGATATTGTTACAAGACTCTGTGCTCTTACATTTGCTGTGTTTTAGATTATTTCTTTACTTGACAGTTACTATATCTCATTCATCTCTATTTTGAAAGATTTTTCTTTCTTTTTGTTATTGAGGGCCGTCATTGGTCCTTGTCATTTGTCAGTTCTCCGACCATCTTGTCTATTTGGGATTTACTGAGTCAGTGTGCTTAGTGCTCTTACACACTACAATACTGGGCTTAGCTTCGGACATATTCTGTCATACGACGATGTCCAGTTTTGTTTTCTTTTATACTTTGACCAAAAAATTTTATGACTTTTCTTAATGTTGTCCTGTTTTGTTTTATTTTACTGTGTTCGACGTTTTACACAGTAATGAAGATTTTTTCATTAATATTTTTATTGATGATTTCCCCTACAGTAAATCCCCATATTTTCCACTCTGACATATGTCGGAGTCTGCTGGATGCCGCGGACATGTGACGGCTTTCTCTTTCAATTTATTAAGGTAATTCAACATGTTGTAAATTCCTATTTTTATCTTGATACCTTTTACAGGCCTGATGATGGCTCAGTGAGCCGAAACTAGTTGCCCTTCTTCACCTTTCACTAATATATGCTGTAGTACTGATTTTGAGTTTTACTTACTGCTATTTACCTACAGACTCCATTCAAGATGGATAGTCTTTTTCATTTACAATATAATTTGAACCTTTGTCTTGGAGATCAGGTATTTTGGTTAAGTTTTATATTGTTATAAGGTAAACCCGTTGAAGTGTGACCTAGTTTTCAACGAAATGATTTTTTATAATACATTATAAAATATGTTGGAGATTGCTATTTGTTACCTATGGTCTTTAGGAACTTGACTACATACTTCCAAATGTAGGTATTTTTATAACATCACATATAGAAGTTCTCCATATTTTAATAAAAACATGATCATGGTCACACTTTCCCGTTTATTTGGGGTATGTGTGACAATGAAGTTCAGTTTAGTCAAACTGTTTTATTTTTGAGGCAAATGTGAATAATTGGAGAATACAAGGAGAAACAAATTTTTTGGTGTTTGCACAATTTTAATATTTTTATTAATAAGAAAGTTACAAACTTTTGAAAATTTAAAGGTTCAGTCCTGCAAAATTGGATCTGAAAGTCAAGTGGACCCTTCTGTCTTTCATGGGTTCAGGCAACATTTTTACAATATCTGCTTCGACTATAATATCTGTGTCTTCTGTATCAGGCCAGAAGAAGCTGTTACTATTCTTCTTTTACCTCAAAAAACGAATTCTCCATTCATTGTCAATTTTGCAGTCAATTTTTCCGATAAAATGTTTCACGTGTTTTTGTTAGGTAATATACTCCACAGCCACCCAACTTCCCACTGCAATTTGGGACTTCCCTAACTCTTCTCTACCTTCAACAACTTGCTCCTCTTCTTCAACAACTAGTTCTTCTTCTTCCCATATTTCAGGGTCAAGATCGTCTTCGGAGTCCACATATTCTACCATCTCTTCTGAACTTGTGCTAAAGCTCTCTTCTAACTTTGGAGCAATTTTCTGTCTCTTTCTTTTTCCTTTTGCATTCCTCTCTTCTTTTCTCTGTTGTGTTTCTTTTGCTTTTGATTCCTTTACATTATTCTCAACTGTGAGTCTATCCAACACTTCTTTCGAGGTCACGACTTCTGCACCTGCAGCTACCTTCTTTCATTTTGTGACTGACAGACTATTGTTGGTGTGTTTTACGGTATTCATCAGAAGCTCCTCAAAACTCAGTTTTGAGCTACTTGGATCTGCATCAACAATGCTACTCGTCGGGTTTTCCACAGTTTTGTCATCTGTCGACTGAGCACCAATACTGGTAATAACATCAATATTTGAGGTTTCGTTATCAGCAACAACTGTTGTTCGGTCTTTTAAAGCCTGTTGTTCTCTCCGTCTCTTCAAACTCTCAGGTTGGTATTTCTCTTCAGGTACGATATGGCGGTTGAACGGATAAATCCACTCTTGATAATTTCCACGTTTACATTATTCCATGTAGCTCCTATCATTTGAGAGTACTCTTTTCTTGGAATTTTGAGGCCCGAATTATATCACCCTCACCCGCGGATCAGTTATAATAATATGATATTGTAATTTGCTTACTTTGTATTTTTAGATTTATATATAAATTCATTTTCTTTCAAGAATTAGTCAGTCAGCAGTTAGAACCGAACGAATATTGTCGGTATAGTTGGTTTGTAGTTTTTAAAAAGTAGATTTACGAAATAAAGTACATTTTTCCCGTATTACGTCTCTGCCAAGTTACAAGTTGTTGGTCCCAAGTACGAAATAAAGTACATTTTTGGCGCGGTCCGTAGGATTGTTCGGGTCGTGCGTATTGAACGTCCGATATTCGTTTCAACGATTTACCGACAAATCGACCTTTGCAAACAAGTTTAAAGTGGAAAAGAATCGGCCTGTGTTCAGTGAAGTACCAGTTTTGGAATCATTCATCAGTCTATTGGAGACCTGTTCCAGGCCATTCCGTATTTCGAGAATTAGGACCCACATCGCCTGAATTCTGCAGGGATTACCTACCCCCTATAGTTAAGAAAAACATGATCAAAGTCGCATTGATTATTTTGTAAGTACAATTTATGAATTCAAATAATCTTTTGAACGAAATTCAAACTGCTTTTAGTAAATTGAGTGTTGGTTCTCTTTCTACTGCATCAAATTCAAAAGATAAAACAAAATTTAAGTATAAATCTAAAAAATCAAATACCTTAAGAGTAAATAACCTAAGTAGTAGCCATTCATCGAACCTTATAACGCAACCAATCGTAAATAACGATCAATTAGAATCAGAAATGGCACAAGCACAATTTAAATGGGAATATATTAACTGCATTCCAGAATTTGATGGTAACCCTAACGACTTAAACAGATTTATTTCTGGAAGTGAATCCATTATTGCTCATTTCGAAGATAGGGAAAACCACAATAACTTTCAGAATATTTATTTGTTGAATTCTATATTATCAAAAATTAAAGGAAACGCTAAAACTATAATAAATATCCACTCTTGTAATACATGGGTCGAATTCAAAAAAGTTCTGACTAGTAATTTCTCAGACCAAAGAGACGAAGTTTGCTTGAATAGAGATCTCGTAATGCTCAAACAAAATTCGAATGAGTCTTCTCAATCGTTCTATGATAGATGCTTACATATTCTAAATTTAATTTGTAGCTATGTTAATATCCACGAAAATACAGAGGCTGCTAGATTTCTCAAGAATACCCTATATCAAAATTTAGCCCTCAAAACATTTCTCTCCGGGTTAAGAGAACCCCTAGGAACCACCATCCGATGCATGAGGCCCGCTTCTTTAACAGAGGCTATGCAAGACGTTATTCAAGAAGAAAATGCCCATTATCTTCAAAATTCATCTAATAGAAATTTCCCTACACAATTTGCCAATAATAGTAACAGATCGAATCATCGATCAACGCAACCACCCAATCAATCTTCATTTAATTCGCATACTCCGAATCACTTGTTTACCACACAAACGAATGACTTTCCTTCTCAACCTATACCAATACAACCCCGACAAATACAACACAATTTTCCTAGGAACTCTCAAGTCTTTAGACAACCAAATTCGAATACCAATGTGTTCAGACCCAATCCAATTAATAATAGATTCCCTAAACCATCGCCCATGTCGATGTCAACTAGAAATACAAATCAGCCCAATCAGTTCAACACACAATTCCCGACTACAAATAATAGACCTCCAAATAATCGTCCCAATTTTATATCTGAAGAACTCTATAATGTAGAATCATAAGACGATGATGACCACTCCTGTCAGTTACCATACACCGATGATAAAAATAATGGTGATACAACAGAGCCACTCGACGATGGCGTAAATTTTCAGTAAGTGCCTCTGAACATACCTCACAAAATAAACCCAGTTGTTTCAGCCCCGAAATTATTTCACTTAACAATGTTAAATCTAGCGAACTGCCCTATGTAGTTCTACCTGAACATAATCTAAAATTCTTGATCGACTCCGGTTCGAGTAGGTCTTTCATAGACCCCAAAAATGCTTTCAAATTATACCCAAATGCAATCAATAGTGAACCTTTTGTAGTCACAACGGTATTTCAGCATCTTCCCACAAATATCGCGCTGACATAAAAGCCTCAAAAATATTCAAATTGCCAAACCCAACAAATTTGAAATTTTTCCTTTTTAAATTTCACAACGTTTTTAACGGCCTTATAGGTCTAGATAATCTTAAGTTACTTCAAGCTAGTGTTGATTTCAAAACAGGGTATCTTATTACAGCTTATACTAAAATAAAATTGTGTTATCATAAAACGTCGCATGATTTAAATCTCGTTACAGTAGCTCCTAGAACACAACAAGTAATAAAAATAAAAACTAGTGTTTCTCAGGGAGATATAATTATTCCTTATAAAAAAATTGACGACTGTGAAATTCCACAAAGTCTTAGTACAGCAAAAGACGGTTATGCTTTAACTACAATTTTAAACAAATCTACGAAGTCTTTAATTTTAGATTTTTCAGAACCGGTTTCAGTTGAAAGTTTTCATGAAAATTACTTGGAAAACAATAATTTTGAAATTAATAACTTTGAATATCCTAATAAAAATTTAGTAATGCCAAAAATTCGAACCGAACACATGAACGAAGAGGAAAAACGAAAAATCCTCGAGCTTTGTAATGAATATAACAACATTTTTTATAAAGAAAACGAACCATTGACATTTACTAGTAAAATTCGACATCAAATACGAACGACTGATGAAATACCGGTCTACACGAAAACTTACAGATATTCTTTTATACATAGACAAGAGGTCGCTAATCAGATACAAAACATGCTGGACTCTAATATAATTCGCCAATCGAACTCGCCATGGTCATCGCCAATCTGGATGGTAAGTGAGAAGAAAGATGCCAGCGGCAAACAAAAATGGAGAGTAGTTATCGACTACAGAAAACTTAATGAAAAAACAATAGATGATCGTTATCCTCTGCCCAATATACACGATGTTTTAGCGAAATTAGGAAATTGTCAATATTTTTCGACTATAGATCTAGCTAGCGGCTTCCATCAGATCGAGATGGAGGAAAAAGATATCGAAAAAACAGCATTTAATACAGAAAACGGACATTACGATTTCCTTCGTATGCCTTATGGTCTCAAATCGGCACCTGCCATCTTTCAAAGAGTCGCAGATAACATACTACGAGGTATTCCAAACGAAATGTGTTTGGTTTACCTCGATGAGATCATAATATTTTCGACTTCCCTTCAAGAACACTTGGAACGCCTGCGAACAGTGTTTCAACGACTTAGAGAAGCAAATTTCAAGGTCCAGCTGGACAAATCAGAATTTTTAAGGAAGGAAGTTGCTTACTTGGGCCACATAGTAACACCTAACGGTGTTAAACCAAACCCAGACAAAATATACGCCATACGCAACTTCCCAATACCGAAAACACCAAAACAAATCAAAGCCTTCCTTGGTCTACTCGGATATTATCGACGGTTCATTAAGAACTTTGCCAAAATTACAAAACCCTTAACAAAGTGCCTTGAAAAGGTGGCGAAAATTGATTTAAATGACGAGTACATTACCTGCTTCGAGACTTGTAAAAATTTATTGATAAACGAGCCTATTCTACAATATCCCGATTTCTCGAAACGATTTAATCTTACAACAGATGCATCAAATGTAGCTTTAGGAGCAATCCTATCTCAAGGCCCTATAGGTCAGGATCAACCCGTAGCATACGCATCACGTACTTTGAATGATTCTGAACAATCATACTCAACAATAGAGAAGGAGCTTTTAGCTATAGTATGGGCAACCAAGTACTTCAGACCCTACTTATATGGTAGGAAATTTAATATTATAACGGACCACAAACCATTAGTCTGGTTAAATTCACTAAAAGAACCAAATTCTAAACTCTTACGTTGGAAAATAAAACTCGAAGAGTTTGATTATCAGATAATTTATCGATCCGGGAAATGGAACAGTAACGCAGATTGCCTCTCACGAATTGAAATCCATACTAAAGAATCACAACCATTTTGGAACGACGATTCCTTTTGGAAAAACGTGGACGAAATCTTAGGCGAAACCAGCAATTACTATAGTCAACCCAACCCAGACCGTCAAACTGACAGTAGTCTCAATACACCTCAACCTTCGACGCGCAATCAACCTGCAGAACCTAGTGTTATTAGTGTAGGACAAGACTACGATATGTCTATGATCGTAAATATTGACGATACATTTCATGACAATCACGAACAACAAACTGAAGACGACCCTGGCGAAAATAACACTGTACATTCGAATTTCGATGAAAATCCTGTAGTACGTATCCCAATTACCGAATGTGCTGTTAACTATGGCAAAAACCAAATTTTCATAGATTCAGTAATGCATTCTCCGGCAAAACCTAAAATAAAATTTCTTTTTGGAAATAAGCAACGTTATTACATTCAGTTATCTAAAAACGACTTTAATAACGATGCGATAAACTTCATTAAATAATATATTGTTCCAGATGTCTCTTATTATTTATATTTCGAAGATCCAACTCTGTATGAACCACTTTCGGTTTGTTTACAGCAATATTTTAAATCTTCTTCTATAAAACTAAAAAAATTTATAAGTAAACTAATCGATGTAATAGACAAACAAGATATATTGAAAACGATCAAAAACTACCATGACAGCAAATCTAATCACCGCGGCATCAACGAACCGCTTCAAAAAATCAAAGAAAAATATTACTGGCCCGATATGAAAAAATCAATCCAAACTTACATCAATGAATGTGAAATATGTCAGCAATGCAAATATGACCGACATCCAGTCAAGATCCAAATGAATTTAACACCAACAGCGACTAAACCCTTCGAAATAGTGCACATCGACTCATTCACATTCGAAAATTCAAAATTTTCAACGATTGTAGATAGTTTTTCAAAGTATGCTCAAGCCTACTATTTAGAAGCCTTATCAGGAACAGAAATAGCTAATAATCTCATCAAATTTTTCTCCCATCACGGTATACCCAACCAAATAATTTGTGACAACGGCACCGAATTTAAAAATACTGTTGTAACCGAACTTCTAAGCCTCCATAAAGTTAAACTACATTTTTGTTCACCGGATCACCCACAATCGAACGGTATTGTCGAACGTTTCCACTCGACAATAATAGAACATTTAAGGTTACTAAATTCACAAGGATTATCTAATACCCCAATAAAAAATAAAATAGTGAATGCTATTCTGGCATATAATAATTCTATTCACTCCGCAGTAAAATTAAAAACCAATTGATATTGTCAACGGACATATCTCAAATAACGATCCATTCAATTTAGAAATTGACAAATTAGTAATAAACGATTACGTTAATCAACATAAAGATCGATCAAAACTATTGTACGCGAAAATTAATTCAGATCTAATCAAACAAAAAACCAAACATTTAGAGAAAATCAACAAAAACCGCGAAGATCCAAAAATATTCGCACCAAATCAAAAGAAAGAAAAGACAGAAAAATTCTAATAAATTTGATAAGCCAGTTACTCTTAAAACAATAAACACGAAACGTGAAACCGTAACAACTGCAAAACGTGGTAAAGTACATATGGACAATGTTAAACGCCCACTAAAAAGATTATATTCTCTTAATTACATGTTATTATTTCAGATTACCGGGAATTCTCGGATTCCAATAAACTATAACTCTCCGGAATCTCCAAGATAACCCTGGCCTTCTTCCAGTTAAACTCGGCAACGCAAAAATAATTCAATATTATAATATTATGATTTAAATTCCATTATCATCGAATTTCAAAAATTAAAGACCAAAACTTCAAAAACAATCGACTTGATTAAAATTAATAACATAAAAATCGAAGAACTACCAACCAACTTAAATACTATTAACTTTATCGAAATACAAATAGAAACAAAATTAAGTGAATTATTACCTCATCAACGGAGGACAAAACGTGGCCTAATCAATGGGCTCGGTTCAGTTTTTAAAGCTATTAGCGGAAATTTGGACGCTAACGATGGCGAACGTTACGAGAGACTTATTAAGGAACTTCAACAAAATCAAAATTCTCTAGCACAAACAATCAAAACACAAAATACATTAGCTGTTTCATTAATTGATGATTTCAACTCAACCATTCAACAAATAAATAAAAATGAGAGATTATTAGAATACAAAATTAATACCATAAGTAAATTCATTCAAAACCAATATAATAACAATACTATTTTCATCAAAGACGTATTTAATCAAATATTAAACATGTATGAAATATTAAACTCTATATTTCAAGATATAGAAAATTCAATTTCCTTTGCAGAGATTGGTATTATGCACCCTAGTATAATAAAAACACAACATTTGTTGGTACTTCTAAAAACCGTTTATCAAGATTCTGATGAAGATCAAATGCCTGTCAAATTAAATTTAAATTCAATTCCGATTTACGAAAACCTTATTAAAGTATCTAGTTTCATTCTGAATAATAAAATCAAATACATATTACATGTTCCCGTAATGTATCCAATAAAATTAAATTTATTTCATTTATATCCGATACCTATTTTGAAAGAGAATCAACCAAAAATAATTGTACCTCAAAATAAATTCGTTTTAAAAAATAAAAGTACTTCGCATATCCGAGCGACTCATGCACGAAAATGACTACGCAAGAATACATTTGCGGTGAAACCGATCTAGTAGGGGTCAATGATGAAAGTCCATGTGAAATTCAAATATTGGACCTAAAAGCGGCACCCACCTGTCATCAAGTGGCGATATTTGCCTCACAACCATTATTCAAGAGACTAGATGTATCTAATCAATGGATAGCGTTTTTACCACAAAAAAACAACCTACATCTGAAATGCCACCAACAAGAAGAAGTCGTCAACTTAATTGGCACACACTTAATCAACATTCCTGCTTCGTGCCAAGTTAACGCGGACGCAGTACACATAACCAACAAAGAAGAAATAGAAACAGGAAGCCAGCCGATTCTATTTCCCACAATAGTAGTCAATCTTAATCGATCTAAGACAATTCAAGATTTCAACATCAGTTTACCTCCTTTAGATTTAGACAAACTTCATACACTCAGATCCAGAATCATCAAGAACCAACCCAATTTAGAGACAGTTGCCATCGATCACCCTCTCATCACCAAAACACTAGTTTACATACTTTCAATAGTGTTCATTGTGTATTTAGTGTACAGAACAATCAAGTGCAAGAAAAAAACCCAAGAAACCGAGGACAACCATTGTGATGGAGACACTGAAAATGTTCGACTTCCTTGACCTTCAGCCCTCAGAAGCCGAATCTTCAGGGGGAGGAATTATATCACCCGCAGATCAGATATAATAATATGATATTGTAATTTGCTTACGTTGTATTTTTAGATTTATATATAAATTCATTTTCTTTCAAGAATTAGTCAGTCAGCAGTTAGAACCGAACGAATATTGTCGGTATAGTTGGTTTGTAGTTTTTAAAAAGTAGATTTACGAAATAAAGTACATTTTTCCCGTATTACGTCTCTGCCAAGTTACAAGTTGTTGGTCCCAAGTATCTTTTACAGCCTTAAATACAGCTAAATCTGCTGCAAAAGATGGCTGGTATGAGGAGGAAGTTTTATTATTGTGATATCATTTTTCTGTGCTAGTTCAACCAGTGCAATACTAATATGTGTACTATGACCGTCATATACTAGCAATACGGGTCTATTTGGTCCCAATGCAGGAATGAACGTTTTTTGAAAATAATTGTAAAATATGTCAGTTCCCATACATCCTATGACACTAGCTGCATATGCAGTTCCTGTAAATGAGTTTTTGTCATCTGGTAACCAGGAATCCCAGCTATTCTTCCCCTTAAATACTATTAGTGGTGGCGCCTTTATCCCTGACGTAGAAACTGCTAAAAGGACTGTGGTGATCTCTCTTCCAGGTCCGGATGTTGTTCTGGAACATGGCTTACCCCTGGCACCCACGACTTTGGTTTTTTTGGGATCATGTGACAAGGATGTTTCGTCCACAATCCATACTTGCTCGGTATTCTCCTCCAACTTCAGCCCCACCAATGTTGTTTTTTGAGGATATCGAAATATTCTTGAACAATAAACGGATCCGTCATCTTTTTTCGTGAATATTCCACAGCCTGAGGCTTTTTTATGCTGAGTTTGTGGCGTCTTTTGAAACTGCCAAACCACTCATCCCCAGGAACGTTATTTTTAAATGATGTTTTTATTTAATTTTTAGTCACATATTCACGAACAAGCTCTAACAGCTCCAATCTCGATATTCCAAATCCCACTGCTCCATGATCTTCAGTCCCTCAGCTAATCTCGTCTCCTCTTCGAGCGGAATTGCTGGAGCTCTACATTGTGATTTGCTTTTTACACCAGTCAGATGATAGAAGAGTGTGGTTTTTGGATATTAAACACTTTATGTGTCTGGTAAATCAAAAAAGCACCGCTTTTTATCTCTGCAACTGCATGCGCTAAGTCATCTCGAGTATATTTGGTTGCTCGATCGCTTTTCCTTTTGTAGTTCCTAACCATGACTCAATCTGAAATTAAAAGTTGAAGGTAGTTCGTTTCAACACAAATATAAGTTCACATTTGCCCCGTACAGATGGTCACATTTACCTCACTATCCAATATGAAAGGGATAAGTGTGACTCAAGTCGTAATTTAGATAACAATTGAAATAACAACATTTCTTCATGCACACACTTATACTCCCATCCTTATGTAACACCGCCAACCGCAAAATCTATACTTACTTCGTAATAATCAGTTCCCAGAGAATATCTAAACAAAGTCGACACACTGTATGGATAAGTGTAATTGCATCACCATAAACAAACTACCTAAATACCGTTGTTCGCCATATTGGATAAATTTCTAATTCACACAGGCAGCTATTTCAAGAGTTTTAGCATCTACTTACGAAATGTCACAAGTTTTACTACATCGTATAACATTTTATAACGAGTTGTCACACTTGCCCCACAATCACACTTCCCCGGGTATACCTTAAACAAGATATAAACCATTGAGTGATGGTATAGTATGTACAAAAAGTACGAGGAGTAATAAACCCTAATTAAGTATGCAAAACCTTTACAGGGAGCACCATGAAATTTTTGATAAATCTCTTACTTTAAATTACATTTCTTCCGTAAATCTAAAAACCAGGTAGATCGACCCCGTATTTGTTTCAGTTGTAGCAAAGTTTAGGGTTTATTCATTGTTAAAGGATTAGCAGATAAGCAATAACGCAATGCAGTGGTGTGTATTTTGGGAAAAAATACGTTTTAAATTATAATATAATGAAAAATGAAAAGAAATAATTATTGGAATACATTTATTACTTACATTTTATTCTATATCCGACTCGGAAGAGGAAGAATCGTTGTTGACATTAATAATAATAGGGTCGATTAAATCATCACAAATATTGTCAATTTTCCACATATTTGCCTCTACTTTGATAACATGCTCGATACAGTTTGTCCAATTTTCCTTACTCACATGACTTACAGCACTCTCAAACAATTTCACAACATCGTTTATTTTAAAAGTAGTATTTTTTTCCAACTTCCCCCTTTACCTGAGCCCATATTAATTCTATGGGATTAAGTTCACAATGATAAGGGGGAAGTCGAAGAACTGATATACCACGAGAAGAAGCCATTTCTTCTACAATGTAGGTTTTGTATTTATTCTTGTTCATTTTTGCAATTCTGTAAAGTTCTTTCCTTAGTGGATCTTTTGGAAACTTAATATTTTTCGAAATAAGCCACTCCAAAAGCTCTGCTTTACGCCAACGACTTGTGGGCAATGCTTCTCGTAACCGTGAATGGTAACTTGCGTTGTCCATAACAATAACAGCCCCTTTTGGAATCAGATCCAACATTTGAACAAACCATTCCTCGAAGACATCCCCATTCATATCTTCGTGATAGTCCCCCGTGCGTTTTGAAATAAAAGTTAATAATCCACCATCAACAAAACCTTCAGAACTTCCAACATGGACAATGATAAGTCTTTTTCCTTTTCCAGATGGTGGCTGCAAACCTAACGACAAACCTTCCACGAATGCCTGCCTTCCGCTTTTAATGTTTTCATCTTGCCAAGATTTGGAAACTGTATATCCAGCATTTATCCATGTTTCGTCTAAGTAGAAGATTTTCAAATTTTGTTCTCTGGCATGTCGAATGCTTCTTAAATAGTCTCTTCTCCAAAAAACTATTTCCGGTTTATCTATCAAGAGAGATTTTCTATTATGTTTTGTATATCTGAAACCCACATCTTTCAAAAGTTTGCATAATGTCATTCTGGAGAATTTTGGATAGTCCGTATCTTCTTGCACTGATGTCATAATTTTGTCAAATGTTGGAATTTCCTTTCGTAAGTAAGATCCATGGACTTTACGCCTTAGTCTTTGTTTTAATGACTCATCGATCTCAATTGGTTTTCGGCCTGAAGGAGTTTTAGGGGGTTGAAGAGTTCCATTCTTGCTTTCTTTTAGTAATCTATAAATTGTTGATTTAGCAACACACAACATAGCAGCCGTTAATTCCACAATATCATAAACACTTGCACTTGGATCCTTGTTTTTCAATGATATATAACAATTCAATATCAGAGTTTTTTCATTTAAAGACAATGGACCTGTTTTTGGTCGTTTAGATGGTCCTTGGCTTATCGACATTGTTTGGTACTTGCACAATTAACATTCAACAAATGTTTTAAATATATTCCAACTGTTTACAATATTATGAAAACCATACAACTTTACTCAAAGAACTAATACTAAGTACTGATTTAATGTACCTACTTTCTTTTAAAATAATATTCCCGATAATGTTTCTAAGAAAACTGGGTTGTTTGGAAAATCCCTCTCAATAATCGAATAATCTGTAAATAGGTGTAATCGTATTAAGCCGATTACAGTAGGCCACTTGCCATTTAAAATTTCTGAGAAAAATTCCCCAAACACTACATATAGGAGTAATACAAATAAAAAATATTATGAATAAACGGGCATATCCGAACTCTGCCACAAAATAAAATTTTACCTGACTTGTATCAATTTGAGGATTACTGAAATGTTCGAACTGTGCCGCAACCATTTAGTTTAATCCTATTAGAGTCATTAGGGTTTATAATAGATAAAATCGGAGGCCCATAGAATTATGTATATTTCTGAAAGGTTTCAAAGATTTCTTGAATTAAATATTTTGAAGAAATCTTGATTGTTTTGATCGATATTTAGGGGATTAGGGGAAGGATGTTGATGCACTTACGCTATTGCCTAAAAATCAGGAAGAAGTATTTAATAGTGTTCGTGAATTACAATTACGAACGAACCGAGAAGAGAAATTTCTATTAACAGCAGACCAGGTATTTAAAATTATTGTGTTCTCCTGTTTTTCCAACCTTAATTTTTTATGTAATTCGGATTGTATTTTGATGGATGGGACTTTTAAATACTGTTCAACTTTTTATTACCAAATGTTTACCATTCATGGTTTTAAAAACGGCTATTACGTACCTCTTGTTTTTTGTTTGCTGCCGGACAAATCAAGTCAAACATATTCAAATTTGTTTTTCATTTTAAGACAAAAATGTAAAGAAGTAGGCTTACATTTTCAACCTAAAGAAGTCGTAGTAGATTTTGAACTAAGCATTCGTAACGCTATATATGAATGTTTTGGCAGAGATCAAATTCTTTTTGGTTGTAAATTTCATCTTTGTCAAGCTTGGTTTCGTAAGATTCAGGAGTTTCATTTGGTACAAGAGTACAGACAGAAAGGTTCTGTAATTGGCGAATACTTAAAAGTACATTTCGGTATTATGTATCTTAGTCCTGAGGAAGTTGTAGAATTTTTTTATAATGAACTACATTTTTTGCTTCCGAATGACGAAAGAGTTATAGAATTCCGAAATTATGTCAATAAAACATATATAACGCAAAATTCGATATTTCCACCACTTATTTGGGCAAATAATGCATCCTTTTTTAAGAGAACAACGAATTCTTGTGAGAGTTTTCATTCGCATTTCGGTGCTTCTTTTTACAAAGCACATCCAAACATTGTTCAATTTACTAGTGTGTTATTGGATTTACAAACGGAGGTATACGCGAAAATTCGTTCGGCAAACCAAAGCCAGAAAAAAACCAAAAAAACTATTAATGTTAAAATTAATTTCATTAATGATCATTTGGATCAATATAGGAAAAATATTATTTCTCGCTTTATGTTTGTGAAAACGGTTGCATGTAAAAATCTTCCACACGTTTAATTTTTTTGTTTTTTTTATATGTTTATGTATATTGAATATATTTTATTGTAATGTAGATGTAATGTAGATGTAATTTTTTAGAAGTGGCAAATATACGTTGAAAATATATGTATGTTATTAATATTTTCTTATATTGAATTTGAGTACCTAAAGTTCAAGGTAAATTGTTAAATCGGATTAGGCTATTAGACCCCTACTGGTTTGGTAGTTAATCTCCAAAATTTTGAACACTGGCAGAGTTCGAACAACCCGTAATGACTACCTGCATTTTGTGGCAGAGTTCGGATACTCCGGAATAAACTATGTTGCCTTTCTTTATCAAACTTACTAAAATTTATGTACCTCTATCACTTTCTTTTATTAAAATTAGTACATCCCGTTACCTCTGACCTAAATCGTATATTCTTTAGCATAGCTGCAACTCATTCGTTCAATACAAAATGTACCTTACGGTATACCCTCTTAAAATATATTTTGGTACGTCTATGAAATCTACTTAAATGAATGATTTATTACTCCTTGTCCTTTCTATATAGACTATATAATTTTGACAGTTTTTATAATTTGTGGTAACCAATTTGAACGCCAAAATCTGATACCCAAAACAAAGCCTAGAGAATTCGATTCTGAAAATATGAAATCTCAAATCATTGTATTTTTTGAGATTTGTTGCACGAAATTTTTTGCAAATGAACAACTTTAGTTCAACCGTTCCACCGTCTTGACGGAGGCGCTGTATGGAACTTCAATGACAGATGACGACGGTGTCAAATGTCGTTGTCATATGTTCTGTGCCCATAAAGACATTTCAAATTTATAGCTCGTTACTATGTATTGTATTTGTCGGTTGTTATAACAAAATAATTTTCATGCTGAAAAAGTAAGTATGTGCTTCGTAAATGCTGTTTATATTTACTCCACATGTGCTCCACCACAAGATCGTTTTTAGTATAGCCTAGATGTAAAATAAACCACAAATATTTTTAGCTATTGCTAGTGATTCCACAAGTGCCTTATATTTATTGATCCCCATATCGGGGCCTTTTGGTTCCTCAGGGGACGTGTACACAGCCAGATTGCATCAGCATACATATGTCACATATGTTCTCCCCGGCTTGGGACTCTTCCACAGGTTGTGGTATTCGACTCCAGTTAATGTATCTTTATAGCAATCACTGGGATGGGGTGAACAATCGATATTAAATTGGACGCCACCAGTTTTTTAAGCGATACTTTAATTAAACAAAAAACTAAAAAGGTTAAAAACTGGAAAACATTATATTTACTTTAGCTTAACAAAATGAAATACTGAAAATATTTTAACGCGATGGTCCAAGTTAATATAAATAGCTGAAAATCGAATAACAAATGTTGAGCAAATTATATTTATTCATAACTTAATAGATAATTCACATTAACTGCATATCCAAAATACAAGACGAACACGAACGCCGTTATACAATAAAAATCTCCAATTCTAGATTTCCATGAATTGAATATAATTCAAAGGACTTATCTTGGTGAGGTTCTGTAATTATTCAGCTCTAAGCTAGGTCCTAGTGGATGGAGATAGTGTTACCGGCCGGTTTTGTGTTGTCTCTATGGTGGTGTTCAGTCATAGGGCCTACCCAGGGGCTGCAGAGCAGCAAATATGTGAAACCACTACGATGTAGGTATTAACTTATAATTGTTACTATAAGAAGAGACTTTTCATATGTACGATATCGTTTAAATATACAAAATTTGGAAGTGAAACAAGTTTTTTAATTCCAAATCATTAGTACGATGAAATTAAGATACCATAGTCCGATGGAAATCGTAACATCCGATCGGCTTGTTACACATACATCGGCTTCCCGAGTTGGTAATAGTAATAGTAATAATGCATTTTACTAATTGATCAAAATAGACATTCCATATTCTATTCAATACGTAATACAATATATAATCTTTTTTTTCGAAACAAAGGAATACAAATGTTTTCATCTTCAATTTTTCCAGATTATGTATTGTGGAGATTGCAACATTAATAAAATAAAAACTGTTTAATAACTGAATAATATTGAATTTTATTTGAATTTACACATAACCATTACAATCGATCTTAATCCACCAACTGCTGCTAAAAATCCATATGTCACTTGTCATCCCCTTCTCCTTCTTCCACTCTGGTCTCGACCTACAGTGGTTAGCCAGACACTTGGATAACGAATTAATCACTACAGTCGGCTGTCCTGACAAGAGAATCGTCCTGATTCTCTCCCAGACAATATACATAATCTATATATTGATACATCAAATGTCCATAAGGACAACAATGAAAATATATAATACAGGCAATGGAACATAAGATGTGTATTGCTCTTTAATAATGGTGTACATAATACTTGCTACTTAAATCATAAATAATGTAGTCAAGTATATGTAGTAAAGCTCTAATAATAACATAAGATACATAATGCTTATTGCTTAAGTGCATGAGAGACATAACAAGTAAAACCGTACCGATACATAAGTTACATAATGCATAAATAATACAACAAGTGTGGTGTCATAAACATAAGTCATAATAATGGACATAATTGAAACATAATAAATAAATAAGTACTGTGAAATAAAATACATATGTAACATAAGAAATGGTCCAAATGCAAACATAGCTGAATTTTCTATTACCTACGTGAACTGTCGATAACACCATCATAAGGTAAACGTCGGTTATAGCATTCCGTTCGTTTGGCAGTATCTTTTTAATAACATAACGACCTTTGTATTTAGATATAAGTTTTTATTAACTCCTGGTGTAGTATCGTAGTTGGGTATCATTACATGTTGACCCACCTTATATGTTGTAGCCGATTTATGAGTCTGGTCATAATATTCTTTATTTTGCTGCTGCTACTGTACTATTTTGTCTTTACCTTCCGCCCTAATTCCCTCTTAATCCCTTTCATGGCTATCAAACAATCTAGTAATTCCTTAAAATTATCCTCAATATTTCGTTTTTGGTCCCTACCAAATCTAGCAGGTGTCTCACCTGTAGATCGATTTACTGTATTATTGATACTGTACCCTATCTCATTTAAAATATTTACCCATGTACTTTCCTTCTCATCGGAAAGTTTCGCCAACAATGGAGTTAACATTCGGTTTATCCGCTCTATTTGCCCATTTGCTCTAGGACAACCTGTGGCAACAAGGGTATGTTTAATTTGATGTGTTAACATAAAAATTTTAAACTCCTCTGAAGTAAAACAAGAACCACGGTCAGAAATAATTTGCTTAGGGACTGAATAATTCTGAAAGTAATCTAGTAAATGCTTATTTACTTCTTGAGTATCTGTACTTTTGCAAGGATATCGTCTGACAAATTTGGTAAATCCATCAATAATTTCAAAAATATGTTTTTTTCCGTGAGCTGGTGGCAGTGGGCCATAATGATCTATGTGCAGGGTCTCAAATGGTAAATTACCTTTTGGGATGTTATGTAAAAATCCCTCCCTCTTACCTGATTTGGGATTATATTCAATGCACTTTAGACAGTTACTAATAAATTTTTTAATTTTTGTTTTAATGTTAGGAAACCAATATGTGCGAGTAATAACTTCATATGTCATCAACACTAAAATCACCCATATTATTGTGATAAGTAAATAAGATCTGGGTAACCATTTCTTCAGGTACATAAAATAATAATTTATCACTGAGCTTGCGATAAACACTACCATTTCGCAGTTCAAAACATGGGTGATCTGCTTTTTCTAAAGAATCTCTAATATAAGTTGAACTATTTTATCATCAGTAGATTGTTTAAATGCCAAGGCCTGTTCCAGTCTATTACCTTCCAGTACAGCAATGTTATGTGCTCTGCTCGAGGCATCTACATGTTGCATGCGGTTGCCAGACCTATGTTGGATGCTATATTCATAATTTTGGAGGAACATGGCCCATCTTGAAATTCTAGGATTAACTATGTGTTCATTAAGGGTTAGTCGAAAACTGTCACAATCAGTGATTATCTTGAAGGGAGTTCCAAATAAATAAACATGAAAACGTTTGATTTCATATATATATATATATATATATATATATATATATAAGCTAGTGTTTCTAACTCAAAACTATGATACTTGGATTCTGCTGGAGATGTACGGTGACTATAATAAAAACTGTTCTTAACAGGCCATCTTTCTGTTTTTGTAATAAAATTGCTTCAAATCCCAGACTACTACCATCACAATGCAACTCTGTTTCACTATGCGGAGAATAAATACTCAAGACTGGGTAGCTAGATAAAATTCCTATAAGAGTTTCAAAGGATTCTTATTCTTTTTCCTTGAACATAAAGGTAACATTCTTTTTCAACAGATCATAAAGTGGTTTTGCCTTTAAAGCAAAATTAGGTATAAACTTTCGAAAATAGCTAGCAAGACTGACAAAACGTTGTACCTCTTTTGTATTTCGAGGAACTGGATAATTTAAAACAGCCTCTACATTTTGAATGAAGGCCTAATGCCCTAGTGATTTATCAAATAACCCAAATATGTGGTTCCATAATAGAAAAACTTACATTTATCTAATCTAAATCATAATTGATACTTATTGGCTAGCTGTAAAACCTCACGAAAAATACAGAAATGGTCCTCTAATGTTTCTGTGGCAATTACAATATCATCGAAATAAATCAAAATTTTGTTTTCTTCAATCATTTCATTAAAAATAGTTTGGGTGAATTTACCGAAAACCCTAGGTGCATCTGCCAAACCGAATGACATGCGTAAGTATTCAAACTGACCCAAAGGAGTTACAAATGATGTGTACTTAATTGAAGATTCAGCCATTTTCCCATGATGAAAACCATTTTTCAAATCTAGCAATGTGAAATATTTTTTGTCCTTCAATTGATCCAAATGATCCTCTATAACTGGGGTAGGAAATTTACATTTTACAGTTAATTTATTCAGTTCTCTATAATCAACACATAGGCGTAAGTCACCACTTTTCTTTCTAACTAATACAATAGCACTAGCGTAATGGGAAGTACTAGGTCTAATAATGTTTTGACTGATTAGGTCATCAAGAATGACCTGCAGTTTTTGTTTTTCACTAAATGACAACCTTCTTGGCGTAAAAACTATAGGGGTGTTGTTCAGTTACACTAAAGGTTAATTTAGTACTTATATGCATATCTTTTGCAACTGAAAAGGGCTCTTGTACATAGTCAATATTCATAATTTGTTGAATGAAAGCTATATTTGCTCTAAGGGGGAAGTTTGAATACAATTTTGAGTAATAGTGACAGTATCAGTGAGTGTTATTGATAAATCTGGTTTTAAAATAAAGTCACGTCCCAATATAGCGGCGTACGACATGGTGCTATCAGGAACTACATAGAATTTTATTAATTATATCCTTTTGAAACATGCCTATGATACTCAATGGTGACCCATTTATACCAGTAAAATTTAAGTGATTACCACCTTCAGTTATAATGAAATCATGTGGAACAAATTTATTTTTAATTAAACTAATAGGTGATCCACTATCTAATAATGCTAAAATACATAACTTGCATAAGTCTTGATCATTGTATAAAGAAAATTCAACACTTACAGTAAAAGGTCCGTTAATAGATAATGTTTGCACCATGTTGGTGGTGCTATCTGATGGCGTATTTCGGGTTGGGCAGTTCTTGATTTGATATCCCATCAAACCTCAGTGGAAACAGGAACCTCTTTCACGCTTCGGTTTAGTGCACTCTTGTGCACGATGGCCACTTTGATTACAATTGTAACACTTGTACACCCTGCTTACTATAGCTGATATTGATACACTTATCTGGATACTGGAAGAGGGCACGCTTGATGAACTGTTGGTACAAGGATGGAAACTACTAGATCCCATGTTCTCCTTCACCACATTATTTATGCGGCTGACTAAATCCTCTAGGGTATTTACATCCTGCAGCATCATTCTAGCTTAGCTTTGTAGAGTGCTGTTGTCAAATCCATCAATAACATAATGTATCATTTCGACCTCTAATACACCAGAGTTATTGCCTAAGGTCATAGTAAGGTTATAGTAATTTGCAAATTTTTCACCTGCTTTCCATCTCCTCTTCTCAAATGCCTTTCTAAGCTTCACTACATCCTTTTTGCAGGCGAACATTTTCCTCATTTCAGCCTGGAGGGCCATCCAATCCATTGTAACATAATCCACCTTCAAGTTAAACCAATGTTTCGCTTGTCCTACAAGTTTTCCTATCCCTATCACCTGTATTACTGCGTCGGGAACACCGTAGACATTCTGAACAGCGGCTAGTCGTTCCAGCCAAATGTTAACATCCATACTGCCGGCAGAAAACTCGGGTAATAAGTTGCTAAAGTTCCTGGAAGTTGCATCTCCAACGCGAGTGGTTCCAGTATATTGTTAATCCTCTATTCTTCTTTGATCCTGGCATAACATAATAGCACGGACAGTAGATTGGATTAGCTCCTCTACAGATATAAACGAAGGGGTTAACTGAGCCGGTGGAGGCATGGCCCCATTTTCTATAGCTTCTGAATCACTCATAATTAATTTGTTGGGTGCGTATTCTTCTATTGAATAACTCGTATCTCATTTCTGAGTTGTGGGGATTGCAACATTAATAAAATAAAAACTGTTTAATAACTGAATAATAATGAATTTTATTTCAATTTACACATAACCATTACAATCGATCTTAATCTACCAACTGCCGCTAAAAATTCATATGCCACTTGCCATCCCCTTCTCCTTCTCCCACTCTGGTCTCGACCTACAGTGGTTAGCCAGACACTTGGATAACGAATTAATCACTACAGTATCGAAATGTTATAAATATTTTTTGCATTTCCCCATAAACGGACAAGCCTGATTTTACATTGACTCTTCTCAATTATTCAATTAAATTGTAGCAAAAATGTTTTCTTTTATTGAAAACGAAAAGAAATCATGTTGGCAATATCTTTGTTTAATTGTAGTATTACAAATTTGAAGTACAGAGTAAGTAGGTAATTTTTATATTTATTCTAATACAGAATGTATAATTTTCCACTGACCCCACTTAATAATTCAAATGAATTGTATCAAAGAAATGCTAATTAATTAGGTAAACTATAAAAATGTTTATTATAGCAATAAATAGACATGTTCGCTTTATCATTGACCCTCATTAATTATTCAAAAAAATTGCAGTAAAAATAACCCTGTGTTTTCATTGAAAGATATAAATAAGAAATATTTTATGAAAGTATTAATAAAATTATTATTATAAATTTAATGTATTTGTCTTAATTAATATATGAGCAGTTTTGGAATAGGTAGCACCACGAGTATGTTAGCGAGTTACAACACAGCCAGAAATGGAAGAATAATGTGGGTACTCTAAAAATCGGTCAACTAGTTCTGGTGAAGGACCACAATATTTCCCCCATGGAAGTGGCGATAAGGAAGAGTATCGCACCTCGTCGAAGGCAAAGAAGGTATGTTCAGAGTAGCTGCTATAAATACGGCCGACAGAGTTATCACAAAAGCAATCGTCCGGAATTGTTCTCTTTCTATTGAAAGCTAAAGTTTCTAAGGTCGGGGTCATGTTCAGTGCGGCCCCATCCATTGACTTCCCTTAGTCCGAGTTAAATTTGTTCATGTTGTACAGTTTAAGTAGTTTAATAAATAATACATCAAATGTTTTAAATAAGTGCAATTACTTACCAGCCTATACAGTTCACATGGCTTGACCAAAAATATCGATAGACTAAAAAGCGTCTTCAATTTTACCGCTATGAATAAGCTGTAATCAGCATCTATGAAGAAACGTAGCATTGTGGAGATTTATTTCAAAATAAACATGAGAATTGAAATTATTAACATTTTTAATGAGATTTATAAACATTTAATAAAATAAAAACTAGCTAACCTATTGTGTGCTTCCATTAAAACTGAATGAAAAATAACTTATGAATTCTATCTACTCAAAAATTACGTATCAAAAATTGAATACAATGATATCACCGCGATTTTTTAATTAGGTATACACTTAAGATTCCAAAAAATATTGTCCATAGTAAACACACGCCCACTCCATTGATAACTTGGAAATTGTCTAAAGACCATCCTCTTTTTGATACATTTCTTAATGATTCTATAGACATTGTAAATGGCAAGCACCTCGAAAATATTCTTAAGCTTGGAGGCATTCCTTCAGTTGGCCACATCAATCCTAAAGAAATGAAAATGTTAAATACATTTTTTGTAAAAATATGTATTCATACTAACTTATAATCAAAAAAAAAGAAAATTGTGAACTATAATTTCTTGATATACTATACTAAATGATTCTATACTGCTATTACATTTATTTGTCATAACAATGGAAATGTTCATAACAGACCTTTCAAAAAATATATTAATTCAATGCTTAATACCTTTTCAAAATTTTATCAAACACTTACTCAATGTAAATTTAAGCTAGAATCTGATTTAAGCATTAAGAAATGCGGCAGTAAACTAGAATTATTAGTTTAAAAAAATGTTATTCAGTTTTTGGGAGTATTGTGACTTCTACTGGGATGTTGGCAATCATGGTTATAATTACGATTTTTGCAACTTTATAATATTGAAACTTAAATGATTATAAGTTACTCAATAGTTTTGACTTGCTAATATGACATGTTATACATATATAATATTAGGGATGGAGGGATGTTTGTGAAAACTTTTTCCGTTAATTTGATAATAGGTAGATAATTCATGATAATTTTGAAAGGGATTATTTATAAGAAGTATATCACAGATTGGCAAAATATATTTTCATATTTCCACATTTATGGAGTGGAAACAGGAGATGAGCCTTGTTGTCCAAATGATTGAAGTTTTCATGTCAACAAATCCCATTATCTTGCTATCTATTTAATACTTAATTTCACAGCCTTTAGCAGTAACTGGCCAATTGAATTATATTATATTAAATGAAATTGACTGTCTCGGCCCTTACTTCGTGGAATATGCTCATATTAGTGTTTTTAAATGAAATCAAGGTCTCTAGTTAATTCCACAATATAATACAAGTTATTGAAAATTCTAAAAAATTGACAATTGTTTCGATAAATCAATATCATCGATGATATTGATTTATCGAAACAATTGTCAATTTTTTAGAATTTTCAATAACTTGTATTATATTGTGGAATTAACTAGAGACCTTGAGTTTCATTAAAAAACACTTATATTATATTACATTAGAATATCAATCAAAACAAGACTAGTGACCCGGTGTTGTTAGATCTATATCCAGGAAGTTACTCCATCTCCTGTAAGAAATGCCAGATACATTCTAGACCCTCTATGGACAATAGTAAGAAAATAATCCTATGATATGGATGCATGAAAGATTGGGTCATGATCAAGATCTTCCCCAAAAGAAAAGAAGCTGAATATACAGAATAGTTTTTAATCTCTTTTTTCATTTGTTCCGAAGAAAAAAATTACTTACCGCTCAACATCATCATAGGAAGAAATATTCCCGTTAATACTGTATTGGCCATGGAGTGATCTGTACTAATCACAGAAACCCAAAAACCTAAAAAAAGTGAAATAATAGGTCGGTGATGCTTTATCATTATCAAAACGATACACAAATAGCCAAAAAACTCGAAATATCAGTAAACATTTAATTACATAATTGATCATTGAAGAGTGAAGTTAAAATTGCATCGGATAATTGCGTTATGTGTAAACAAGAATCGATTTTGAATTGTGAACAGTTTTCAAAGTTAAGCATTAACTATCGTACCTATTAAAAAAGTACAAGAATTAAAACTTTGTATAAATTGTCTAAAGCATGGCCACAGTAAAGTATGTAGGAGTTACCCCTGTAATACATGTTCTTTAAAGCATCATACGTTATAGCATCTGCAGTACAATAATTCCCAAAATAGTACAGTGCAACATGAAAATAGTGAAAATTGTACGGATGCAGACGCGAACACACAGTCGAAAAATGTTAATAGTACCAGCGCAAATGTATCCACCAATATTCAAAAAGCTACAGAAGTACAAGAAAACAGTACAATATTACTGTTTTAAATGAAACTGTTTCTAGATAATTCCACAATGTATTGAAAAATGTTAAAAATTCTAAGAAATTGACATTTGTTTGGATTTTGCAAGGACAAGGAGTTAAGGTTTCCAAATGTTGGATAGCTTTGTTTGTGTGCATTAGCACCCGTGCCATACATTTGGAATTGGTCGCGGAGTTATCTGAAGATGCATTTATGACTTTAAAAAGGTTTATATCTCGCCTTGGCAAACCTTCATTGATCGTTTCGAACAACAATCTAAATTTTAAGGCTGCCAGTCCACAACTTTCTAGTTTAGGAGAATTTTTAAAAGAAAATCGTAATGATATTGTGGAAGCAGCCTCTACTTATGGTATAGAATAGAAATTCATACCTTCAGATTCGCATCATTTTGGAGGAATTTGGGAGGCGGGCGTAAAGTCCAGTAAATTTCATTAACAGCGTGTGATGGGTAAAAGTTTGCTGACGTTTGAATAACTGTACACCCTCCTGACGCAAGGGGAAAGCAAGGGGAAGCGGTGCTAAACTTACGTGCACTTGCCCCTTTATCTTCCAATCCTGTTAACTTAGATCCGATAACTCGGGCTCACTTCCTCGTCGGAAAATCGTTACAAAGTTTACCCGAATGTGACCTGCAAAGTGTAGCCGAAAATAGATCGAACCGTTTCCAGTTAATTACCCAAATGAGACAGAGTTTTCGGTCAAGGTGGTAAAAGGAATTTGTGTCGGAAACAGAGAATAAAATGGTAGAACAATCAAGATCAGTTGAATATCGGAACACTAGTGATTATAAGAGAAGATAATGTCCTTGCTACGCACCGAAGATTGGGACGCCAGCCTCGTGTATTTGAAATAAAATAAAATATTTAAAAACCAAGTACCAATTTCCACTGCACGGTCGAGAAACGATTGTGATTCGTGGTCAAGGTTATGTCGGCAAAAAGAGTCTAGCTGGAGAAGTGAGCTTTTCACGAGAGATCATATCATGTATTCGTCCGATGTCCGATTATCAACAATTAACAACAGTGACCATTGACCAGCTTTACGTCGTAGTTTGCAAAATTAAATATGTTCTTCTCTTTATATGTATGCCAAGTGAATAAATGTTACAGTCCATACAAAGTTTGAATTATTAACAATTGGTATTAACTGCTGTTCCGATTTAAAAAATCATACCTGAAATTCAATTCATTATATTTACATCAACATCCCACTACTAATTATGCAACCTCCCATTCGAACATATCATCAACTTAGCGACCCTGTAATACCCTGTCACGTAGCACTCGTTCTAGAATATTCTAAAGTACCTACCCCCTTCACCTCCCATACACTTCACATATAAATAAGACGAAAGCCACAATTCGCCTCACTTGTTCCAGTCCATCGTTAGAGGAAGGTGTAATAGCAGAGTTGGTCACTGAGTCAAACCAACTCGTAGTCGACTTCACCGGCAACTTGGACGCCTCCACCAAAAAATTTACGAACCCTCGTGTTCTGTCGAACTTTGTAGTTCGACAGTTCTTGTAATACTTAGGAAGTGTTACAACTGTTTCTTTTGAAACAAATTTTTTTATTTATGAACCCTGAAGAAACCCGCAAATTCCACAACACAAAAAATCCACACCAGACGTAGGAAGGATATTAACCCAGGTAAATATAAAACACCCTCGAAAGTTAATAAGTCAGGACACCCTTAACTGGGGAGGCAACTCCCTCCAGCAGTGAGTCCGCTGTTGGTATTAACTTTCCCAGCCATCCACACCCATTCATAACCAAAAGCATCCATAATGTCCTCCAGACGCTCCCGCAGATCACGACGCACCACACCCCAAACCACCACAATCCAATTAACCGAACTCGCCACCCTCAACCAAGCTTTTTACGAACTCGAAGAAGAATATAATAACCTGGACCCCATTTTCGACCCCACGGAAGCCCGATACCTACGAGACAAACTTGACGAAATCGGAAATGCAATCAGATACTATACACCCTCACTTGAAGCCTCCAACCCACCTTCCCCAAACCCTCAAAAATCCTCCACATCAAACCCAAACCCCTCCACGTCAACCCCAAGATAAACAGACGAAATGCACCACATCTCCAGACAAGAATCTCCCTATTCATCCCCCCTCAACTATCAAAATTTCTTCACGCCAACCTCAAACCCCCAAAATTCTCCCACGTCAACCCCAAACCATTCCGCTTCAACCTCAATACACACTTCCATTCCACCCCTCCTCAGGACTCCCCGAAGCCCCTCACCCAAAGCCCTTCTTGACGAAATCGTAAGATAACTTAATGATCCCACAACCGACCCCGCGACAGCCCTACACACCCAACAACTACTTGAGAATCTCTCAAATTCCCTTAGTCCATATTCATCTATACTTCAAGCCTCCAATCCATCTTCCACAAACCCTTAAAACCCCTCCACATCAGCCGCAAACCATACCGCTTCAACCTCAATACACACTTCCACTCCACCCCTCCTCAGGACTTAAGCCTCCTCTGTAAGTTCCCCAACCTACACTCCCTCAATTGTCCAAGAACCATCCATCCCCGGCGAGGATGGTTTCACCCTCGTCGGTAAAACAAAAACCCGATCAACCCCAGCCCCTACCTCCCTCAACAACCCCACACCAACCTCCGCCAACAACACAACAAACTCTTAACCTCAGAAACCTCCCACCCCAATATTCAACCCAAAAATCTCTCTTCACCCTTTTAAACACCCTCGAACTCCTCAACGGACACATCCTATACCTCAAAGCCAACTTCAATAGAACAGCCCTCCTTAAAACCTCCTCCACGCTATCAGCCAACACAATCCTTAGAAGAATCCAAAACTCCACTGGTGACCCCAACATCAATATTCACGTTCTAAACCCCACTCAACGTCCACCCCAACCAGTCAAAACCCTAATTCCCTCCTTCTCACTTGTCTGCAGGAATGTAGACCCAACGATCCCTCTCGAAGAATTCGAAGAAATTCTTCACGATCAAGAATTCCCGTTCACCAAAACTTGGCGAATTATCGCCAAGGCCACAAATAAACCTACTTCGATGTTCCGCATCATTACACATTCCGAGATCCATTACTACCAAGCCCTCTCTTCTGGCATTTCATTATTTGGCTTTCCACACCAGTGCGAACCATCCAACGCCAACCCTCTGCCCCCCGTCCCAAAATATTGCAACCGATGCACCAAACCCGGACACTCTTCCGATTCTTGTCGATCTCAACCGATTTGCCCTTCCTGCGGCCAAACCGGCCACCGCACCGAAAAATGCCCCAAGTCCGGTACCCCTACTTGCACCAATTGCGCCGTTTTCCACCCTCGCTGCTCCCATAGGATAACCACACCAAACACCCCCCAAGAAACCGCCCCAGTCACCCTTCGAACTCTCTACAGACTCCAAAATCGTCATAGAAATCCTTACCGTCACACTAATGAATGCCATTACCAACTCGAGGGACATCATAGCCGACACTCTTCGTCACCTAATTCCGTCCATCTATCGACACCACAGCTCTATCACAAACATAGGCAGGCGTGCTCACTCCGCTTTCACCCCCATCAGGAGTGAAAGCACTTCCACTTAAACCCGCGAGCCCCAACCCCTCCCGTCGGTGCTGCAGGTTTTTCACGTTTTTTCCTGTAGCATGGTGAATTTATTCACTAGCCAAATGGGCCGACATCGACGAAGTTTTTAGATTTAAAATTATTATTGGAAACCACATTCAATTCAAATCAATCCTACATAAACAAACAGCCTCGCCTCGAATTCTTCAGCGAGCCATTCGCCTCTCAACATCAGCACCAACACAACCCCCCAACCCCAACCGAACGCGTACACAAACCCCAAACAAAAAAGCCTCCAACCCCGCCCTGCAGAGGAACCGCATCCTATATCAGGGCCTTATCTCGAAAACCCCCAAAACCAACTCAAAACCAACAAACCTTCCAAAAACTCTCTCGAACTTCTCTTTCTCTCTCTCTCTCTCTCTCTCTCTCTCTCTCTCTCTCTCAATTCGCCCCGTTCTCATCAAATCACAGTCCAAGCATGTTGTATACTCTTCCGCAATTACCGGCAACGCCCTAAATTTATATAGTAGGCAAAACGCCTAAACCTCTAAACTAAATAAGTAGAGTTTCTAATTGCAATGAAGTGAACGAATTAATTACTACTATAACCAAATCTCAACCTATTACATCATAAAAAGAAATAATTAACTCAAACACAACAAGAAAGTGTTCAACTACGTTAAATAGTAAATTACTAATAATAGTTTAGACTTGCGCAATAATCAATGGTCATTGCTTCATTTTTATCTACTAACTGAAGAGACGACTTGTAAAGATCACACCATCTCACCTCTACTTGTGAACCAAAATGTAATTTACTAATAAACAAGAAAACACAATGACCTTCCACACTCACGATAATCACAAACTGAAATATAGAACAGAATTTATAATCTGCCGTGAATTTTTTGGGGATGTGGAGTTATGAGTATTTTGCCAGTAAGGAGGTCATTTTTAATCGAATTACTTAGTAAATTTGTCGTATATTCAAGTTTTAAGTGCATTTCAACAAACATCATATGTTATATTCATTTTTGTACACCAGTCATTAAAAGTGACGTTTTTAATGCCTCCCTTGAGTTTTAATAGTGTCCGTTTACCAGGTAAAGTGTTAAAATTATTTTTAACACTCGTGTTAAAAGGAAAATCCTTATAAACGAACATTTTTAAAGCCGATGTTAAATTTATCTTTTAGCTCAAAAGCAAAATTTTCAATAAAATTTTATAACCAACATAAACAATAATTATTGCATAAGTATAAAAATTAATATGAAATGTTAATAGTGCATCTGGAACAATTGCTAATATTAATGCCTTGCAACGTAGGTAGAAGTGGTTTGTAACGAATTTGAGCTAGAATTGGAAATTTCATTGTTGCCAGTTATTTATTTTATTTTTTCTACTTCCGTTACTAAAACCGCATTTAAAACACGGGTTTGACATGCGCAAATTGACTCATTAAACACTAGCGTTTAAATGCGAAAAGTCACATCTCGTTTATCTTTTGTTTTTTAAACGTCACATCACGTGTATCCTTTGTATTTTAAATGTAATGTTTCGTGATAATTTGGTTGTTCTCTGTCATTTCATTTGTTAGTCAGCCATCGACCGCCATGTTATGAATATAATTAAAATACCTAAAATTATTTTATTCCTGCGGGCGAAGAAAAAGTATAGTAAGCACCTCGCGTTAAAACGACTTTGTTTCACAAGGCACTCGTTCCGTTTCGCTTCACTCGTGCCTAATAAAACTCGTGACTAAAGTAACCTTTTTGACACTAGGTACTTAATACATTTTCTTTATTTACAATCGTAAGTCAACTATATAAACATGGGTGTTTGGAATATATACAAAAGATCGTCCCTTAAAAACGGCTGAAAATCAGGGTTTCAAAATCGTACAGGTGTTAGTTAATGAGAGGCAGCAACATGACAGATGTTGTTTGTATGATCGTACGTTTTGATTATAATTTTTTATGAATGAAATAGGGTTTAACCCCTAATTCGATGGTATAAGATGTTTGGAATTTAACAACTAGTTATGTGAATAGATTACCACGCAGAAACCTACACCCACTATCACGGTGGTCTCCAACGCGACTAGCGGCTCTGAGTGTATTTCGAAGGTTTGTTGGCAGACAGTTATTATAAAAGCTTTTGGATATTTTTTATTATGAATTCCTTAATAGTGGGCATGTCGGCTTGTTGTTGCCAGTTATTGCTTGCCGGGAAGTGGATGGGATTTCGAAATCTGCTGTAGTGCAGAATCTTATAGCTGAGAGAATTCTATGAGCTATAACATTTTTCTGATTAATGGACTCGTCGATATAACCTTCAGCGACTGCAGTAGCCTTCCATCCGCCGTGCTTTTTGATCTGCGTAATATTTGTCCCTGATTCTGCTAGCAAAGAAGCGGAGGATCTTCTGAAGCATTGCCCTGTAAATTGGTTTTCATCCGGTAGTCCCAAAAAGGCAGTAATGGTAGAGGACATTTTTCCAAATGTATTTATACCTAGTGGCTGAACTACATTTTGGTATATGGGATTTGAATAGCTAATGAAGTATTGTTCCATTCAATGTTTTCCACTACTAGCTCACAAAGCTCTTCTCGCCCATAAGCTCCAAAGAGGCCAACAATGGTTGTCACTTTAATTGCAAAGTATTTATCACCTGGAGCTTCGCTTATAAACTTCTCAACTTGTACGTGGGTTACAGTTTTTAACTTCTTGGGGCGTTCTCCTTCATTTCTGCATTTTAAGAATGCAATTACCTTATGATACTTGCTTACATCAACACCTTGTTCAATTATAGCAGGCTTGATTTTAGCATTGAAAATGTACTCCACAAAGTTGACGAGTTCTATATTTCTGATTTTTCTTCTACATAGGCTAAAAGGACAGTTTTACTGAAGTTTCCTTCAACGTTCTTCAGTCTACACGTCAACACATTCGGCATTTGTGTCAAGGATTTGAATAATTTTGCCTCACATGCGGCATTTTGCTTTGCGATTATATAACATGCGGTATTTTAGGCTAGCAAAAACCTTGTCTTACGCTTGATATTTGTTAAGATCCATTCCCGTTTTGTGAGTAATTTATATTTTTGTGGATCGATTCCCGGTTGTGAGTTATTTATTTGATATTGGGCTACTTACTGGTAAGTAAATATTTGAATGTATAACGAATAATTACAGCTTGGCATTAATGCAGTTATTATAGAAAAAAAAGTTGGGTAAAGAACGCGGCGGAGTCGAATTGTCTCCCAAAATAAAAATATTACCTGCTCTCAAAAAGGTGACGGTCGAATTGTCTCCCGGATGATTTTAATCCGTAATTAGCATAAGTACTTATAATACCTTAAAATCTAAACGTTGTTGCCAAATCGATCTTACTTATATCTTGACGAAATATTTGGAATGGTATTTCCTAATTTTGTTAAAATAAAACAGTACCTAGGAAATTATAATTATTTTATTATAATAAAACAAAGGAAAATATACAATGGTTTACTTATATATATATATATATATATATATATATATATATATATATATATATATATATATATATATACTTATATATTTCAAGACAATAATATTTACAAAAATGATATAAAAACTTTTTCACTCTACACACTTATAATACAAATTAGATTCTGCATTTAAAAGAAATATTTTTTAAAAATTGAAAATTGGTAATCCTGCCGTCTTGTAATTTTTCTAAATTATCTTCCAAAAACTTTTTTTTCATTAATACTTTTCGATCATATACTTTGACCACGGTATCAATACTTTGAAGCTTAATATAGGTATCTATTTGAAAATCTAGAAGAACTTTTATAAACTGGTTAAAATTTGGGTGTGTATTATAAAATGAAGCATTATAACGCGAATGAAAAGATTCGCATGCGTTTGTTGTCCTTTTTAAAGAAGAAGAGTTTTCAGCCCAAATGTTAGGAGGAAAGGTAGAAATTTCATCTATGTAAGTTTCAACTAAATGGTCATTAAATTTAATCACCCTCTCATCATCTGGTTGAATTGCAATGAGATCAAGAACAAAGCAATCGCCAACGTCTTCTGCTTTAAGGAATGGTAAACCAAAAATATAAGTAAGGTATTTAGTTATATCTGTTTCTAAATTGTCTTTTAACTGATACTCGGTAGAAAGTCCTAAACTTTGAATTTTTCTATACCAACTTTGACCTAGGTGAAATAGACATCCCTTAATTTCTGTTTTTGGAAAAATTTCGCGAATTGCTTTGTGTATTGCTAATTCAAAATCTGAAGTTATAGTTTTTGGAAGAAAGTCGTGACCTGTTGTAGATAGATATATTTCTTTTAAATATTGTAAAGCTAATTTATACGATACTGTATTTTTATTTTTTAGAAGAAAGAAAACCAAAGGAATATAATGATTATTTTTAAAGCCATGAATGGTAAACAATTGTAAAAAAAATTTAGGGCAATAATCGAAAGTGCCATCAACATATAATTCACTTATTTCTTTTAGAGCAATAATATTTGTTTTACATGAAAACATGACTATATTATTTATTTCATCATTTTTAAGAATAAAATATTCGGCCCTATTAGTTTTTAAAGTAACAGAATTTAATAAACTATGAAATTCAACTATATTAGTTGGAAGTTTTGATGCAATTTTGGACCTAGCAGTATACATATTTTTTCTCATCCTTTCAACGTCATGAGTAGTAATAGTTTCACAATGGGATTCTCTTACCTCCTTTCTAATTAGGCCCATTGGTTTTGCCGAAACATCTTCTATTGCTTTAATTTTTACAGCATTGCTTAGAGTCTGCCTATTTAGAAGTTCTTCTGATAATTTCTCATGGTTGTGGTTTAAAGAAGATTCGATCACTTCTGGACGGTCCAATTTTGTTTTAACAAAAGCTTTGCACTGCGTTTTCCTGGACGCACAAAGCCATCTTTTTAGAGTGTCTCTTGCTAATAACTTGTGGAATGAAAATTTAAACCCATCGATCACTAACAAATCTTTGCCTTTTTCACTTTTAATTATTGTAGCCTCCATTATACGTATAGTTTCACTGTACCACTTTTAACTATTCAACAACTTCGTAAACAAACTTTACAACCTCTGAAACTTGTGAAGAATATGTGAAATATGGTTTACTATTTTTAATACCACCCTTTATAAGGCGAAGGAGGGAAAGTACTTTCAAACGATAATGTGAAATTAATGGTATCTACCTGTTTTTGGATTTGTAAAATGTTGATGGATTAACTTAACATTCTTTTAATGTTTAATGTAAGGATTATTTTCTTACTTTTCTATTTCAAGGTAGTTAAATGATTCTCATATCCTGAGAGACATTTTACAAAAAGAAAAAGGTATCAATAGTTCAACGTACTTTTAAAAATAAAAATTTTGATTTGGCAACAACGGTGTACTTTGTGAAAATTAATACCTTTTAATGTATATTACCTTGGGAGACAACTCGATCTATGATGGGAGACAATTCGACCTATAAAAAAACTACCTGCTCAAGACGGGAGACAACTCGTCCTTGCCCAAAGAACGAGTTTAGCAATTTAATTTCCGAATGTGCTTTTTCATCAACTTAGCGATCCTGGGTCTATCTCATCCCACGATCTAGAACCCTCTTCACTTTGGGGAACTTTATATAAACGAGAAATACCAATTTAAGATGGAAAATATGATTTATTTTTTTGTCATAAATTGCAGTAATGGATTGATTATCAAGGGGGCATAAGATTACTGCAATGGCAGTGCTAGTCAATAATAATGAAAATTATATGAACTTCATCAACAATGAGTTTAAAAACAATGGAAGCTTGATAAATAATAGTAACTCGTTACAGAATAATGTTATAGCCAAATATACTACCGGAAATTATGGGTTAAGTCAAAATGAAATGGAAGTTTATTTGGACAAGCAGTAGTACACGAACACTTATTCGTTACAATAATACGGAGTTGTTGAGGAAGTGTTAGGTGTTTTACGATTTCAATTTAACATGAATCTTAAGATCTGACGTGGATGCTTTAGAAATCGACATAGATTTACTTGAAATCGTATATAGATGAGAACTTCATGCCATTGAATGTTTACTATAATGGTAACTCCAATGAACACGGAGAAAATATAGATCAAGACGTGTATAAAGTCAAAATTACATTGATAAAAAAAGGAGAAACAAGGAAAGGATATTACATCCAAAAAGGAACGAAAATCATTTCGTGAAAACAACTGAAAAGTCGAGCATGGAACTAAACCTTCTTGCCTACATTGTCGGACCAACTGCATGGAAAAATCTGATGAAGGGGACCGCCCGGAAATCAACAGCCAATTTTGGAATTTATGTTTTTCGAAACGTCAATTGTACATCATTACACACATAGAACGAATTTCTATAAAGAAATTTGGAAAATAGCACTGACAAAAATGCCAAAACAAATATGGGAATTTAAAAAAATTCAAGGACAACTTTAGGATATTTACAAACCAATCATAGCGTACTAAAACCGATTTATAGAGACTGTGGCGACAGTCTGCTAAGTACTGTGAATTCTTTAGCTGTCCTGAAAAAAAGCAACCCAAAGAAAATCGATAGGCAGTTAAAAATGGACCATATTCAACAATATTTCACACTACAGGAGAGAATGCTTATATCTTCCTAGCGATAATATAATCGTTGATATGAATAATAATTTTCTGGAAAAAATCCAAGGATCCAATGTTCGTATTAGTTATTTCGCAATAAAGTGCCCAATGATATGAACAATGCTTTTACAAAAATTGAGCACGAAAAATATGAAAAGAGCGAAATTTATTATCTTCGCCGAAAGGGGGAACATCTTTCGGATGAGTCGGAATGTGAACAGTGTGTGTCTTGGCAAAACTACAAATCAATGACCAGAAGTGCTAGAGAAGCCTACAAAAAAATACGTCGCTGAATCCGGCTAATGACAGCAAAGTCAGTAGTGTTTTGAAGGTCTCTGCATGATTCCGAAGCTTGATATGTTTAAGCTAGTAGTGTTTTGTCTTAGACTAAGGTAAACCTGGGTAAGAGTGAACGCTTTTTTGATTAGTGCCAATGTAAAGCATTACAACTTCCAAAATATATGTCTATTAAATTTCATATTTCAAACATAGATAGTATGAGTATCTGTCTACATGACTTTTGAGTTTTGCGAGTTAAAAGCAAAACACTTTTACTCACCTTTTTTTCTTTTTTATTTGTCCGGTGTTCACACTTGCCCCACAAAGTGGGACAAGTGTGAATGCGGCTCATGTTGTCTACAATATAAGGTGTTTTCAGATAATTTGGGGCAAGTGTGAAATACTGTTAAAAAAGCTACAATTTCGTTTTTGAAACACTTTAATATCTAAAATAGTTAAAAAGTTATGAACTTTTCAAAATGAAATATAACTTAAGTGCCTAAATTAAAATTTGCCAAATCTACTGAGAAAATGAATGTGTCTCCTCTGCGACCTATCTTGGGGTCTGGCAGGCTTATTATCATCATTTCTTTATTAATCGTATCAATATCGTCTATATCGGGCCAAGAAAATGTTTTTCTGCCGAATTTTAAAAATTTCACTTCCCATCCTTCATCAGTTTCGTTCAAAATGTTGCCAATAAAATGTCTTATTCTCTTCTTGGTTTCATATTGAACTACCACCCATTTGCCGTTTTCGATATTAGTTTGCTCTTCTTCGATTTTTTTGTCCAGAGTTTTATCTGTATCCAGCTGTTCTTCTGTATCAGAACTCTCTGGGTCCAGTTATCTGCTCAATCAATTATTACAGAGAAATCGTCCACCTCTTCATCTGTAGATTCGATGTCACTTTCTTTCTGGATTGTATGCTTTTTATTAACTTTTTGTCGGATAACTTTCTTAGTCTTAGTCGCTTTTTTCTCTTCTAGCGTAGCAAATACCTGTGCTGCAGTGATGACTTCTGCTACACATGCTTTTTTTGTACCTGGCCACTCTTATTGTTTTCAAAAGAAGCTCTTCAAATGATAATTTTGATGTGGATCGACAAGTTGCAGCTTCTATATTTGGAATTTGTTCGACATTTTGGTTTTCTTCAACATTTTGGTTTCCTTCGACATTTTGGTTGTCTTCGACATTTTGATTTTCATCGACATTTTGGTTTCCTTCGACATTTTGGTTGTCTTCGACATTTTGATTTTCTTCGACATTTTCGTTTCCTCCAACATTTTGGTTTTCTTCTCGTCTCCCAACAGCATTATCTGAGGTGTGTTTTCTGTACCTTCTCACACATTCAGGATCATATTTGTCATCAAATATGACCTGCCGATCAAATGGCTGTATACCAGCTTTTACAAAACCATTACTAATAGTGATAGGCTTGTGGTCCTTCCAGGCTTGACCGATCATTGCCGAAAATTGTTTCATTGGTATTTTAATTCCCACATTTCTCCTTTGCCAAGCCACTAATCTTCCATCCCATGTACCCTTGAGTGATCTGAACACTGATATATCTAGTGGCTGAAGAAGGTGGCTCGTGTGTGGGGGAAGTTTGAGAACTGTTACACTATTGGCAGTTGCCAATTCTATTAGGGAAATGCTAACATGGGTGCTATGACCATCATCAATAATCAGAACAGGTCTGTGTGGTCCCAGAGCAGGCAGTAGAGTTTTTTCAAAGTAATTTAAAAAAATGTTTGTCTCCATCCAGCCTTTTTTGCTGGCTGTAAATGACATTCCCGTATACGAGTCTTCTTCATTTGGAACCCAGGCATCCCAAATATTCTTCCCCTTATATACAATGAGTGGAGGGGCTTTTAATCCGGAAGCAGATACAGCAGCTAAAACAGTTGTATTTTCCCGGCCCGGACCTGACACGGTTCTATAACAAGCTTTTTCCCTTGCACCAACAATTTTTGTTTTATAAGGAAAGAACTCTCATCTAGGTTCCAAATTTGTTCGGGCTTTTATGAAGTGATAAATCTGTTAAAGTTTGATTCAAAATATCGAAATGTGTCATCTTTTTTCGGGCGTACTCAACTGATTGGAGCTTCTTTATACTCAGGTGGTGACGTATTTTGAAGTTTCTGAACCAATCATCACCAGGTATGTTGTTCTTGAATGGTGTCTTAATATTATTTTATTCAACATAACTTGCAACAACCACCAGCAATTCTTTTCTCGTGATTCCATAGCCCCACTTCTCAAGTGTGCGAAGAGCATTTGCTAATTTGATTTCATCCTCTTTTGGAATCACTGTAGAACGGCCTTGTGTCTCGCTTTTTTTTCCTCGGGTACCTTTCAGGTGATAAAATAGAGGGGTTTTCGGAATATGATATAATCTATGGGCTCTATGTATGGTTAGAGCACCGCGTTTAATTTCAGTCCCAGCTAAATTTATATCTTCCTTTGAATAAACCCCTCCTCTGTTAGTTTTTCTTATGTAGACTCTTGGCATATTCTGAAATGAAACATTTATTTAAGTTTTTACACCGCAGAAATGTACGTATACACTTGCACTGATGAAATGTTCACACTTACCTCATTATGCGAAATTCTAAGGGGTAAGTGTGAACACGATATTTATCAACAGTACGAAAAAAAAAACCGAAAATGCATATATACTGTGTTAAACTATAACATATTACAAATACAATAGCAATAATTAAAAATAAATTACGTTGGTAAATGTATTTTTACTTGTATTTTAAAAATAACACGGTGCACTCATCTACTTTATAGCATGAATTAAATAGGTTATGCCGTGCCCGCCAATTATCGCACTGGCGTTCTTTTTAGCGGGCAAGTGTTCTATGATGATATACTACTACGAACAAAAAAAACGCACTTCTATCGGTGTACTCCTGTCATTTTAAAATGATTTGTTCACAGTTACCCCCGATTCACACTTACCCAGGTTTACCTTAATCGTTTTTAACGAAACATTTGTACCCGCATGACAGTTAGGGAAAACAGATGCCTTTGGCCTTTTTCCAGCTGTGTGACGCGTAGCGATTTCGACAAGGAAAAAAGAACATTTCGTAAACATATTTCATGCTTTTTTAGCAAGCTCGTGTCTATAAAGAGGTAACAGTTTGGCTGGATAATTGCGCGGTACAGAATAAAAACTGGTGCCTACTTTCCTACTTGGTTGTTTACATCATTAACTCTGAAGAAATATGTGCCGAATCCATAACATTAGAATATTTTAAGCCGCGACATACATCCAAGTCAGTACTTAGTTTCCACGGTTTAATAGAAAATGGGTTGAGAAACAGACCAAAGTATACAATTTTAAGGATTTTGTTGATGTGATGAAATCATGCAGTTCAAAAAACGTTTGCGTGAAAGAAATGCAGGAGAATAATTTTCGGCAGTGGCTCGATTTGTTGTCAAAGTATCAGTTAAATAAAAATACAAGCAACATACCAGTTGTAGTTCTAAGGGACATTTGTATTCTGCAAGCAAGGCGATATAAATATATATATATATATATATATATATATATATATATATATATATATATATATATATATATATATAAATGTATATATATATAAATGTATATATATAAACATCTAAATTTTTGGCAAAAAACACACCAAAAATAACTTTATAGTTCCAAAATCTCACAGTCCCCCCGTGGTATTACTGGAGACCGGAAACATGCCTATAGAGGAGCAGATGTGGAGAGCGATCACTTTTAAATAAACGCGAAAATAATACAAAACCGCAAATAAAGAAAGGAGACGCAAAAGTACAGACCAAACAGAAGGCTGCAGGTGGAGAGGTTGATAGATAACAAAACAACGAAAAGAAAATACGAAGAAGAATTGAAGAGATCACTAGAACAACAATAGAACCACAAAGTGAATGACGAATAGGAAACATTTAGAGGAAAGAAAAATAATCCCTCTGAAAACAAAAAAGGGATGAAGAGAAGAATGATTCGATACAAAATGTAGAGAAGAAATTAAGAAAAGAATACAAGCCAAACAAAAAATGCTACAAACTAGTACATATAAAGATAAAAGGCAGTATGAAGAACAAAAAAACTAAAAGGAATGGAGGACAGAATAAAACGTTGAGCAGAAAATTTTATAAACAACGAAATGAAGAACATTAATCAAGAAATAAAATATCATAAAGGGAAAGTTGGACAGAAAAGCATATGTATAAAAACACAAAAGGAAAGATCATAATAGATGAAAGCGAAATCGAACAAAGATTGGAAAAGTACTTTAAAGGAATATTAAATAACGAAAATTGGAGCGAGCAATGGGAGGAGCTTACAACCCAAAATAGGCATACTGACGGAAAAATATAACCACCACCAAAAGAGGAAATCTCAGAGACAAAATAAGGACAAATCCCCTTAGTCTCCATATCGTATTACTAAGAAATAAAAATAAAAAGTTGCAATTATTAATTAAATGACTTACCATATGCCATGCCGCAAACTCCTTGTAAATATACCATAACATATATCAACCAGATACTTCCAAAATATTCCTGCTGATATATCAAAAACACAACAAGTAACAATTCAGCAGTTTGTATAATACAGATGGAAGCTTGTATAATCAAGTGAGTTATGGTTATTTCCAATGAACTCACACCTGCAACTATTGATCTATCCCATACTCCATCATGTCTATCGGTTATGATGATCTGAGAAGTCATAATCGCGCCCATGAAAAACATAATTCTAGAAATAAATAAATTACTCCAAAATATTGGACGAAAACGTACGGATTACTTACGTCATAAGACTTCCTGGTATCATAAAAACAGTGTACGGTTCCTCCGGACCTCCATAAACAAAATTTATTTTTACCGGCAAATCACCGAAGCCTGTAGTGAAATTACAATCGTCAAATACTGAACTCTGGAACTTGGTATAAAGATCAACCAACTTTGATTTCAGTGTAGCTCCAATTTGCCTATCTAAAAAGAATATCCATAAAACAAATTATGTATTGTCAGTGACTCATTTTTTAATTCATAAAAACTTAGAGGAGAGCGGCTAAAAACTTAGGCCTTCTGCACACGGAGCGTATCGTCATAGACGCGTATTAGATGCTACGTACGCTTTTGTGCTGCTCACTTGTGTCACCATACATATAAATGCATAGTAGCGACACTCTCGACTCGTCCCTTTGAAGGCTTTGTGGATAATTTCGCCGACAACGTTCTAAGAAGTCGGGCAGTTGTTCACTGGCCGGCGGATTTACGAGGACTGCTGTCGTGCTACTTATATGGAAATATATACTGTATACTGCAGAGCTTCGTGTCGTATGCTCTAACGTGAACCCCTATATACTAAGCAAGCCGACGTCACCTGCTAGAAACCTGCTACTCTATAGGCGGATAGTCAAACACAACATTTGTGTCAGTAATATTCGAGATATTCTAATATTACTGACACAAATGTTGTGTTTGACTATCCTGCTGAATTTTGTTATATTTTCTCATGTTTCATTCAACACCTTTGCTGCCATGTTTGACATCTTTTCTTGGTTGTGCCGTACCGATGACGGCTAATGAGCCAGAAATATGCATGTCTGCGGTTACTACTCTTTTCAGTAGCCCCTTCTTCTATTTGCGTGCAATACCCACTAATCTATTCGTTGCTTATTGTTCATATGTCACGCACTATTCGTACATCTTGTTTATATATATATATATATATATATATATATAAACATATATATATATATACATATATATATATATATATATATATATATATATATATATATATAACAACAAGGAGATTAATGGGTAATTCACGCAAAAAGAAAAAGGGCTATTGAAACAGAGTGGTAACCGCGGACATGCATGTTTCTGGCTCATTTGCCGTCTTCAGCACGGTATAACCAAATAAGGATGTGAAATTTGGGAGCAAAGATGTTAATCGAAATATGAGAAAACACAAAACAACGGATTTCAACAGGGAAACCAAACGCTCATTTGTGCCTTCAATTCGAAGATCCCGAATTTTCAGGACAACAACCAAGATCGACACGGAGGCGCATATAGCCGCCCTGCCTGAACCTTCCGACCCATAGTAAATAACAAAGAAGATGTAGAAATAACGCGTGATATGTAAACAACAAAGAGATTAATGGGTAATTCCCTGTTGAAATCCGTTGTTTTGTGTTTTCTCATGTTTCGATTAACATCTTTGCTCCCAAATTTCACATCCTTATTTGGTTATACCGTGCTGAAGAAGGCAAATGAGCCAGAAACATGCATGTCCGCGGTTACCACTCTATTTCAGTAGCCCTTTTTCTTTTTGCGTGAATTACCCACTAATCTGTTTGTTGTTGTTGTTTACATATCACGCGTTATTTCTACATCTTCTTTGTTATATATATATATATATATATATATATATATATATATATATATATATATATATATATGTTTTTGTGTGTGTTTCAGAATACGTGTCACGGTACCTTATTCCAATTATGGTTCACCTCAACATTGGGGGTATCTACCAAAACATCGTCATTGCCTCTGCCTACTTCGCTGGCCGATGACACCGCCAGAGGAAGTACATGAGCTGCCCATCATAATCATAATTGGTTGAGATGCCAACGCACACAATACCGTGTGGAAAGCACTAACAACCTCAAAGCTGAGTGTTTATTAGAATATCTCTAAGCAAATAACCTTGAGACCTTAAACATGGGGAAACCCCCACGTTTGTCACGAGAGCAAGATAAGAGGCCCTGGACGTAACAATAGTTAGTGTTGCTGCTAGGAAAAATGTAAAAGATTGGAAGCTGATGAACGACCCATCACTTTCCGTCCATAGAATCATCGAATTCAGGATCCGAAATCCTAGAAATACGGATTGCTCTCTCTATAAAATCAATATGAAGGACAATTTGGAACAGGTCGAAGTAAATGTAGTAAATCACCAACACTACGACCTGGAAAAAAGAGTCGAACAGATAAAGTTGATGAACTAGGCAAGTATAACAGGATCTATTTACTCTGGGTTCCTGATTCTTTAGTGTAGGAAAATTCTCCTATAAGGAAGTGTTTCAGAAGGAGGAAACCGAAAGAGGACACTCAGGCGGTGCCTTTCCGGGCTGGATCAAAGCAAAAACTTTCTGCCGCTAGATCCAAAAAGTATTTAGATCTCAGTAAAAATCTATATTCTGTGGAGAGGAGAAACAAACTCTGGATTACCTAGTTCTAGAATGCGTCGCCATTATAAACCAACGCAAGAAATGCTTCGAACAAGAACTTGCAAGAGTGAAGATCTAACCTCCTTGAAGCCGTCTCCGATACTAGAGTTCATTAGAACGCTGGAACTGGAAGGCGAGCAGTAGTAGTGGCGAGAAAATAGGGCGGCACACAATAAACCATAGGTATCAGTGCATTCTAACTCAGTTAAAATCTAATATAAACAGATAAACAGATTTCGTACATCTACGCTGGGTTTGTACAATCCATATTAGAAGTATGAATATTCATTCTCACATTATTAACGTCTCTTTAAATTTTGTATTTGATCAAAGGCAATATGATTGATAATTAACAAACTGGGAATATTAGCATAATGTGTGATGGCAATATAAATTCCCAGTCAAAGCACAAGCATAATTATCTTCTGTGCAGAAGACAATCTAGAACACAGAGTACTTCAGTAAAAATATCCCATTCAAATAATTATTACTTGTAATTATCGCTGCATCTCGTTCCCTTCGAAAAAAATTAATTTAAACAATGACTCAAACTATTCTTACTTGACATATCCATCCAGACTTTAATTTCACTTAGCGATACTGTTTCATTCTCAACATCTTTTCCTTGTTCTATACGTTGTTCTAAAAATGGTGTGAAATTTGAAGACATGTATAAGACTCCTACAACTTGTCCATGAACTACTGCATCTTTTGCCTCTTCCAATCCATTGTAATACACCTACAAAATCATTTTAATTAGTGTGACTAAAGTTTAAGTTAGTTCACAGTATCCTTCAAGACCTTTGGCACTGCTGCTACAAAAAAAAGAAAACGGGTGTCCAAAATTTATGATTAATCAGTTAAATGGAATTTTTCTGAAAGTCATTCGCACTTGGTTGTAGAACTATTTTATAAATGGCAATTTTAGTGTTAATGTATATAAATATATATTGTAAATGGTTCCTTGTATGGTTTCTGAGACGCGAAAACTTCCTGTACCATTACCTTCTTACAGGGATACCAACTTGGGGGAGGGGGTGTTTCCTCACATTTAGCGCGAAAAAATTTGAAATGGGGATTGTTCTAGACATATTTTCTTACAGTATTTGTTAGGTAGACAAAAATTTTTGACGCAGATTTATTTTTTATTCAACAGATGTAAAATTGAGGTCTTTATGGTGGTTTCTATTTTCGTTGGTCTCTAAATTAACAAACACATAGATATATAAACAAAACAGATTTTATTGTTTACGAAATTTTTAACGGCAACACGTAGTTACATTCTAACCGATGTTGGAAGAAATGTATCATTCTAATTCTTACTGTTGCCGTATGCACCATGCTATAGTCATAGTCATAGTAACATATTTTCAATAGTGATACAAGTGTAATGATGGTTTCCTAAAACAACAATTTGTTTCGAAAAAGAGAAGAAGTTTTCGATAATCATTAATTACACGAGTTGTATTTGTCAAGATTATTTCACGAAAACAATTAAAATTGGGCTATGATGATGTTCGTTGCAAAATTCCATGAATTGTTTCCACACGTACTTTTTAGATCGCACGGTATTTTGCGGCATTTGTTCTTTTACTTTCTTTTGAATATATTTTAGATCAAACAGACCAAAACGGTTTTTAGAATTCATTCTTGATACAATAATTCTGACGTTTTTTTAATATTTTGACATTTTCCGTCAGTCACTAGATTTTTAATATCGAATAAAACAACTATGACAACGCGAAACACGCAGATAAGAAAATTGCATGTATCCAATCAGGTGCCGAAATACAATTTAGAAGTAGGAGTGCATATTATTGTTTGTATCCGGTTCTTGTTCCTTTATTAGTATTTATTGTTGTTCTTTTTGTATTTTGTGTATTATAGAGTACAGACAAAAGAAGTAGACTCATCTGTATTATTGTGAATGCAACTATCGTCACAGAATATTATCGTTGTATATTCTTTGCTACTGTTGTGTTGGAGTTATTTTATAATTAGTAGAGCTCCCAAAAGAGCTCGTTAAGTCATTTAGTCGACAAAGAATATTTGTCAGAATAAAATTTTTAAATTTAAAAGAAGCTGAAGAAAAACAAAAAAAGAGAAAATCTCCGTTATGAAAAGAAAAAGGGAATAAATTGATAAAAAATGAAAAAAATTGTCAAATGAATTTAGTGATTGTCATATATCACTTATTTTTTACCTTTTAATGTTAATAAACTTTTCTGTATATAGGTTTTTAAGGTAAAATTAGTTTCTTTCAATACGAAATATAAGTAACTTTTAAAGTATCCAGCTTAAGTTATGAAAGAAAGAGAAAAAGGCTTGCCTATGTTGTGTACTATTTTTGTTACATATGTTAGAATAATATTGGTTTCTTACATTAAAAGTAGTAAGTATATAGATAAGATTGTATATTATTTGTTTTATCTAGTATTCGTTGCAGCGATTATGTCACTCATGCACCATCAGTGTGGATACTGTTTAAGTGTCATAAATGAGCTATTTCTTTAGGACCTAAATCATATTAATTTCATAAACATTTCTATTAAGATAAACAAGCTAAACATTAGCATGTTGAAGTTTTCGCCTAGACGTAAGATATATTTTGTGGGACATTCTCTCAACAGTTTTGTTATAAGCAAGTGGCTATTTTTGTAAATTAATAATATTGATGGTATTTTCGGCAAATAAAGTGTTGTGGTGCAAATTATTGGTTTTATTTCTTACATCAGATAAAACATATATGTTACAATACATATAAAATCTAATACGTTTTATTCTATGAAAACAAAAAAAACATATAAAACAACACAAATAGAGATAAAGATTGGGTTATTAATATGTACATAGTATATTTGAGTTTTTTTCATTTGAATATATGTACTTAAACTAACAAATGCAAAAAATATGTGTTTGTTTGAGAATATATTGTTTTTTAAAACCAAAACCTATCAGAAGTAGTTTTATATTATTTCAGTTTTCTAGTTACAAGTGGTATTTTAACGAGCGAATACTCGTCCCAATAATAAAATTCAAATGTGGCACCCAGACTGACGTCACTCCCGCGCTTTTTCTGCTTGATTCTCATTGGCTCAGAGTTACCAGACAACCTTCTCTCTATAAACGTTGGTGTTTTCAGATATCAGTCCTCATATTTGAACCAATCGAAGGCGCGTATTTTGTATTGAGTGAAATAATCAATAAAAGCTTTTATTGTAAATGTGTTTTCAAGAAAATAATGAAATATCTTATGACGAATTATTTTTATGAGCTTACTACAGATGTAATGCAATATAATTATAGGAAAAGTACCTCGGTTCAGTATTAGTACCTGAAATGTTTACTCAATTCAAATGAAAATTTAACATTTGACAACAGCGCAAAGCTAACCAAATCCATAAATGTGTAATATTTCCATATATCTATGTATATTCTATTCATCATTCTTTGAGCTATTTTGTTTACGTGAATATTTTTTAGGCTAAGAATGTTTTTTGTTGTTTAATTATAAACTTAGTGTTAAAAACATTTTATTAAAATAATTATTATGGTTCAGCAGTGCATTGTGTGGAAAAAACTGATTATTTACACCCCGAACTTGCATTTCTCAAAAAAAGTCACACATCAGCTGATAGCGAATCGTCCATGTTATGTCAACAGTCTAATTCCGTCTCCCTCTTTTACGGGATAGCATGTTTTTCATGCTGGCGTGTAAACAAAAAATATGATTATATGAATGACTTGGTGGGGATGTGAACAAACTAGACAGTAGTGTCACAAAGAAAAAAAATATAACAAAAAGTAGAATGTTGTAGCCATCTATTCGATTTCTGAACTAACTATTGCCATTTTCAAAGTGTCAAAATAAAAGTGATTAAATTTCTTTTCATGAAAGATTGATATTTTTAAATATTTTATAAAAAGTTGATTTATTTTTAAGATTACCGAACTGCTCGTGGTAAATAAAATCAATATTGACAATTAAAACAAAAATTGAAGGTAAATAATAATTGATAACATTATAACGTTTCAAGTTAGGGAATTTTAGTTTGAGTTTAAGGAATTTTAAAATAGGCTTGGGGAAAAAATTTACCAGTTGGCATCACTGCTTCCTTATCTCGTTGCCTCGTAAGGTGTAACTACTGCCTTAGTCAGAAAAATGAAAAAATCGTTGCATTTGCTATACTCGATAGTCGAAATTGTGTAAAGTGAGTCAGAGCTATCTAATCAACACTTTGGTTAAAGCGCAGTTGCCATATGTATTCTAGAGAGAAATGCTGTATTTTATAAATACACTTCAAATCCATTGTGTCAATATTTCAGGTACAAAAGATGCAATGTAATTAAGTCAATACCAATTTAATATATTTATTTCAAATAGACTAATAATAATTAGTTTACTTGAAATGTGAAATAAAGTGTTTATGTATATTTCTTGAACGCAAAGTTTGTTGTGAAAAACTCGCCGATTTGACAATGTTGGAGAGTCGCTTCAATGTTCCGGCTTTGAGAACGAGATAGATAGATCGAGCTACGCGAATGAGACAGTGATAGTAAACAGTTATGTGAGGTGTTTATTCTCTTCATGAACGTAACATCAGTATTTGTGTTGTGGTTTTGTGTGATAAATCGGTTATTATTGGTATTTATTGTAATATTTATATCGGTATATTTAGTGACAATAATGGCGGAGTGTAGCGGTGTTGGCGATAAAAAACGGCGTCGTAACAATTTAATTCGGGAAGAAAAAGTCCTCATATTAAATGTGTACGAAGGACTGCGTGCCATGGACAAACAGTTGGGTGTTAGTGACGCTGTGATTAAGTGCAGTTATTTAAATAAAGTTTCTGAGAGTACTATATACAATATTCTAAAGAAATCGCGGGACGGATCTTTGACAAGAGAACGAGGTGAAAACTGTAAACCGGAAAGTAGGGGAAGAAAGAAAATTGTTTTGGACGACCAAACACGGAATGCTATACGTAGGGAAATACATTCTTTTTATTTTAGGAATGAAATCCCCTCGGTAGCTAAATTGAGCAAGGTAATAGAAGCTGATGATACTTTACCAAACATCAGTGATAAAGTTTTGAGACGAACTTTAAAATTAATGAATTTTCGTTACCAAACAAGAAGTAGAAACAGTGCCTTAATTGAACGAAATGACATTGTGGAATGGAGGAGAAATTATTTAAAACAGATACGACAGTTTCGTAACGAAGGACGGCACATATATTGACGAAACATGGTTAAATGAAGGCCACACTGTGTCAAAAGTGTGGCAAGACATGAATATACGAAGCAATCGACAAGCCTTTATGGAGGGTTTCTCTTCCGGTTTAAAAGCTCCCTCTGGGAAAGGACGTCGACTGATTATCACTCACATTGGCAGCGAGGAAGGATTTGTAGAAGGTGGATTACTAAGTTTTCAGTCCAAAAAAACTGTCGATTACCATGAAGAGATGGTTGGTAACCGGTTTGAAACATGGTTTAGATCAATTTTAACAAAGGTAACTCCTGGTTCAGTGATAGTTATGGATAATGCTTCATACCACTCTCGTCGACTGGAGCAAATACCTACTTCAGCTAGCCGCAAGAGGGTTATAATTGATTGGTTAGAGAGTAAAAGCATTCCGCACAACGAGGCAATGCTAAAAGTTGAATTATTATCTCTCGTACGGAAACATAAAAGCAGTTATATTAAGTACGTTGTCGATGAAATGGCGAAAGATTTCAACGTCTCAGTTGTTAGACTTCCTCCCTACCACTGTGAGTTAAACCCCATCGAGCTGGTTTGAGCCCAAGTGAAAAATTATGTTGCGAGAAAAAACAGTACATTCAAAATGGCTGACGTTGAGAAACTGTTTGACGAGGCGCTGCATACCGTTACTGCTGAGAGTTGGCGTAAATGTATTCAACACGTATTAAAAGAAGAAATAAAGTTTTGGGATTTAGACATACGTGTAGAAGTAATGACGGAACCACTCATTATCGATATAGGAGGAGAAAGCGATGATTCTGAGGAGTCGTCAGGGAGTGATACCGCTTCCAGTTAGTCAGACATTTTACAAGTGACCTCGCAACATACCTATACTTATTGGTAATTTATTTTGGTCTTGACAAACAACTTTTTTTTAGTTTTAGTAGTAGTAAGTTGGAATTGACTTTTAAACATTTTTTTATTTTGTTTTAACTTACTTATGAACAACTTGTGATAAGTTATTATTTCAAATGTTAAAAATTGAAATTCCAGATATTTCAGTATTCGCACCCTTAAACTATGATACGCTCATGGAGTTCACTTTAAATCGGTAGATAACCGATGACGTCACTTTACACAATTTCGACTATCGAGTATAGCAGTGCTCAAAATATATGTGTTTGGAGCACTTAATACCGATATGTGCAACAGTATCTATTATTATCGAGTGTGTGGCATTAAACATTTGTATTAACTTCAAGATTCTATATTTCCAACTTGCTCTTTTGTTTTCTTTTTAATACTTTCACATATGCTAATTATATTCAGATGATCGTAGTCTTCAAGTAGTAGAATAAGTTCAAAATAAAGCACTTTTATATGCATATTACAGTAATTTGATTACCTTTTCAATCATAGGATGATCCAGATACGTTAAAAATCGACAACTCATATTCATAAAATGACAAACTCCATCATCAGTTGGTATGGCGGTACCATTAAAATTAAAATTTGGACATGAAACGGTCATTGATTCGTCATTAACAATTCCCATTGGAATACTTTTTATATCTCCTCCAACTGCACTCATAAATATTCCTATTTGAATTATTGGAAACGTCATCAAAAATATAATACCACTGAAACATACATCAACGATCAGAATTTTAAATAACAATCGAACGATATGTTCAAGGTACATTTCAGAATCACAGGCAGCGGCAGTTGCCGAGTGACGCAAGTACGCCCCACAAAAACCACCACATCGAAGAATCCCAATATAAATTGTCTAGGGAACGTGTCATACATTGAGACAAATTTTTTATTTCATCGTTAACTTTCAAAGTTTTCATACAAATAAAAAATACTCAGTAAGTACGTCTTGCATAGACAACTAGTACTGACAATATTTTTTACTAAATTGGAGAATGGGAATTATGAAATAATATTTTTTTCTAAATAAGAAAATTGTCTCACTGTTTGACACTCTTGCCCAAGAGTGAGGTGTTCAACAATGAGACAATGTTTCCTTGGGTGAGATAGGGGAAAAATAAGTGTGTAAAATGTTTCTATAATTTTCATTAGTACAGAAACATTTAACGAAATTACAGAAACAATTAACGAACTTTTAAAAACATGTTTTTAACGAACTTTCCAAAATTTGCGTGGAAAGTTAGGTACGAATGTTGTCTTCTCGTTTACCCAAAATAAGTAGGTTTTGGTAAAGTGGTACTTATATCCTTATTTTGGACGCAACATAATATGTCAGGTACCTGTGGATGAGTAAATTTATTTTGTTGCGCCAGTCTACGGAGGAAACTTATTTCTGTTTCCTCCTCACCCTTCTTTATAACTTTACCCATATAGTAAATATTTGAACTCTTCGCCTTAAAACATGCTAATACGTAGTCGTCGAGTTTGGTTGCTTATCTAAGTTATTTAGAACTAGATCTTCTCGGTCATCAATTTCGTATTCATTTGAACTAAGTTCATGATAGGAAAATGCATCAATGCATTTTTCACTAGAATTCTCTGGAGTGTTATTATTGTACTTATTTTTTTTTTGTTCTGAGGGGTATGTTTCCCTGGCTGTTTTGGATAATATTTCGGATAATTGCGATTTGCTTTTTTAACTTTTTCTGTCTCTGCAGAAAGTTCTCTTCGATATCGTTTTTTTTTCAGGAATGTCAGTGGCTATCATACACTCTCCTTGTTTTCTTTGCTTTCTTATATGTTCTTTGTGGACACTTTTCTTTGGATATCTTTTTCTTGTGAATTTGATATCGGCATATTTTGATCTGAAGTTGGTTTTAGCACCTCGTCAGAAATTTCATGAATTTCAGCAGTTGTCTGAATTTTATTTACTTCAACAGTTGTCTCAAGTCCACGCATTTCTACGGTTGGCTGAATCGCATTAACGGCAGCAGTCTCTTGGATTTGAATAAATTCAGCAGGTCTCTGGATTTCATTAATTTCAACAAGTGTAGTCTTTTTGTATTAAGACTTTTCCAACGGTATATAATATTTGATATATTACTTTTCCGCCCAACCTATCTAATCACAGATGAACCCTATCAATTTTCAGATCACCACAGCCAGTACAACAGGTGCTATAGTACTTTAAGTGCGACATTTTTGTCATTTTTGGAGAAATTTCAGTTTGTTAGGACGATACAGCCTCCGGAGCATATATAAGTGACGAATTTTATAATTGGATATTAATCAGGGCGTCTCAAAGATAAACCCTATTGATAATCAGCTGACTAAAGCCAGTACAACGAGTGCTATGGTACTTGAGGTACCAATTTTTTGTCATTTTTGGAGACTTTTCAGTTTCTTAGCACGATACAGCCTCCAGCGTGTATACAAGTGACCCATTTTATGATTGAATATTGTTCAGGGCGTCTTATAGATGGACCTTATTGATTTTTAGCTCACCAGAGCTAGTACAACGGGTGCTATGGTACCAGAAATGCCACATTGTTTGTCTTTTTTGGAGAAATTTAGGGTTGTTAGTACGATACAGCCTCCGGAGTGGCCAATTTTATAATTGGATATTTTTCAGGGTGTCTCATTCAAGGTGTCTCACATATGTACCCTATTGATTTTCAGCTGACTATAGCGGGTCCTATAAATCCAGATGTACTGCATTTTTGGTAACTTTTGGAGAAATTTCGGTTTGTTAGCACGATACATCCCCCGAAGTGTATACAAGTGACAATTTAATGAGAGAATATTATTCAGGGTATCTCACAGATGCGGAAAAGTTGGTTTTAGTCTTTAAAACCGTTTATTTGGTGTACCTTTGTGTAGTTATAGCAAAATTAAGTGGTCCACCCTTTGGTTTTTTTTTCCTTTTTTCAAGTTTTTACGATTTTTGCGGCTTTTGACGCTAGATGGAGAAAAAACACCCCTAATGTTTTTTTTAGCTCTATTCAAGACCTTTCTAATAGTGTATAACATTGGAGATTCTCGGTGGTGTAGCCTTGTGACGTTATAGCCAAAATAAGTGGTCCGCCATTTGAAAATATCTTGTATGAAACGGACGCATCTCACAGTGTAACAAATATCTTTACAACTCAGTAAATCTCTCCGGTCAGAATGAAACTCGAAACTAATAAACTCTAAACTAAACCTAATAATAACCCAGGAAAATTACGATTTTTTATAAAAATATCGATCGTGTTACGACGAGAAATACAACAGTGCAAACTACAAGTGTTTTAGTTCAATAATAATCAGAGAAATACAAATTTTTCATACGAGCATGTAATTTATGTGAACAAATGTAATTAATTATATCTAACTATCAACTCGCCGCATCATTTGTTGTAAATACCTTATTATCTGTTTTTTTGCAAGATTTGATTTACGTTGTTAATATTGTTGTATTTATGTGTTTTATTAAACGTTACTTAAAATTACGACTGGTCCTTCTTTCGAAAAACCTAATCGATGAAAAACAATAACAAAACCTTTGGTGTATCGGTAAACGACAAACATTACAGTCCACTCCACTAATCTAGTTCATTTACACCAAAAGTTTGATGCATATTACTATTAAACCGTTTTAGTTATGTTCTAGGTTCATAATAGTTGTTTTAAAATAAATTATATTTTATTTTCATTTTACAAAAAAATATCTCAAATTTGGGTCCTTTCCTCTAATCCAAAATATTGAACCAAACTAACGGATATATTGAAGATAAAATGCAGTTCGTGGAAATATAAGAAAAATAGTACATTACACATCGAAGTGAAAAGTGTTCCATTATTGTCGGGATATGAGGAAGTTATACAAGGCTCGTAATGAAAAGCAGATTGCGCACGTCCCCCTCTAGGGTGGGAAAGCATTTTCTAATTATGGTTGGGAATACAATTTCGATATATCCTATAAAAATCAATGATCAACTTACGTGATGTTTCTATAGAACTGCTTCCAGTTTTTGTCCAATAAAGCTTTCATTCTACTTTTATTCAAAGAGTTTTGTGTTGTACGTAACTTGTTTTTCGTTAAAACCTAAAAAGTCCACATTTCAAAATCAAATAAAATATAGCAAAGTAGGGAGACCGGGGTTGGATGGTACAATCGCGAAATTTCGAAACCTGCTCGGTAAAACCCGGCATCGCCCACGTCTGTGTGAAGCTCTCGACCGCGTATCAGTTTGGAATAGAAATCGTTGATGTACGGTTATTCGTTCGAGTTTTTATTTGGTGTACGTGATTTTGTTATATGTAGGTAAACATTTATGGAATATTCGTAATATCTGTTTTATGGTTATGAATTTGGATACAGTATATATAATCAGAAATAATGCGCATTTTTATATTATTTTCAAATATGAAAGCCTCGTTAATGTCACTCTAAAAAGTAGTTTTGGCTTTTTTTAACTAAAAAATTACGTTGTGGATGGTTGGTACAAACTGTGCGGGGCCGGTTGGTACGGTGTACCAACCAACCCCAGAGCTAAATTTGTGTTTTTTCCTCGTAGTGTTTCTAACTGGAATCTCTTTTAGGTGAACTTTAATATGCGAAACTTTAAAAGGAAGTAATACTCCTCCGGATGTTATGCTAAGAGCTGACAGAGCAGTAAAACTGCTAGGACAATCTTTAAGATCAGCGGCAAGTGACTTTAACATTCCATTCAACACTTTACGAAGATATTGCAGCAAGTTTACGCTAGACGAACTTCAAGCGGAAACAGGAATGCCTCAAACTATAGTTGGCTACTTTAAAAATAGGCAAGTAAGGTAAAACATATACTCAATAATATGATTGGTAAAAACATGTTTCGTTGCAGGTTTTTACAAAACTTCAAGAATCCAACCTCGCAGAATACATAAAAAAGCTGCAGATATTTACTACGGTCTCACGCCCAAAGAAGTAAGTAGAATGGTTTTTTATTTGCAACTTCTTTGTCACTGACGCTCTCCGATAGCTGGAAAAAAGATTAGATGGCAGGCCCCGGCTGGCTTACATCGTTTTTATTAAGAAGTCCTGAGCTGTCTATAAGAACACCTGAAGTCACCAGCCTGTCTAGGGCCACCAGCTTCAACAAAACCAATGTAGCAAAATTCTTCAGCAATCTAGGAAATGTTCTTAAAAGGTATAAATTTAGCCCTGGAGACATATGGAACATGGACGAGACAGGTGTAACGACAGTTCAGAGGCCTGGCCGAGTGGTGGCTAGACGTGGTGTGAAACAAGTTGGAAGAGTTACCTCGGAAGAACGTGGGACCCTTGTTACTGTGGTGTGTGCTGTTTCAGCGACCGGAAATACTGTGCCACCTTTTTTATATTCCCGCATGCCTGATTTAAGCCCCATTTTCATTAAGATGCTCCGCCTGGAAGAGATGGCAGTGCCAATCCCTCGGGTTGGATGAAAGAGGTGCATTTTATAGAATACTTCGGCTTTTCGTCCGATACTCCAAGGCGTCTAAAGAAAATCCTCTCGTTCTCTTACTAGATAATCACGATTCCCATTTATCTCCAGATGCACTAAATATCTGCAAGGATCACGGAATAACAGTATTATCGGTCCCCCCCCACTGCAGCCATAAGCTGCAACCACCTGATCGCAGCCTGTATGGACCTTCAAAAAAGTATGTTAATACTGCGTGTGATTCCTGGATGACTAGTCACCCTGCTGCAACTATGACAATTGATGACATACCCAGTATTGTTCGTACGGCACTAACCTTAGCAGCAACCACATCAACATCACAGCTGGGTTTAGAGTTTCTAGAATGTATCCTTTTAATAGGGATATTTTCCCGGACAGTGAACTCATGGCTGCCTATGTTACTTATATACCAGGTCCTGATCAAGGTTTGGAAGATATTCTGGAAAATCCAAATCCTATTGAAGAAAAGCAAGCCAAATATGTCCAAACCACTCCCATTAAAGAGAGTTCGAGTATTGTCAAAAATCGCTGGCCAGAGCAAGAAACTAACGACAACCTGGACCTAACAGAATCACAGGAAGTAGGACGCCTAGCAAAAATGTTCCTCGTCTAACAAGCCGGAGTGCCCTCAGCCACCTCAAAAGCTTTCAAAAAATATTATTGTTAATCTTGGAGCAGGATGGAGTTTTACAGATCTCGAAATTTTGAAGCCGTTTCCAAAAGCAGCAGAACGAAAACTGCCACAAAGAGGTAAAAGGAAATCCGAAATCTTGACAGACACGCCTATTAAAGACACATTGGAAGAAGAGAAAAGGGTAAAAGAAACTAAAACGAACTCGGTGCGAAATCAGGTTTTTGGCAAACAGAAAAAGGACTCGAAGAAACAAGGAAATAGGAAAAATACGAAAACAGTTAAACGCGATTCAAGTAGTGACGAAGAGACTTTTTGCTAAATATGCGTTGAATCATGGTCAAATAGTTTGCCAGAGGAGAAATGGATCCAGTGTACTCAATGCAAAATGTGGACACATGAAAAATGTGCAGACGCAGGTTTGTTCTATGTATGTCATAACTGCGATTCTGATGGGACGCACTAGATTACCTAATTATATCGAACTCACTATATTCGGTTTTTCTATAATAAACTTCTATTCAGTTTGTTTCATATCTAAGACAATAAAACCATTGATAAGATACATTAGTTTTTGCTTTTACCAACCAACCCATAGGTATATACCAACCTTCCCCGGATATGAGACTGCTTGGTACACTTGCAGCCTTGGAGAAAATCAAAGATGCTGACATATCCCAATTTGAGAATTAGGTAAACAAAACATCAGTTATCAAAACCCTCAAGGTATTTTTCCTCCATTTATCAATAAAAGAATTGGAAAAGCTTCGAAGTGGAAAATGTACCAACAAACCCCAGTCTCGCCTACAATAAAATATGTATACGTGAAAATTTCTTGAGTTCATATCAAAATAAATTTTTTCTACGACATTCTAGCCCTAGGGCAAGAATATTCATTCTCGCCCTTGGTATGGAATGAATACTTGAGACGCCCTCTAAATGTGACGGTTAGCAATTCAATATATGTTGTTTTGTTTATTATTTGATAGTCGTAGAAAAAGTATAGTCTAAAGCACGGGTGGAGGTATAGCTTTTCTACAGTTTGTGTCTGCTTTTCTAATCACTGGTGCAATTTTTTGCAGCTAACATTCCATATCTGAACTACTCATGCGCAAAAAATTTTTGAAGCACCCATCGGTTCGAAGTTCTAATAAAACGTTATCTTTCTTCAAATCCGATAATAATTCCTGTCCACAATATTCTTCCCTTTTCTTCAAACTTGGACGGACCCAAAATTTACGCTCCCGTTTTCGTGAATCACCACACAAAATGAGAAAGCACGCGGTAGTAGTTAATAGAGAGATATTGCCAATTGCAATACCGCATACGGTGCGGTATTTATGTTGCGTTATTTTAATAACGCTACCTAAAATAGATTAGGAAATAAGAGCTATTGCCATCACTGTTATTTAATAACGTAGTGCTGCGTTAGGAAGGAAGTAACATAACCTGCCTTTTTTGTGTACTTATAATTTATTAAAGTTAAAACCAAATAAACTTACTATTTGCATACTTGATAAAATGAAATATATTTAAGAATGGATAAAATTCTTAGCTGGAGTTAGTGAAAATGCTATTGAATATGTGATTTTGCATAATATAAAAGGAGTGGAGCAGAACCAAATAGAATATACCCAAGGTCTTATGATTGTAATTGATTTTGATAATATGCAAGAAGATAATGTAAAAAACAATTTTATGTTTAAAAGGGAAGGTATTTCTAAGTTGACAGGCTCTTGGAATCGCTGAAAAAATTTATACTTTCACTCGTAGTTCTGTTATAGTTTAGTGTTAGTATTATAAGATATAAAAGTAAGTATGCACATTGCTTTATCTCCTTTACATATTGTATTGGTACTTTCAGGAGTTACTGGAATTTACAAACTTTCAAAAAGAGTTGCATAACACATACTAAACATCATCTAACCGCGGTGATAAACAAAAACCTAACATTAGAAAACCGATACGTTTTGTTTTGAGAACTGCGCAGGACAATTTTGTGCGGTATTTACAATAACGCTCTACGGTACGTAACCGTAAATTACACGAAGCGCTAACGTTATTAGCGTTAGAGACGTAAAGATGTGAATCGCGCATTCAATAAACGTCAAAATACCGCAAGCGTAATTACCGCAAAGCATTTTTTACCAAGCAATATCTCTCTAATAAGTCTTTCTCCATCATCTTACGAAACTACAGCAGTGTGGGCAGAATGTTGTACTCAACTGACTTTGAGATTCGACGAGTGCAAACATTCATTAACATTGTTGCACTAGTGAGGACAGTTTGTTTTATGTCAATGTTTAATGAATTTAAACATTTAGCAACTTGTTGCAACATAAAATTGCTACAAGTTGCCACATGTTGCTCCAGTGTGGACGTACCTTAAGACTTAACTTTTTATTTCACGGTTTTTTTCAACTGTTTTTTCTATATGTTTGAATCATATGGAAAACTTTTGTATTATTAATTTTAGGAAAAAAAGATATTCTTAATTGAAAATTACGATTAAATATGTCATTACATTCATTTACATTAATAAAAATATTTTTAAAACGTATGTCTACAATAATGCAAATTCAACTGTAGTTACACGTAATCTATGATGCACTGACAAACAAATAATTTGTTGATAGAAAGAAATGTTGACAGCATGCCCTGCGATCTTTTATAGCCACTGCTAAACTGCATTTTTAACCATCTATTCGCTTGGAAGTTTACTAACGACATCAAAATGTCAGGAGTATAACAATAACAAATGGATCAGTATATTAGAGACTTTGACAGAGTATTATTGTATTTGTCATTTTTTAAAGAGAAATAATTTTTTAACTTGTAGATGACTTTACTGTAGCACAAAGAAAAGCCAAAAAGGCTTCAATTACAACAGACCTTTCGCCTAGTTCCGATATTTACAAAGGACGGGGATCAAGGATACGGAACAAAAAAATACAAGGTATATGTCCCATCACTCTAGTTCTGATTCAGACGAGAGTCCCTCATTAAATCGTAACATTTATCCTGTTTTTAAACCTACACCACAAACAAATTGTAAGTATTTAAAGAAATTAATTAGAATGTTTTGTGCAAATAATATATTTTTCAGTATTGTATAAAAAGTCGGGGAATTAAAAATCGGGTAGTACTTCTCCAGAGATTCAAGTGGAATCTATTGCCAAAACTATGAGGCGAGATTTGCTGTTCCTAGAGGTAATTTGTTTCTTAAGTTAAATCATAATTTATAATAACCTAAAGTTTGCATAATAAATTTGACTTTTAGTATTAAAATACTTAATTTTATAATGTACCCTTTTTTAATTTTTTTTAGAGTCAAAACCTTGTGGCAGTGGAATCAGATGAACACTTCACAAAAGAGATAAATCATCACCACAAATAGATACACTTGATGATCAAGGTGACTAAACTAAATAATTTTAATTAATTTTTATATTTAATCATATTTTAAATTTATTTTAGAATTTAAAAGGTTGATGATAGATGAAATATCTCAATTAAATTTAAAAATCAACACTTTAATTGAAAGCGTTGGCACTCTCTTGAAAACACAAAGAATTCCGAGTAACCTGCAAGTAACATCGTTTGAAAATAATGTGAAAACGTTATATGAAAAAATTCCAGTAATTCGATATTCGACGCATATTTTTAATATCCAAATTCAACGTACTCGATCAAATACTGTCCCTAGTATTGCAAACCGACATTACAGATCATTTCTCAACAATACTACAGATAGTACTGGAAAATACCAAATGCCCCAAGGAACGAGGAATAGTGAAATACATAGATGAAACAAAACTTAAAAATACAATCAGACAAAAATCTTGGGATTTCTTATACTTGAATCCAGATCCTAACTATGCAACAAATACTTTCATTGAAACACTTCAAAAATATATAGATGACTGTACATATACAAAAAAATGTAAAAGGAAAAACACGAAGATCGCCCCTTGGATGACAAATACACTACAAAATACACAATGTATATCGGAAAAAAATTAGTGTTTAAAAAATATTGGAATCCATTATATTGTATCATATGTGTAATATTTGTTAGCACATGCTATTATCAATAAATTATTCTTATGTTCAGTTTGAGAAGAAAATAAAGAAAATCACCTGTACTATTTTATAAACAAAATTTCATATTAAATTTTTGAAACTATTTGTCGACATTCGTCTTTTAATAAACTATCCTGGTTAATAAAAACGGATAAAAACTTTAAACAGCTTTTTGAAACAACCTATCCTACTTTTAAGCCAAAATAAAATAACAGGTTGTTTCAAAAAGTGTTTAAACTTTGTGTGACTGTTTTTATTTGTTTGTTTAAGAATAAACAATATAGTCATAATTTTAAAAACCTTAACTATTTGCTTGGCTTGCCATCTAGTAGTAGCTAGTACACTGTGACTAATCATGCAGGTCTCTTACTTTATTTTTTCCTGTTGGTGAATAGTAACCTTCCACCACAATAGATAGCGCAGCATTCGACAAAACTTTGTGGCTTCGGACTTAGTATTTGAATGTATTTTATTATTTGCAAAATAAATGAATATGCACTTATTACGCGTTTTAATTGCAAAATTATTAGAAAACATCGAAAAACTAAAAGGTTATCATGTGCTTCGTAATCACAAGAGATAAATATTCATTCAAAATAAAAATATTAGTAAAAAATAAAATAATCTGAAGTTTTAATTTAAATGGATGTACTTGCATATTTAAACGTAATTTTTAATACTGATTTTTCGATATTGTCAAATTTAACCTTCCGTGACTGGCGCGCGGACTCACATTCCGCAACCAAATATTTTCGTACTTCATTTTAATTTCCTCTGCGCCACCATCCCGCCGCACTCTGTATTCCTTGAGCTTACTGTGGTTGTCATCAGTATATCGTGAGCGGCACAGAAGTGCAGTCGTTTAGATTTGGTACCTGAATGCGGACTAAGAATTCGCCGCCAGTAAAAATTACATAAATATTCCATGAAAGGTAAGAAATATTATTCTGAAAATTGTTACTTTTACTGAATAATTATTATTTTACTAGATGGCGTCATATGAAAAAGAGCAAGAACGATTACAGCGACTAATGTTAGAGTGTCTTAATGAAGAATATAGTTACTGAAGACGACCCAAACGACTCCGACGAAGACAGTGAAGAGGATATTTTAGAAACGCATGAAATAGATTCTAATTCGGAGGAAGAGATTGAGGATGGTGACGTTGAAACAATGCCCTCAGGAGTACCGCACTTCATCGGAAAAGATGGGAAAACTAAGTGGGCAAAACACGCTCCTCCCACATTACGGACCAGGGCTGTAAACCTGATCACTCGTATCCCAGGTGCTAAAGCAGCTGTACAAAATTTGAAGACACCTCTAGATATTTGGAAATACTTTTTCAATAACGAAATGCTAAGTACAATAGTAGAGTATACCAATATGCATATTCGAAGTAAAAAGGATAATTATAGAAAGAAATACCAAGGAAACCGACGTAAATGAAATGCAGGCTCTAATTGGACTACACTATTTGGCGGGAGTAATCAAATCTAGCCGCCTGAATGCTGATGAATTGTGGAACAACAGCGGGACAGGTGTTGAGCAATTCCGTCTGACAATGTCAAAGACCCGTTTTAAGTGTTTACTTCAACATATTAGATTTGATGATCTCAATTCTCGATCAGAAAGAAGGAAAATTGATAAATTATGCCCGATTCGAGAAATTTTTGACGCATTTGTTGCCAACTGCAAATCTGCGTACACTCTATATCAAAATGTTACAACTGACGAAAAGTTACAAGCGTTTCGGGGTAGATGCGGCTTCCGCCAATATATTCCGAGCAAACCTAATAAATACGGGCTAAAAATATATGCTCTAGTTGATTCAAAGACAGTTTATACTACCAATTTAGAAGTGTATACTAGTAAACAACCCACTGGTCCATACACTTTGGATAATTCAGGTTTAGCACTTGTCCAAGGAATGGTTGAGCCTATTAGGAATACCAAACGAAACGTAACATGCGATAATTGGTTTTCGAGCATTCCATTGGTACGTACCCTATTGAGAGATTTTGATCTTACATACTTAGGAACCATTCGTAAAAATAAACCTGAATTACCGATTGAACTATCTAATCCACAAAGTCGACCTATAGGATCGAGCATGTTTGCCTACGATAAAGATATAACATTGGTGTCATATATTCCCAAACGGAAGAAAAATGTAATTCTGGTTTCAAGCCTTCATCATGATGGTAGATCGATACAATTACAGGGAAACCTGAGATGATTGTTGATTACAACAACACTGAAGGCGGAGTTGACACTTTGGACAAAATGTGTGCTGCTTATGACTGCGCCCGAAACACATCAAGATGGACTATGGTTATTTTTTACTCTATGCTAAATATGGCTGGAGTGAATTCCTTGGTGTTGTTTTATTTGCAAAATTCTGATAAAATAGCTAAGAGGTTATTTTTGCATAAACTATCAGCCGCGTTAACCGAAAACCATATTCGTTTCCGTGCTACGCAGAAGAATATTCCAAAATCGATAACACTACGAATCAAAGAAATGTTTGAGATACAAGATCCTACTCCCACTCCCCAGCCTGAGAATTCCAGAGGTCGATGCAGTTACGGCGACCGAAAGAAAAATCGACCAACGCGGTTTTCCTGTAAAAAATGTACCAAGTTTATGTGCCTTGAACATTTAACTTGTGTTTGTACAGAATGTTATTCTGATAATATGTCTTAAATACTTTTGTATGTTTGTTAGGATATGATAATTATATTTTTGTCGATGTCGATGCTTTGTAATAATGAAATGAGTGAAAGAATGAATGTAAAATGAAATATAATCATTTAAAATGTTTTTTTATGGAAAAAAGAGTACTATATTTCACCATTTCGGGGACTCTCAGTCCGCCGCCACTATCTATGCTCAGAAACAAAGCGCCAGTCACGGAAGGTTAAAGGTACTTTATTCATGAGTAAAACTGATATTTTTTGACAAACCTCGTATGCCACTTAAAGATTGATATTTGATGACTGTATTTTGGGTTTTAGACAATGCAGAACTTTTTATGAAGAATACTTTTTTTTCCTATAATAATAATAAAAAAGATATCCATGTGACTCCAACTTAGAGGGGACATTTTGTATAGTTAATTTTTAATTAAATATCGATTATAAGATATTAAAGTATTTGCTATGATTTTTAATAGTAAAAATCATAGCACGAAAATCACTTACGAAATGCGCATTGCTTTATATTTTTTTTGTCAGCCAAGAGGTCAAACAGATGTAGTTTAAATTGTGGTGGATAATTTCTCGATGATTTGTTATATTTTTTTCGTTTTCCTGCTTGTTCTATCCACTTAATTTGTATTTGTAAATTTTTAAACTTTTTAAGTCAATGTTTTTTTATTCATGTTCAATAGTTTCTATTCAAATTGTTTCTTGCTTTAAAAATTAACATGACATTTATTAAAAAGGTACATAGACTTATTTAAAGAAGAGTAATTCCAAATTATTGTTACATTGTAATACTGAACTTGCAAGAAAGTTATTGTTAGAAATTTTTATATAATCGCTAACAATTTGGCAGTTTGTCTGAACTGGAAGACACTATAATTTAACATATTAATTGAATCGCACGGTGATTTTTTTAGCTTAACCTGGAATACCTATAAAACTTGGTACTAGGAAACCCAACCTTCGATATTGGCTTCCCGCACCGAGGGATTTCAGCTCCGGATATTCAAAAAGGAAGTACATCTATCATATTCTGGGAAAATTCTGAATTACCTTCTGAATTTTGTTAAAAAAATGTTTTTATCATCTTTCAGGCTCTTTTAGGCCCATAGCTTGGAAGTGATTTCCTCCCATCTCTTCCTATCCATTGCCTTCGTTTTCCAGTCCTGGATTCCACTCTCTCTTAGGTCTTCTATCGCTTCTGCATACCAAATTTTCTTTGGTCTGCCTCTCTTTCTTATTCCGGCTTGGTCTATATCAATCATTTTTTTGGTCATTCTACTATCTGGCATTCTCTGTACGTGCCCTAGCCAACCTATTCTTCTGAATCTTATTATTTTACTAAGTTCTGCTTCCACAAATAAATTCTGTATTTCCTTATTCGTTCTTCTTAGCCACATATATTTCTCTTCTCCCACCTTAATATCCTCCTGAGTATTTTCCTTTCCCATCTATCTAATTTGTCTTCCACTGCTTTGTTAGGTATCCACGTTTCGCTTCCGTAGATAACTGTTGATCTTATTACTGATTTGTCCAGATGTAACTTTCTCTTTCGGGAGATCTTCTTTGAACTTATTATCTTATTCAATGCTCCTGCCTGTTTACTTCCTTTCATCAGCCTAGTTTCTAAATTCCCTCCTTCGTTGCCGTCGTCTTTGATAACTACACCTAGATATACAAAGCTTTGGACTTATTCGAAGTTCATTATTTTTTGTCCATTCAGTTGTATTGTAAAATTCCTCATTGCTCCCTCCCGTTGAGGTGTTGCCATTTTCGATTTGTTTTCATTGACTCACAAGTTTATTGTCTCTGCTGTTTCTATGAACGATCTGCATATTCTTCTTAGTTCGTTTTTTGATGTTGACAGCATTACTACATCGTCCGCGTATGTCAGTAATTGTTATTTTAGTTTTCAGTGTCCTTGCCCTGTTCATGCCGGTTTTGCATATTATCCATTCTAATACAATGTTAAATAAGGTAGTGGACAACGGATCTCTTTGTTTTAATCCTGTATCGGTCTCAAAGCTCTCTGATGTTTTTTGGTTCACCTTGATCTTAGTTATTGTACGCTCGAGTGTCATTTTGGTAAGACTTATCAGTTTTCTGAGATGCTTAGATCATTCATAATACTGTATAAAGATTTTCTATTTACTGTGTCATATGCCCTTTGAAAGTCTATAAAAATGGCATAGATTGGTAGATCGTATTCGTACCCCTTTCTTTGCGTTTGCTTCAGAGTGAAAATATGGTCAATGACTCATCTTCCAGATCTGAATCTGTACTGATAGTCTCCGAACAAGTTTTCTCCATATTTTTTTAACCTTTTTTCTATGGTTTTGGCCATTATTTTATAAACTGTGTCCAGTAGCGCGATCCCTCTATAGTTTCTTCATTCGTCCATTTTCCCTTTCTTGTAAATTGGTACCGTTATTGAGGTTTCCCACGCTTCTGGCATTATCTCTTGTTCCCATATATTCGATATCAAATGGTAGATCTTCGTCTTTAGTGCGTCTCCGCCGTATTTTATCCGCTCTGGCTCTATTTCTTCTTCTCCAGGAGATTTGCCGTTCTCTTGTCTCTGTATTATTTCTGATATTTCTTCTCTCGATGGTGGTGATATCTCTCCAACGTTATGTCTATTTTGGGTTGTCTGCTCCTCCCGCTGCTCGTTCTCATTTTCTTCATTTAATATTTCTTTGAAGTACTCTTCCCATCTTTGTATCATTTCGCTTTCATCCATTATTATTTCTCCTTTTTTATTTTTTATACATAATACATATGGTCCTCTGCCCAGTTTTCCGTTTATTTTATTTCATGATAAAAGTTCTTCATTTCTTTATTTACAAAATTTTCTCGTATACTTTTTATTTTGTCCTCCATTCCTTTTCGTTTTTTTGCCCTGCATATCTTCTTTGTTCTTTGTATTGTCTTCTGTCTTTTATGTACCAGTTTGTAACATTTTCCGTTTGGCTTAGCTTCTCTTTTTAATTCCTTCTCTGCATTTTGCATCGAACCATTCTTCTCTTTTTCCCTTTTTTATTTTCAGTGGTATTATTTTCCGTGCCGTCTTTTTTATAGTTTCCTCTAAATGTCTCCATTCGTCGTTTATGTTGTGGTTCTGTTGTTGTTCTAGGGTTTTTTTCAATTCTTCTTCGTATTTTCTTTTTGTTGTTTTGTTATCTATAAGCCTTTCCACCAGTAGCCTTCTTTTTGGTATGCACCTTTGCTTTTCCTTTCTTTGTTTACTGTTTTGTATTATTATCGCGACTACTAAAAAGTGATCGCTGTCCACATCTGCTTCTCTATAGGTTCTCACGTTTTCTACTCTTTTCGTTAATTGTTTTTGTATAAGGAAATGGTCGATTTGATTAGAGTACTTCCCGTTTGGTGCTAAACATGTTCATTTGTGGATTTCTTTATTTTCAAACTTTGTGCTGGCAATAACTGGCCCCATCTCGGTTGCAAGATTAATCTATTTTCCCATTATCATTTGTTTCGTCGTGTTTGCTGTATTTTCCAATTACTGGTACATACATACTCTCTTTGCCGATTTTTACATTGGCGTCGCCGATTACTATTTTGATGTCTTTCTTTGGCATCATGTTAAACGCTTCTTCCATTTCGTCGTAATATTTTTCGTTTATTTCGTCTTCTTCCCCTTCTGTTGGTGCGTATATGTTTAAAATGCTCATATTTTCTGTCTGTATTAATTTGCAAGTAACACATTCGCTCTGATATCGCTTTGAATGTTTGCACTCTCCCCGCATTGTGTTTGGCTATCATAAATCCTTTTCCTAAAGTTCGTGTTGTTCCTCCACTATTGAAGAAAATGTAGTTTCCCACTTCGCTTACAAACTCTCCTTTTTGTTTTGTTTCTTGAATTGCCAATATATTAATTTGATATCTGTCTATTTCCTGCGTTAAAATTTTCAGTGCTGCTTCAGCGTACGTACCTCTTACATTCCACGTTCCTATTTTTAATATTGCTTTTCCCTCCCTGTTCGTTAATTCCATCTAAGTTTCCTTTTTCATTGCATGGTCCAATTTCCTTTCTTCCGCTCTCCTGTCTGTGCTTTTGTGCTACTAGTTTTTTTGTATTATGTTTGGTTTCATTCCTTCTAGCTTATCTTCTTCCATGTTCCATCTCCATTCTTATGATTCTATGTATATTTTCCTGTACCCAACCTTTACCCTATTCCCCTTGTCCTTCTCTTCTTGATCAGACGACAGTGTCGTTACAATCTCTTTCATTCAGAATAAATGTTTTGTAAATTATATTCATCATAGAATTTTACAGTTCGAATCATCTTTTCGAACACATACCAAAACCAGGAAGCATGGACCATTCCATTCCAAATGCATATCGACCTATTAGCCTCACATCGTTTTCAATGAAAACCTTGGAGAGGCTGTGTGAACGATATATAAGAGATGTAGTGATAACACAAAATCCCCTGCACTCAAATCAACATGCATACACCCCGATTCGGTTCTTCATCTCGTAGCAGGTCGCATCGAGAGATAGCTGGAAAATAAAGAGAATGTAGGATGAGGATGTGGAATTTTTTCCAGACCCCTGAATATAAACATGCAATGGGCTGCAATGCAAGTGTTGCTCAAACAGAGCTCACTGCTATCTGCATCGCTGCAAAAGAGATTGCCAAAAGGAACACCACAGGTAATAATATATAGATCCATACGGACAGTAGACAAACACTACTATCCCAAAACACATGGCCCTAATCGAAGCCTGTAATAACAACACGGTCACTTTAGGCTGGATCAAAAGCCACGGGAAATCGAAATGAACCCGTATTGCAGACACGCTAGCTAGGAAAGCAGCCTCTCAAATACTCTTGGGACTCGGCACTTTCATTGGTCTATCGACGTCAGCGACGGCTGACCTATTAAAGGAACAATCCCTTAATGAGTTTAAGGGTAGATGGGACGACGCAGAAGGCTTCATGCTTGCCAAGGAACTGTTACAGTATCCGGACATCAAAGTAGCCAAAAAATACGTGATTAAACCGACAGAACCTACGAACAGCCACGGATATTGTGACTGGTTAATGCCACCTACGAAAACACCTCGACAGACTGGGTATGTCTGATCCTCCCCCCCATTGGTAGAGGATGTGCATAAGAAGATGAGACTGTCGAACACATTATTTGCGAATGTCCGACACTCTCTCAATTTAGGTTTTCTGTGGCGAGCACAGGCTAACATACGACAGCATGAGGGAACTTAATTCAGACGACGTTATCGCCTACTTCAAACAAGTAGGCTGGATGACGAGCTAGAAGGAAGTATGAACCTCAGAAGGATGCACAATAGGCCAATTGTGGCCTAAGTGCTGTGGGGTCACCCATGCTTCAAATTCTTACATATATACATACTATTATCTAGCTTCTGATTCGGTTGACGCTTCCGCTACAGCCGCTACCCATGTGTAGCCCAAATTTTCGCCTCTAAATTACAATTATAAATATTGTCGGTATAGTTCCGGAAGGTAGGACTTTTCTCTAAGTAATTTTCTGCTCATTAAGCATCTTTTTTAAAATATCGATTATCTCGAATAATTTTCGAAATAATTTCAAAAAACCAAAACAGTCTTTTTTTCTTGCGTAATTGTTTATCTCTTGCAATGTTTGCCCGCTCCTATTGTAGAGTTTATCGTTTGTTTTAGATGCCATTTTGAATCGAATGAGACCAAAATCACAATTTTTGGTGTTCCAGACTAGGTTTATGACCAATTGGCACTTGTGAACCAGACTATGTAGCCGATCTCTTCCAGAAAATTCGAAATTTTTGGGGTCGGGTTATTTGCATAATAAATTATACTTGCATTTATTGTAGCAGTATTAACCCTTGACTGGTATCGTCACTTTTACATACGTAACTGGTATCGTCGGGTCAATTCTGACCCGATGCTTTTTTTTAATGATTGTTTTAAATTCAAAAATACCATTGCTAATCCATTACTAGCAATATAAACAATAAGTTTACAGACCCAAAAGTAATTAAAATGAAAACACTTTATTATAGGTAGACAAATACAAATACAGTGTCTGAAAACGAGTGACGCAATACAATTTTGAAAATTTTAACATAAAGATGAAAATACAAGAAAACTAACATAATAGGCACTTATATAACATATTTATCCTCTATATTCTATAAAAAAAACACAAATAATTTATCATACAAAAAAACGTGCAATAACGTTTGCATAGCCTAATATTCACATATTGCATTTGTCGCATAACAATGTAGCTTTGCTGTGTGCTTTACATACGTGCTTGTTACACTTATTACACGTTGTAGAATTTTTGCTGTCATTGTTTGATGGACACATGTAACATCTACGTCTTTTTTTCCCCTAGTATCTGCATCCGGAACTCTGGGTTGAGAAGTTGATGGCTGATTTTGATTCGCTGTAGTATCGTCGCATTTTAGAATTGTTTGCATGACTGAACGAAGTTCCCTAGGAAGTCTTGTTTCCAATAAACGTCGTCTCATGCAAGGTTCAATTAGAGTTTGACCTAATTGAATAATAAAATTCCGTCGCTTCATAGAACTCTGAGTACCAGTCTGGAACAATATAAATGAATTTACAGACGCTATATTCATTACAGCATACCAAATAGCACACGGCCACCTTCTGGTTCTACGATCCGTATTGTAATTTGCACACTTCTGATCCAATGCATCAACTCCTGCTTTTGTGGAGTTATAATACAAAATCATGTTAGGTTTCCTTGATTCTGGATCTACTTTGTTGTCATGGTGCATAGATGATAATAAGAGAACGTATTTATTTTGTTTTGGTACATACGACACTAGAGTTGTATTGCTGGTGAACACGAACCTAGAAGTACCTGGCTCAGTTTTTTTATTTGGAACTACATATTGAGGTATTTCTCTTTTATTTTTACGCACAGTGCCGACATAAGTAAGTTGGTTCTTGCGCAATTCTTCAACCAATTCTATTGACGTGAACCAGTTGTCTGCCGTGATATTCCTGTTAGTATTTTTGACATTATCAATTAGCGATAAAACTGTTAGGGTTGGTACTGATAGTTTTCGTGGATTAGGCTGCAGATTTTGTGATTTGCCTGTATAGACGAAAGCATTGAGCAAGTAGTGAGTTTTTGCATCACAAAGGCATAATATCTTCAATCCGTACTTGTTAGGTTTACTTTTCATGTATACACGAAAAGAACATCGGCCCCTAAACCCTACAAGCATCTCATCTATTGTGAGGGATTCACCAGGACTATAGCAATTCTTACAATTCTGTATGAATGACTCAAAAATTTCACGTATGTGGCAAAATTTATCTGACATTCTCGCGTGTCTGGTGGAAACACTATCAAAACGCAATGCGATTAACAAAAACAGGAACCTCTTTAGGGACATAGTAGCTCTGAAAATGTCTCTGCCTGTGCCATCTGAACTAAATAAACCTTCGACGTCTTCATTGTTAGATTTGAAAACCGATGTCAAATAGAGTAATCCCAAAAATGCTTTCACCTCAACTAAATCGGTGTAATTCACAAATGTGGCTGTTTCTCCATATCTACTGGACATATCCGTAATTTTCTCATTTGTGCAGTCGACAATTGTGCTAATCATTTCATTAGTTATAAGAAGAGACCAGTAATCAACAGGGTTCTTATCTTGCAAGTTTCTTGCCACTGCTTTTAGTCCGGGTAAATGCATAATAATATTATGGCTTCTGGTCCGACCGGGTGTGGGAGCTTGTTTTGACCATTTGTATCTGTTTTTTCCATAAACATAACCTGTAGATGGTGAGGGCAAAACCGAAGAGTTATCTAAATCCGCACTGCTTGTGGCACTGGCACCAAGAGCGAACTCACTTACAGGAACTGGTTCAGCTTCATCAGCCACATCGTCGTCTATAGCATATTCTTCATCTGAATCGTGATCACTATTTATAGTAACCGCGTCACTAATATCGCCATCTTCTTCGTCGTTCAAAAACAACTCACGTACTTCTTGTGCGGTATATCGCTTGCCGTCAATAACTATATAATCCATTATGCACTAAACTCAAAACACACACGTAACTGGTATCGTCGGGTCAAATCTGACCCGAATGCATATATAACGACACTTGCAAAGCTTGAATTGAACTGTCGCTTGAGGCGTTTAATTGTATGCCTATTTTATGAGAAGTCACGGAACCCCCACTCCGTAACTGCAATAGCGCCCAATCTGCGAAAAATTTAAAATGCGCCGGGTCAATTTTGACCCGACGATACCAGTTAAGGGTTGGAAGTAATAAAATAGTCTCAAGGGCCAACGACGACATGTTCTTGCTTTATTGTAAGTTTGGCACATTTGGTTAACAGTATCCACGCCTCTTTTAGTAATTTTATTTTACAATCGAACTTATATTTTGTGCAACATATTAATTGATTTGAGAAAGTCAATTACGAGTCGATGAACGCACTACTTTCCAAGAAGTTTCTTCAAGTTGTTAGGAATGCTGTGCATGCCATGCTGAGTATGAATTCAAGGAGAGCCAATCAAGAAAAGATTTACACTGTCTATTATATTACACGCAGTTCATTTTGGTGGATCGGCAATTTAAAACGGTAGGAGTACTGAGTATGGGCCAAGCGTAGGCGTGTAAGTATCACTTGCGTACGTCGATCGCCAGTTCTAATTTGGTATGGAAAGACATCACTTTTGATTTGTCGTAATTTCTAATGAGAACCTTCAGAGTCCCGATTCCACCTATACAAAACTTTATTTTTAATAGATAACATGAGATCACTTACAACACAACGACACTCCGATTCTGGTTCGTCATTAGATATAGCACTACGGGCACAAATGTCTTATATTTCGTTGCCATGCGAAACCACCCCAACCGACGTTCCTACACTATTGCGTTATCGTTACCTGAAAAACATCGACAAACATTTGAAAGAGCAAAAGAGAGAGGCGTGTTTCGACTGGCAGTTGAGGCAGGCGTTGTCACTATTTGAAGAAAGTTCTTAAGAGGGGCCTCCTCACAGGTATATAAACCTAAAAACCTACACAATACTAGTTGCTAATCTAGTAATTATTTGGTTCAAAATATTTACGATAGATGTCGATAGTAGTACTGAATCGGCTTTTACTTATTCAACATATTTTCTCTCTCTGTCTTTCCACTCTTGACGATTCAAAGAAACGCATCTCTGTTGGAATGTTTTGATTTCAAATATTTCAACTGTTTGTGAGCACAGAAACCTTATCTCTATTTTTTATGTTGCATCCAAACCACAGCACAGCTGTGCATAGATAAGAGAATATCACATACATGGATCCAAACAATATTTGTTGTCATAATTTCCATTTGATTCTAGATTTTTGATTATTCAAGAGTTTCATAAATGTTTTTGAAAGGAATAAATTGTTAAAAAGTAAGTAATCGTATCGACCCGATATCAAAAATTATAATTATGATAATGTAAATTATCCTGTAATCCATATTTTTTAATTTTAAAAGCTATGTTTGAGGTTATGTTTACTGAATTATTTGATTAATGTGAAAATATGAGATAAATAATACTGATTGTTTGTTCTAGTATCATCAAACCATCTTTCAACATTCTCTTGAGACCCTGTTTTAATGATAATATGGGTTTGTTAGCGAAAAGCGAAAAATGCTTAATTGAAGTGAAGTGACCTTTGATGTATCTGAATGAAAAAAAATTAAAGCCGCTCTCAAATGACAAGAATTACATAATTCATTTTGATGAAAATATAATAGTGATAATTGAAAAATATAACTATTATCACCTGATACAAGGTGCATTACATATTGCATGAAAGGACATGTGCTATTTAATAATAGGTTTGTTCCAACCACCGTTTTTTGTATCGTTCGAAAACCATATATTGCATCGTTTAATCAGCTTGTTTTGCGCAAACGCGTGTCCTGCACTGTTATTTGGTTAGAAATAAACGAATACAGTTGGAACGGTTTGTGAATCATTTGGAAACCAATTTTAATCTCTATTCTATTATCGTAACATAACCAAAGATTACAAGAAGTTTGAGGATAATAAAAATAAGACTGGTAAATATTTTATACAAATTGATAAACCAATTAATCGATTTAGATGATAGCACTAAAATTAGTAAAATGTATGAATAAAATTATTTTGCTTTTGGTATAGAGGACGAAAGTATTTAGAGTATGAAAAAGAAATGGACGAGATATTTGGAAAAAAAAATGTATATCCAGAACTCATATTATCCAATGAAACAATGGATAATAATTTAGTTGACACCTGTGATGAAGAATTCGTAAATGAAAACAATGAGCCTGATGTACCACCAACACAAACAAAAGGTAATCGAAAAAAACACGAGCTGTTAAAAAACAATCAACCCTGCAGTATATGAGATCTGATAGAAAATTATATTATGAAGAAAAACTAAAAATTGACAGAGAACGTTTAGAAGAATTGAAGAAAAGAAACAGGCTAATGGAGGAGAAAAATTTAATACTTAGGGAACTTGTAAAAAAGGAGTGTCATTGTAATTCAGAATCTCTCTAGTAATTTTTTATGTTTTATTTTATTTATGTAGTCTATTTTTTATTTTCACTCAACTTTTTATTTCTGTTTTACTGTTTCCAAAGTTATTTTCAATTATATTTATGTAGGTATTTATTTTACACTTAATATTTTATTTCTGTGGTACTTACTGTTTCCAAAGTTATTTTTAAGTATATTTATGTCAGTATTTATTTTACATTTCATTTCTGTTTACTGTTTGTAAAGTTATTTTTAATTATATTTATGTAGGTATTTATTTTACAGTTAACATTTTATTTCTGTGGTACTTACTGTTTCCAAAGTTATTTTTAAGTATATTTATATCAGTATTTATTTTACATTTTATTTCTGTTGTACTGTTTGTAAAGTTATTTTTAATGATATTTATGTATGTATTTATTTTACAGTTAACATTTTATTTCTGTGGTACTTACTGTTTCCAAAGTTATTTTTAAATATATTTATATCAGTATTTATTTTACATTGTAACAATTCATTATGATGTATCAAAAACAAATGTGCAACTATGATGATACATGCAAAAATAATTACGATCAATTAAAAACTTAATTCGTTTGTATTTACGATTATATATGTTTTTATCTTGATAAAATTGGATGTAATTGTTGAAATTAAAAGTGTATTCCAATTATTATTAGTATTCAATGACAATATTATATATAACAACTACGAATTAAAAAGAAATAATTTTAAGCTTACATCTTTGGATCCATTCTCCATTTCCAAAGTAGAAACAGTAGTTGCGACGCTTACTCTAGACCCTGTGGTGTCATTAATTAACACCGAATTATTCTGATCATCTACAACTGGTTGATGAGAATCCGCCATTTCAATGAGTCTGCCATCTTCCTGTCGTCTACTTAACAACAAAAACACCTCTTCTAATGTCTCACTATTGAACAGAGTTAATAACCTATTCGGTGATTCCTCAGCAAGAAGTCGTCCTTCCCGCATAAGTCCAATCTAAAATTCAAATAAATTGGTCAGTTTTATCATGTTTCATTCTACTATAAAATGTGAGGAAAACTGTTATCAATACTAACTTCAAAATTGCATTTGAAACGGTAACAAAGATCCAAAAATCGTTCTCGCGACAATATTGGTTCTAAACGAATGAACAAAGTGCCTTTCAAATCAATTCTTAGCAACTTTGTCAATAACACCACACAATTGTCGTGGAGGGCTAGTTTACGCTAACAAAGGGAACGGTCCCAAGCCCGAAGAAAAGAGGAAGGAACACACCTAAACAAGCACACACAACACACTCCCCTAACTCAAGGTGTAAAGCGACCCGTGACTAAGGATGCGTGGCAGCAGGGAAGTCCCGAAGCAAACGGGGCCTCCAGGAAACCGGGCGCTCTCCTCGAGTAACTTGCCTTACTGCGGATTGAAGTGATGTGCCGTTAGTTCACCAACCACTTCCCTATCTTCTCGTGGGACCAATATGGATACTAGAGGAAAAATATAAGAAAACGAACCTATGGAAATGACAACAACCCCATCGGAAATTCCAGAAGAACTGCAGGAAATGCTACTCGCATAGTTCGACCATCTCCTTTATCGAAAAGTGTGGACCATATAGCTAACTCTATCACCTTAAACCACTATTAACACTGCCCAATTTTTCATTGGGGTGTATTTCCGCTTGGAATATGCTTGGTCGTCTGTTTACAGTCATCAAATTCGAGGTCTATATATCCCTACTCCAGTACCTTCATCTGTTTTGGAACCATTTAATAGCATTTCATTTCAATTTTAGACAAGGTGTCTTAGTCCTATTTTTTCTGATAGTCAAGATGTGTGAAGATGTTTCACAAAATTGACCAGCTTAGGCAATCTTGGATATACTCCAAATTGAATAATATCAAGGTTTTGATTTCATTATTCTTCCCCTCAGTATCTTGTACAGCGATCTTTCTCTTATATTACTCACGTGCGAGATTGTGGTTAAGGATTATTTTCAAAACTGCGTGGTCAGGTTTTTATTGCTCCTAAGATTCATACACAGACTAATATTTGTACTTTTGATAGTTTGACATGATATTGCCTTTTATGTCAGATTTGGTCTGACTATTGATGTGTGGATCCAGTGCATGATTGTTTTGACTATGTCCCTAGTTTTTCTCTACAAAGACATTTTTTCTAATTCGCCTTCAATACTGCTTCCATCCAGTTTAATGGATCCAAGTTCTAGTTCACTGTTCTTTGAAAAAGCAATTAGATTAGTCTTGGTGGATTTCACACACTGACCGGTACAAAAACGACTCACCATTATTTTTTCATACATGATCCACAATTCAATACTGTTTCAAATGACATATTGGCAAACTTTCTGCCATTTCCTATGTCTTTTTATTATCGTGGTCACATAAGCCGTCAATAAAGGCCTGGATGCTCAAACATTCCATCATATTCTTTGGTACTGATGGATAAGCAAATCGAACTAGTCGGACAATATCCAGTTCATACCCTTGAAGGGTTTCGTCACATTTACAGCTTCGGTTCTTCAGCTGGAATCGGTATAAGTGTTTTAGATGTTCGTGACTATATCGCATGTCCAACCTCTTCTTCAGCTGCTCGAAGTTATCCGTTTCTTCGAGGGGTACATCCAAGGCATCTCGCCCAAGCGCGATGGTTAAATTCACTGCCTTCTCCTTATCGGACCAATTATTCAATCTAGCGGCTGCTTCAAATTGTTTTACATAATTTGTCGAACGTTGGGCCTTAACACGGACAAAACTACCAATATCTTCTATCTTGGGGTGTGTTTCTGGCTTGCTGGTTTTTATATGTTCGATCTTCTTCTCTTCTTCTTCTTGTGTTCTTAAATCGGCAATCTTTGTCTCTAACTACTGGATTTTCTCGTCAATCTGATTTCCCATTGTTGTCATCTTATTCTCATTATCCGATTGTTTTTCTCGTTCATCGTTGTCATCATATTCTCGATATCCGATTTTAGAGTCAAATTTTTTCTAGGTTAGCAGCAATGTCATTTTTCAGTGATAATATATCGGCAGAAATATAGTTCTTCATAGTTGAAATCTTCTCGTTCATGTTAGCAGAAAAATCGTCCTTCGTCGTTGAAATCTTCTCGTCCATTTTATCAGAAATTGATGAGATTAAGGTGGAATCTTCGCCATTTTACAACTCTGCTTTTAGTTCAGTTTTCAGGTCACTTAGTCTCTTATCCATTTTTACGTAACGATTTATTTATATTATCACACTTTTGACACCAATGTAATATTTTTCATATTGTTTTAAATACTTTCTATCGCGACGAGTGGGATAAACTTTATTTATACACTTAACTATTCACTTATACTTAATTTACACTGATCACTATTTAACTAAGTAATTTATATTAAACACAGTTCACTTTCCTGTTCACTTGTTCTACTCACGACTCTATTAAAATATAGACAGTACTCACGGATCGCACATAGTCGCTTATATATTAAAACCATTTCAGGAACATTCGGATTCTTAAAATTACTAGATTGCGGCTCACAACAAACAATCGACCTTCTTAGAAATGTCTCTAAGAAAACAATCACAAAAAAATAGTGCTTCTAAGAAATCCGTGCGATTTTGCCAAAATTTTAACTTTTATATATCGGATCAGAAGGGGTGCAGTTTCGTAACCATAATATAATGCTCATCAAAAGGTATGAATACATTCCTTAATTCGTTTCCAATGTTTTATGGATAAAAATAATTGAGTAAAGAATATACAGTATTGATGATATTGCCACACTAAATTCAAATGAATAATAATATCTACTAGAGGACCCGTGCTGCTCCGCAGCATTAGGATAGACTATGTATGAGAGGGTGTAATTATTAGATGAAATCATTTTACAGTACTTCCTTCCAGACAATATTAGTTGTGCTTCGGCCGCAGTATTTGGAAAATAAAGTTGATTGTACACACATAACTTTCCTCAAGCTCAACGAATTTCGCAGTATTTGGAAAAATTTGAAAGTTAAGTTGATTGTACACACATAACTTTCAAGCTCAACGAATTTAAACAGTTAATAGTTCAAAAGAAGGGGCTTGATCCACTGAGTGTTCTTAGACTTGTGCCAATAGCCTGCGTTAATTAGAACTCTAGTTATAGAGGATTGAGTGAAGGAAAATCTTGCAAAAATTGAATGTAAAGTTGATTGTGCACGCATAACTTTCCTCAAACTCAACGAATTTAAGCAGTTAACAGCTCAAAAAAAGAGCTTGATCTACTGAGTGTTCTGAGAGTGAAATGATCAAGATTTATTTATAAGAAGAGGAGCTATGAGAATTCGAATTGCTTGAGTTAATGTGTCCCATAAGAAATGTACAGGGAAGAATCGCGTCTGAGTATAACTTGAGTAAGGTGGGAGTTGAGTAAATTTCAAATGGTTGATGACATATCTGTGTCTAAATACCTTTCATTAAAAAAAATGAAGGAAATCGGCCGGATAGAACTTGAGTTTTCATAATTTTTTTTAATTTATAAGGTTACCTTATTTGCTTGTCTACATTCCTCTATATAATGTGTGGTAATTATCACAGATGTATTTTCTCTATTCGTAATATCCACTAGATGCTGCCAGATCCTGAAAACAAAAACTTATTAATGAATTTCAAGACACAGAAGAGTGTGCCAGTGAAATGTGGAATTGTATTATAATGTTTGCAATATCTTTATAAGCAGCGTCCTTTCGAGACTGCTTATTTCAAATTTGATGACAGTATTTTTCTTCTCATTTTAGATTTAATAAAATACGAACAAAAACATTTTTCAGTACATTTTTAGGCATTCCATGGAATACTATAGTAGAGGATCCGGATTAGAAACAACCTTCACCCGTCTATTTAATGGATTATATCAAATTTGGTATGTTAAATAATATATACCGAGTGGGTTACCTAAAAAGTTCCTAGCCAGCATATGATTAGTTGAAAAATGACTTTTTATTAAAAATTGCACTCATGAGTATAACGAATAAATTTAATACCAACGGAGAGAATGAAGCCTATAAGTAACTAAGTATGGAAAAGAAAAACCGGCCAATTGTCTATTTGGACGAAACACGACACGGTTAAGAAAGGATGGACTGATGTGTAAAAAATATGTATGCCAACAATGCCTGCAAACAAAGGATCCAGACTTATTATTGTTCCCCAACTTTCAACGAACTCTGGATAAGTACTAATGAACTAATTATAATTTCACCTGTAAAGAGTATAAAGTATCTGGGGGTGAGTATAGACCAGCATATGAAATGGAAATCTCATATTGCGTTTCTGGTTATAAAACTTAGGAGTATGCTATATAAATTCAAAATACTCAAAGAGTTACTACCTGTGCATATTCTGAGAACATTGTATCATGCTTTGGTCGAAAGTCATCTTCGATACAAAATCCTAAGTTGGGGCAGTGCATTTAAAAGACACTTATTTCCACTAGAAGTTTTACAACGGCGATTTTTAAAACTTATTTACTCTAAAAAAGCTCTTTATCACACAGATGATCTCTATTCTGAGACACAAGTGATGGATATAAGACAACTTTATTTTTACAATTCGAACATTAGGTATCACATAAATAAACAAGCAGCACAACTTCCGTCCCACAACTATAACACCCGTCATCAACATCTTTTTACAATCCCTTTAATGTTAAAGACTCTAACACAACATACTTACCTATTTTTAGCACCCAGACTGTACAATAGTCTTCCACAGCAATTAAAAAATATCACAAATCCCAATAAATACAAAAAACGGCTAAAAAGACACATATTTGAGATTCATAGGCAAATCATAATAGATCTGTTCGAAAAATGACTCCTTATTTTGAGGTTTGGGAATTCAATGTGTTTATACTGATCCATTCATGTTATATTTTTGTATTTTTATTGTTATATTGTTATATTTTATGTTTTATAATAGTTAAAGTTTAATGTATGTACGTAATGTTTTTTATATATTTTTTTTATTATCGTGTCCCGAAACAAGTGTGTATAACACTTATTGGGTACCGCTTTTCTCACCACCTTATTAATGACATAAATATGTAACACACTTAAGTGAATAAAGCTCATATATATATATATATATATATATATATATATATATATATATATATATATATATATATATATATTTTCATTTATATTTCTTGGGCATTTTTGGTCCTGGATTAATTAAAACATTAGATGGATTTTAAATTTATATTGTATTTCATTAACGTTTCGGTCGTTTTTGACCTTCATCAGAATATAAAAACACTGTGGATTATATTCCAGCGAGTGCCACATCACATATTAAAATAAGTTAAAATAAAATGAACTTTAACGATACATTTAAAAACATTTTACAATTAACGGTGTGTGTATCTCAACCTTCATAGTAGTACTTTAAGGTCCAAGAAAAAAAATCGAATTGTCTAAATATATACATTGCGGTGGAAATGAAGGATGGGTTCCATATGCCTTAAAAATATGTGGGAAAAAAATGGAAGATTGCAACGTTGACTATCACACGAACATGGTTTGAATTCACATTGATCCCAAACTTAATGTCAAATAGTGTTGTAATTCTTGACAACACTTCTTATCATGCACGACAACTCAATAAAATGCCAAATAAAAGCTAGAAGAAGACCGAACTACATAATTTTTAATGGATAATAATTTGTGCTTTGAAGATTCTTATACAAAACAACAACTGATTGAAGTATTACAGACAAAGAAATTTAAAAAATTATACGCCCTAGAGAGTATTGCTGAAAAACATGATCACTCTATATTAAGACTCCCTCCTTGTTTTTGGTTTTTCAATCCCATCGAGTTAATTTGGGCACAATTAAAACAGAGTATTCGGCGTAACAATACATTTCCTAAATTTGATACGAAAGTCGGAGATCAGATTTAAAGAGAAGTAGCTAATATTACCAAAGAAGAAAAGGATTAAAAAAGTAATCAAAATTGGAGATGAGTATAAGAATATTGGGCAAGTCCATATTAATTGGAAAAATAAATTTATTATTGATTTACAAGACGATATTGAAGCAGATGATATGGGAGAAGGATTAATAGAATTTTTGGAAGGAGAAAACTAATTAAGTTTAATATATTTTTCATGTTACTTATGTAGTAGTAACAAACAGGAATTAGACATAATATTTATTTTTAAAGAATTGTTTCATTCATTGTTATAAAATATCTTTTTTTTGTTATTTTTTATAGAATTTAGGTTTGTTTGTGGTTTTTGCTTTGAAATTTCGATTTCCATAAAAAAATCGAATGGGATACAAAAAGGGCTCAGTTCACGTCTGATATCTCGTTTAAACCGAACGCCCTTTCAACAATTACGTAACATCAAATACAATATATGTATTGGTAAGTAATAGTATATTACATTACGAGTGCGGAAAGTGACACTTTTCACACGAGTGGGAAATATTGTAGCACGAGGCGTAAGCGGAGTACGACAGTCCCACGAAAGTGAAAAAACACTTTCGCACAAGTAATGTACAATATTTTTCCTACGACCACAAATTTTATTGAACAATACGTAAATATCAGATCGTGTATATTGAGTGACCTGACTAATCTTACGTTTTATTTGTGACAGTATATGATTGAATATTGTTTCTATAAAAAGTGCACATGTATTTACAATTACTTTCATAGTGAAATAAAGAAATAACGATAATTAATGTTTATTTGAAAAAATGACAAAAGCAAGTTATTAGATAAAAACTGAGGAGCAAATTGAATTATATACTTTACATGGCGAGCATGCGAGTCCGGTAAATATACTTTCCGAGTGTGGCGCGTACAATATTTTTTGTGAAACCACCAATAATTTGACAATAATATAGGAACAGAACATTTATTGCCTAGCCAAGTTTCATAAATGTCCGTCTTCGATGTCTAGCCAAACTTCATAAAAGTCCATCCTCGATGCCCAGCGACTTTTAACAAAAGTTCATCCTCGATGCCCAGCCACTTTTAACAAAAGTTCATCCTCGATGCCCAGCCACTTTTAATAAAAGTTCATCCTCGATGCCCTATCTGGTATTTTGTCTTTAATGAACATTTTGACATAGGAGCTCGAGAGAGTAGGTACTTTGCCGAGCAGTTAAGTCAATTTTGCGATATAGACCGGCAACGACGCACTTCCGAGTTAAAAAATGATCGCAAAACCGTATTTTCTAAAGTGGCAGCATAAAAAGTTACTTTCCGCACTAGTGCGGAAAATACCTTCCGCAGGCACGAGGATAAAGTTCACTTTCCATGGGAGTAGAGAGTGCGATATGTGTTACTTTCCTATGTGGTCGTAGGAAAACAAAATATTAATACCTTTCAGAGTTTAGCTCCGCAACATAAATTAAAGGGAATATACGATTAAATTGCTACACTGTATCTGTTACCTCAACATAAATATATTCGAGAAAGATCAAGAACGAGAAAGAAGAAGAAATAGGGTCAAGTGGAGTAAACATGTGACACGCAATATTCAGGTGAAAAATGCGACAGTCTTTTGTATGTATATGTCTTAGTGGATGTAAAGGTGGTCGATTAGGGTTTCTTGGTCTGAGACTGTTCAGTTCCGTACGTATAAGTCTTTGGCAAGCGTTAAATCTATCGATTTTTTTCCTTTGTATGCTGTAAGTTAGGGGGGGTATCGTGTTTGTTGTTTATGTACAAGTTTTGTCTGGCTGTCCATTCTATTATGTCCTGCCCTCTGTCATCGTTTGTCTCTCCTCCCCAGCTGATGTGTTTAGCGTTGAAGTCGCCCGCGACAACCATTTTGCTTTTCTCTATGTATGTTTGTCGAGTCTTTTATTTGTCGTCCCCTCCTGGTTCGTCACAAATATTAATAACCGTTATTGCCCCTCTTTTTGGTTGCATTTGTATAGTGGTCACGTTATTGTCAATTCGATTTGTTAGTGTTTGTCAGTCTATTATGTATTAAGGTCACGACTTTTGATGTCTAGTTTGGTACTATTGGTATGTATGTGGTGTTTTGCCATATGTCGCGTCCTGGTTATTGTATCAGTCACATGCCGATATTTTCTTCTAACATGACGTGTATCAGTTGGATTCTTTGTCTTGCGTTGAATTGAATTACACTTATTGTCATATTTGTTCTCCTTGTTAGCTGTGTGCTATGGTTTTAGTTTTACTGAGCTGATGGTCTATAAGAGCCTGATGTCTCTCTACATGTAGTTATTTTGTTGCCGAGTTTTCTAGTATCCTTCATTTTTTTTATACATTGGGCAATCCGGATATACGGCTTGATGGCTGCATGACGTCAGTCATAGTTTCTCGCAGTTTCTCTCCACATTTGTAGCAGGTTGGTTTCTCCTCTTTGCAGTATTTTGCGACGTGGCCGTACCTGCATCAGCTAAAACACAGCGCAATCAATGTGTATCCCTGGACATATACTCTTGTTAGATCGAAGTAAATGTGGCTTTTTTTAAGGATGCACTTTATTGGCTCCGGTGCTTCTTGGATAATAATATTTTCCTTCCAGGGGTTTCTGCACGCCGTGTCGTTTGTATCCGCAAGTGTCGGAAGAGGCGTCAGTGTTCTTTATCAATATCCTCGTTTTCTATTTTGAGGCCATCTATTATCCGTACCTTTTTGTATACCAATCAATATCATAGCTGGATCCATACCAGTTATTATTACCCTATTTGTCCGTCTAATGTATGCACCTTCCACGTCTTTGACGCATATAATTTTTTCAAGCTCTGCGATAGTGTGTACCATTACTTCATATTTCTTTTTTTTCCGCCGTAGTCCAAGGTGTTTGAGGCTGTGCTGACAGAGCATAAATGACAATTAGAATTATTTCTCGTATTTAAAAGTGATAAACACTAAAATGGAGAGTAGTGAAAGTGAGTTTAGTTTAAAACCGCCAAATAAAGCCTCATTGAATTTGGTGCCTGAAAAATGAGAAGCCAGATAACCTACTTACGGACTCGTGCAAGGAATAGAAGACTAGCTTTTGCTCAGAAAATGTTTTAAAGGCATACTTTGGAGGTATTTCAAATAAATTTAAATCGTCCACTTTTTGGTCACAGTATAGTATGTTAAAAACCAAGCTAATAAATATCAACATTGAAATCGATGTTAAATAAGCACCAAGCAAAGGTAATTTATATAATAATAATAATTAATTGGTAATTGAGGTATTGGAGGAATTTACCCAGAACTAATCAAGTATGGACCCATAGAATGTTCGAGAAACTTCGAGAACTATTTGAAAGATGTATTAACGGCGAACCTCTTCCAAAAGAATGGTTAACATCTTATATAACACCAATACACAAAAGAGGACCGAAAGACAACCCACAAAACTATAGGGGTATTGCTGTTATTTGTACCATTGGAAGGCTCTACTCCCGCATACTACGAGACCAAATGGAAAAAGAAATAGAACATAAACAACCGGAGGAACAAGCAGGATTTAGAGCAGGACGATCTACAATGGACAATATATTCTCTCTTAAAATAGCCTTCGAAAAAAGAGCGCAGAGAAATAGAGAAGTTCATATTGCGTTGATCGACTTAGAGAAGGCTTATGATAGCGTGCCGGTATCGGAGATATAGAACGCTCTAAAAGGACTCGATAATAATAAAAGTCTCATCAGGGCATTTCAAAACCTCTATAAAAATAACTCGACGAGAATAAGAAACGGACAACTCTTCACATCAGCGTTTTCCACCTCCAAAGGTCTACGGCAGGGATGCCGTCTATCACCTACGCTTTTTAAAATATACCTAGACAAAGCTCTACAGAATTGGACTAAAAAAATAAAATATAGGGGGCTGCAAATTGATGAAAATAATCTATATAGTCTCTATTTCGCCGACGACCAAGTAGTTATTGCTGAGGATCAAGATGACTTGAATTATATAAGGAAATTGAAAGGAAGTTACCAGGAGGCAGGACTGACCATCAATACCAACAAATCCGAATACTTAATTATCGTAAACGATTACACAAATAACTTAGAATTGGACCAGGACCTTATAAAAGGAGTGGGAACTTGTAAGTATTTGGGAGTTATATTTAACAAACAGGGAAACAGCCAAGATGAAATTAAAGAAAGAATTAATAAGGGGAAACAAGTCACACAATCTCTCTAAACTCAATACTTTGGGACAAGAACATCACTATAAAAACGAAGAAAAGAATATACAAAACCATTTTTGAAACTGTAATAACATATGGAGCAGAAGTATGGGACATTAGTACTAGAAACCGTAGTAAACTCCTATCAGCTGAAATGGATTTCCTGAGACGGAGCTGCAGAAAATCTAGAGTAGATAGAATTAGGAACGAAGCAATTAGAAATATGACGAAAACAGACACAAATCTGATAGAAAAAATTCAAGAAAAACAGCTCACATGGTTTGGACACACCAAGAGAATGGGAGAACATAGATGGCCACGACGAATACTGGAATGGGTGCCACGAGAAAAAAGGAAAAGAGGATGACCGAGAAGAAGCTGGAGGAACGAGATAGATGAAGCCATGGAATTGACGGATTTGGGAGAAGACTTGTGCTTCGACCGAAAAAATTGGAAACTGGGAACGAAAAGGCGACCTAGGCTGTAAAATAAATCCGTATATATATAATAATTAATTTAGGTAAGTATAATCTGTCGAACTGTTTGTTATGTAAGGGGAAAATTTTAAAAGTTTGAAGCCTTAATTGAAATTTAGGAAATATGCTGATTAATAGAATTAATTGGGTAATTATTTATATTTTTCAACTACAGGTTGTCCTTATCATGGGAGTTATGGATGTTTGCAGGAGGCATGAAACCTACAAAATGAATATTGATGATATTGAAGATTTGAGTGCGGCAATTTTAGTTAAGATTCTGAGGTAATGTGCAACGAGACACGACTTCCTTGGACGTGTTATCTATGTTGACTACAGCTGTCAACCAGTGACAGATTTGTCATAATATATTTGATTGTGATCGAATGTCGTGTATAAATCTTTAACTTAAATAAATCCACGTTTCTGTTGGTAATTTTGTTTGTTATGCTACAAATTCCAAACAGCAAAACAAAAATTTCCCGAAAATTCACAATTACAGGGTAACATTGCAATATTATTAAAAAATACTTTAGTCTGCGACCAGGACGTATCATTGATAATTCTTTTTCATCAGTTACCAATAGGAAAAGTGCACAATTCAAAAGGTTGGAATTAACAAAATCGGCTATACAGGAAAGCAAATTGTGAAATTCCTTAAACTTCCCAGTCTGGAATTATACACTGGCCACTTTTTTCGTCGATATTCGGCCACAATTTTGGGAGATAGTGGCGAAAATATTATAACGCTCAAGATAGATGGTGGCTAGCGTTCGACAGCAGTGGCTAAGGGCAATCGTTGGCAAATAAAAACTATATGGCCAACAAAATTTTGGGATCAATCAATCCATCAATATCAATCTAAATAATATAAACATATCTCTTAATATACCAGATTAAATTCTACGACAATTATATTGATTAACTGTACTAATATTACAATGAATATTGATAATGAACAAAATATATACTTTTCACCAACTTTCCCAGTAGTAATTAACTTCTTTAGTTTCGTTCATTTTTGATACGTGTGCGGCAATAGTCGTAAAAAAATTATAATATACATCTCGCACCGAATGTCCATGTCTTTCTCGTATGATTTGCATCACTCGCCTTCGGCTCTTGCAGAAACGTCATACTCGTAGGAAATGTATGTCATGCCGTGCTCGTACAATATACTATTTCATGATAAATATTGTGATTGCATACAGAAATTATTTGATATACTTCATACATTATAAAGATTGATGCACGTCATAAATTTTTTATCTAACTCATGAAAGGAAATATATTAAAACGTATAAGAATATAATTAATTATTATACTTAATTATTTTCAATGATTTATACCTTTTAATATGATGAATCTCCTTTCTTGAATTAGATGTAAAGATAAAAATTATGACGTGCATCAATCTTTATATTTTATGTAGTTTAGTTCCTTTATTCAAGATCTAATTTTATATTTTGATCTACCTATCTCTTAAAACTGGATCAACTCCAACCGTAGGTTCGTCCATTATCAACAATTCTGGTTTGTGAACTAATGATGCAGCTAAAGAAACTCTCCTCTGTTGACCACCACTGCAATTTTTTAAGTATCTGGAAATAAACAAAAATATATATTTCTAATACCGACGATGGGGATTTTCATTCAATGAATTGAAGATTCCAATCAAATTTCAAGTAACTTGCTTTTCTAAAGAACAAATTTAAAAAATATTAAAAATTTAGTTTTTATTTTTGTGAAAAAAGGCGACGTATGAAATATATTGACACTATACCTGTCGTCTGGGGGAAGTTCAAGAAGTGAGTGCAGTTCGCGATACCGCGCGGCAATCAAAGTATCTTCCATTAATAAAATTCTTGCAAAATAGTAGACTGCATCTTTAACTGTAAATTCTCCAACTAATGCGACATCCTGTAAAACAAGTGCAATATTAATAAGGGACCAAGGTCTTGTAGGCACATTTTTGGCATATTTAAATTTTAGAAGCATTTCGTATTACGTTTTGCTAAAGGGTGTTTTTCTACTATTTCGACCCCGCTGAATCCGAAAATGCCGGTTGCCAAAGTGAAATCGTAACAGGAAGTGAGATATTCAAGATGGCGAACGAAATAGCATCAAAACCTAATTTTGGCGATAAATCTCCCTTGTTTGAGGTATAAACGCGACCAAAGGGTCTTTTTTATATGTTTTCAGACATAAAGAAATCAAAAACACACAAAGTAAACACGTTGGTTAAATATATTTTCTAAATTGTACTTTTTGGATTTTAGCAAACTGTGATTAATGTATTATATCGTTCTACGCACATTTTAAATATAAGCAAATATTATTTCCTAACACTCAATAGTTATTTCCTTAAAAAAGTATTAAGTTACAAAATAATAATTGTGTGTCTCCAGAGTTCAGGCAAGAAAGTAAGCAAGGAGTACTCAATTTGAGGCAATTTCTTGTGTTACAAATGCTCTTTGCAATGACAGACAACTATTTCTGGGCACGTCTTAGGAATGGGATCCAGTGTCATTAAATGAGGAATAATTTGTTTTCTTTGCACAATCCAGCCTAGATAATGACGTTTTGGGGATATGCGCGTTCTCCCAAACACACACGTGAAATTATATATATATATATATATATATATATATATATATGTATATATATATATAAAATAGTTATTTATGTAACAAGTGTGTAAAGTACCCTTTTTTCGACGTATGTAAATATTGTCGCATTCGCCTGCGGCTCATGCGACAATCACATGAGTCGAAAAAAGGCCTTTACACACGAATTGCATACACTATTTTTTCTACTACCGAAAATTTTATCAAAAAACAGAAGTTTAATAATAATTTTCTTTGCGCGCTAAAGTAGGTTTACTTCTTCTTTAGAAGAAACTATAACGCTTTTATTGATTCTTAATAAAATATATTATATATTGATTAATATTTTGTACATTTTAATCAAAATTACAACAAATTAACAAAATAACAGTCGAATTCAATTATTAACAATACTAATATTAAAGGTGCAATTTGTGCACTCGGACATTTTCGGAATATTTTGTTATTTTATTTTTCCTACACCATTCTTTAGAGAAATTGTATTTTGTTTTGTATATATTCACAGATTTTTGGGGCAATAAATCATTAGAAGCATCCTGTGCTACGTGTAATATGTTTGATGGTGTATTTTCAAAATAATCTCCTGAGAGATCATCAGAGGAATCCATCTTTATAATAATATGTACCTACCTATTCCGTTTTCTAAAAAAAGAATCTAAAATAACACCATAGTTTCCTAAAAATGTTCAATACTTAAATATAAATACTTTTGCTTACCCTAGGTATAGTCGGAAAATCTCAAGTTCAAATTTAAATATCAGATTCAATGCACAAAGAAATGTGAGTCACTCACAGCCAACTTATAGGTACCTACCTATTCTATTATTTTCCGGTAACTAATAATTATTACGTATGTACTTTACTGAATTCTATATGATTCAATCTCCGATTTAAAGAAAACTCCGATTTATTATCCGTTTATTATACCTACCTATATTTTTATAAGACTAGATAAAACTACATTCAAATTGGAACTTTTTCTTTACGCACTAGTGCGTAAAGTAAAGTTTTACGCACTCGAAAGTGTGTCTAAAGTACGTACTTTACGCACGGTAGTAGAAAAAATATATTTCCGTTTCTATTTTTGTCAATTGCGTTTTTGGTACGCTTACCTGGTAGTTGAATCTCTTGATATGGAGACGAAGTACATCAGTTGTCGAAAGGAATTCTGCCTTTCACACAGCTCCGAATAAAAAACTCCGGGCTTCGGTTGAGCATGTGATGCTGGAATCAATTTTTATCAAACCAGAATTTCTGTGTGTACTTTATTTCAATTTTAGCTGATAAATCTCCATGTTTATGCTTTCTTACCTTATACAGTTTGACGACAAATTTCTCGACATTGTTTAGGACGTCATCCTCAAGTGGCGACTGTCCGAGGCATCCCAGAAGCTCACAGTTTGTCCCAGAAAAAGCCTTCCATGCACTACCTTGTGTAATACACGCCAACTTAGACGTCGAATCGCAGCCCTTTATTGCATGGAAAGCAAGAAGTTGGGAGACTTGCTCCGGCATAAGCTTGCTACATATATCATGTACGGCAATGTTCGTGCAGTGCCATTCATTACCCACAAATGGGAGCACTTCATTTTGCGAAGTGGTAGGTAAGAAGAAGCACAACGTCGGTGTCCCTCGTCATCACAACACCAAGTTTACAATCAGTTCACGGCAAGTGTGTCAAAAATGAATCGCAAGATTTGATAGACAGACAGACAGTCCAGCTCGGTGAAGTTGAATTAAATGATTTAATAAAAACAGTAATTCCAGCAAAGAACCCAGTAGCTAGACTTAACAGTTTATTCACACAACTTACCATTCAAAAGCACAATTCCGTTGTATTCACAAAAAACACTACATCTAAACTCATTCACAATAGTTGAGTTTTCATTTGGACAACACAGCCATACAGGTTGAAGCCCACTAAAGGCAGGCGAACAGAGAGGGGCAGACCAGCTCGACGAGCGTGCAGTGTTACCACACGTCACGGCGCAGCAACCTCGGTGGTGAAAACTAATGCAGTTTATAAACACATATAGTTACATGCTGGCGACGCCTTGGTTCACGGTAAATTGTACGATAGACAGCTCATAAAAAAATCAATAACAAATAAAAAAGAAAAAATTAGAGGGGAAAAACGTTTTTTTGTCGTTGTGTCTTATTGGAACGGGATTTTCATGTGAGTTCATTACGGTTGTTTTTGAATTACTCATGATATATCTGAAAACATATGAAAACACCCTTTGGTCGCGTTCCTACATCAAACAAGGGAGACTTAGCGACAAAATTCGGTTTGGATGCCATTTCGGAAGCCATCTTGAATATCTCACTTCCGGTTGCGATTTCGCTTTGGCAAGTAGCATTTTTGGATTCATAGGGGTCAAACTAGTACAAAAATACCTTTTGTCAAAAAGCGATACGAAATGCTTCTAAAATTTTAATGGAGCCCTTTTTGGACTTTTTTACTAGTGGTGATTGTCTATTTGTGAGTCTTTACATAATTTATTAACAGTCATATACTATAACCATTAATTTCCATTTCAGTGACGATGTCTAACTTCCTGATAACTGAAATCGCTTTCTTCTATGTCTATAACGTTGAAGAAGGATAGATAGCGTCATCTAATTAATTTGAAAATGTGGCATGATTTTCATTCAGAATATTCTAGTCGTAGAAACTAGGCGTTCATGCGTTTATTACTCACTTTCATGTCAACAGAATGTTTGCTACTATAGACAATAAATCAGATATTGATGAAGAAGCACTGAAGAGAAAGATATATGGTAGAAAATTCAATTCAAACAATGAGATTGTGGAGGAATAGTTTGAGAGATTTTTTGCGATCTTTCAAAATAAGAGTGATAAAAAAGTCTATGGTATAGTGAAATAAATTAGATAATTGTCAATGCGAAATACAAAATCAGAAAAACTCTAAGTAATTACATCATGAATCAATGCAAAACCAAAAGAGAAATAGGTGAGAGAAGTGTGAAGATTTAGAGCAAGAATTGATGATACGAAAGACCGATTTCGTATACAGAAGTTAAGGCATACCACAAAGTCACTTCTTAGAAAGATACTTTATAGTGCCAGTAAGTATTTAATAACTTAATTAACTATGTACAATATGAATTATAAATCGTTTTTATATACTTAAAATTAATGCAACTAAAACCAACATTATCTAAATCTGCAACATCATCCATTCAATGTACAAATTGCAGCCTAATGTTCAATAACATACATGAACCATGGGTCAGTGAACTTTAACTCGCTAATTGTGAGCGCTAAAGCAATGGTCGCCAACCCATTCGTGAACAACCGGCTGCTCGCAAATTTTTAAAATGCAGAAGGTTTATATTTCTTATATTTCCTAAATTCTCATAATAAACGCAAGTAACGTCATCTCTAAGCTAAACGATCTATAGCCGACTCGACCGACGTCCATTGTTGTTCCGTCCTGCTTTTCTCATATCGGTAGAAAATTTCGGAAAAATTTGGTAGATCATATGCACACACTATTAAATTTGAAATAAAACGAAATTCAAACAATATTGTTTATTAATGTGTATATCTCACATTTATAAATTGATAATAAAAGAAGAAAATTCCATGTATTAGTCAATAATAGTGGCATGAGAAGATATATAGTGCTATTCAACGCGGAAATCGATTACAATCATTTCCTGTCATTTAAAAAAGAACATGTTCAACAATACATCTTCGATATCAATCGATCACTTTGATTATAATCGGTCTAAAATTATGATGCTATTGAAAACCAACGTTTGTAGAAGAGAGAAAATTGCCTGATAACTACTCGGCGGGGCAGACGGAAGAGGGGATCATTACGTCACTGTGGGTGCCAGCTTTGACAAGGCTGTATGAATTTATAGAAGTAGGAGTGCATATTATTGTTTATATCGAGTTCTTGTTCCTTTATTAGTATTTATTGTTGTTCTTTTTGTATTTTGTGTATTATAGAGTACAGACAAAAGAAGTAGACTCATCTGTATTGTTGTGAATGCAACTGGAACTATCCTCACAGAATATTATCGTTGTATATTCTTTGCTACTGTTGTGTTGGAGTTATTTTATAATTAGTAGAGATCCCAAAATAGCTCGTTAAGTCATTTAATCGACAAAGAATATTTGTCAGAATAAAATTATTAAATTTAACAGAAGCTGAAGAAAAACAAAAAAAGAGAAAATCTCCCTTATCAAAAGAAAAAGGGAATAAATTGATAAAAAAAAATGAAAAAAATTGTCAAATGAATTTAGTGATTGTCATATATCACTTATTTTTTACCTTTTAATGTTAATAAACTTTTTTGTATATAGGTTTTCAAGGTAAAATTAGTTTCTTTCAATACCAAATATAAGTAACTTTCAAAGTATCCAGCTTAAGTTATGAAAGAAAGAGAAAAAAGGCTTGCCTATGTTGTGTACTATTTTTGTTACATATGTTAGAATAATATTGGTTCCTTACATTAAAAGTACTAAGTAGATAGATAGGATTGTATATTATTTGTTTTATCTAGAATTCGTTGCAGCGATGATGTCACTCATGCACCACCATCAGTGTGGATACTGTTTAAGTGTCATAAAAAAGTTATTTCTTTAGGACCTAAATAATATTAATTTCATAAACATTTCTGTTAAGATAAACAAGTTAAACATAAACATGTTGAAGTTTTCGCCTAGACGTAAGATATTTAGATATTTTGTGGGACTTTCTCTCAACGGTTTTGTTATAAGCAACTCGCTATTTTTGTATATTAATAATATTGATCGTATTTTCGGTAAATAAAGTGTTGTGGTGCAAATTATTGATTTTATTTCTTACATCAGATAACACATATATGTATTTTTATAGTTTTTAATAATAAAGAACTGTATTTGTAATAATATGTTACAATACAAATAAAATCTAATACGTTTTGTTCTCTGAAAACAAAAAAAACGTATAAAGCAACACAAATAGAGATAAAGATTGGATTATTAATATGTACATAGTATATTTGAGTTTTTTTGAGAATATATTGTTTTTAAAACCAAAACCTATCAGAAGTAGTTTTATATTATTTCAGTGTTCTAATTACAAGTGTTATTTTAACGAGCGAATACTCGTCCCAATAATAAAATTCAAATGTGGCACCCAGGCTGACGTCACTCCCGCGCTTTTTCTGCTTGATTCTTATTGGCTCAGAGTTACTAGACAACCTTCTCTCTATAAACGTTGATTGAAAACAATCATAGATCGGAAGCATGTAATTGGTCGAAAAATTTAAATAAAAAACGGTATGTCTATGGGTTATGTGATGTGAGTGATATTTTGCAATTGTATATTACATTTTTAGTTAACAGAACAGCTTCTATAGAATTAAACGTAATTAAACTAAATGAGCTTGTGAAAAGTGTGAAATACACGTGAAATGGACCAAAATAATGATGAGGTTATGTCAATATTGATTTATTTGATTTGTAAACTGACATGACAAATGACAATTTTTTTTGGTCGTTCAACAAACATCAATCCGTTTTCGATTTCGATTATAAACAAAATCGGAATCAAGATCGAAGTGTTGAATAGCACTTATGCTATCAATATTATTAAAAAAATCGATTTTAGATACAATTTTTTTTCTTCAAACGTCAGTAAATCTGTCATTTTTCGACTCTGTAGGCGACCGTAAAGTTTCATTTTAATTATGGACTTTCCTTATATTTTCGTAGAAATTGGCATTTTTTTGATAGCTGCGAATGGCGTGAAGTTGAAGCTATCGCATTCTTTTCGTTCGACCTCGGGTTTTAGCGAGAGAGAGAGAGAGAAATTCGTAATGAACTTTGTGTTGGATGGCTTGGTTTTTTGGGTGGTTGTCGTTTTCAAGAATGGTGCCCTGGTGTAGGATTAGTTTCCTCTTCAGGGCTGTGTTGGGGGTGTGTTGGATGGTTTGGTGTGCGCTGACTGAGAAATTGAATTGGGGGTTGAAAAATGGTCTAGTAAATTTTTTTGAAGAAAAAGTGACTAGGAAAAATTTGTTTAAAAAGTGTATGGAATTGAGAGTAATTGGACAGGCTTTTCGCTAGAAAGTATTTGGAGGGTTGATTTGTGTTGGGGTGTATCGGGGGTTGATGTTTGGAAGCGGCGAATCTCAAAAGTGTGTGGAGATGGTGTGACAAAAAGTGTCTAGAATAGAAGTGTAAATGTAGAATACGAACCATGTATCGCTGCCGATACATAGTTATATGCGTTGACCTGGCTAGGTGTCCGAAATTTGGTGAAACTTGAGTGTTATTTACTGAATTTGAAATGTCTCCAATATTTTAAGAGTGAAATATTATGGAATATTGAAGATTTATAATTTTATTGGCTTTTTGGAGTTATATGAAAAAGTGTATGGGAGACATTTTTCAAAAGTGTATGAAATTAGATGATTTGTTGGAATTTGATGAAAAGTTGCGGTGACGTGCCTTCGGTGGTTTGGGACTAATTACGGTGGTCGGTGGAATATTAATAATCAAAAATCTAAAAAGGCGGGTACAGCTGCGGCTGCATTTACTCCCTGTCGACGATCGTCGGTCCATTTGGCTAGTGAATAAATTCACAGAGTATGCAGGAAAACCTGCAACACCGACGTGGGGGGTGTGGGGGCGGCTGAAAGTATAGGGATTGTCCAAAGTGTTGAACAATTAATAGTTTGAGATTTAGAGAGTTTAGAATTTGACTGTCTCGACCCTTACTTCGTGGAATATGCTCATATTAGTGTTTTTAAATGAAACTCACGGTCTCTATTTAATTCCACAATATAATATTGTGGAATTAAATAGAGACCGTGAGTTTCATTTAAAAACACTAAGTTTAGAATTTGTTAGAAATGTTTAAATTATGAATGATTAAGGACTTTGTTGCTGTAAGTTGAGTGAATAGAGATTTATTAAAATAGAATAAGTGTGGGATTTATAATGAAATTTTAACGATTATCGGATGGAAATTTGGAAGCTGTCCAGGTAGTCAATGTATTCGTCGGGGAGGTCGTCGTAGGCCGTGGCTAGCAAGTGTCGGGTTTTAGCGATTCAGTCCGGTTGTTATGAGAAATACTGTCTTGTGATTGGCTCCAGTCCGCGTGTTATAGTGTTCCATTTGATGTACATGGAGTCATAATACACGGGTGAATTGTAATGATTTTCATTACTTAATAAAAATTGTGCATGTAATCAACATGTTACTCAATTGTCGTAGATGAAATAGATTATGCCCTTATAATTATTCTAGACCTATTATTAATAAAATCATACCAAACACTGATAACAATAGAATTAGAAATACTTCTTAAGGCAATCAAATAAATTACCATAAAATTCCGTTTGTCAATGGACTGTCTCAGAGAATCAAACACATTTTACCTAACGATACAAATCAGATATTTTTATACCATACAAAAAGTTCAGCGACTGTTATAGTTTAATGAAGGATGATGAACTATATAATACGAATTTAGTTTATAAAATTCTTTGTCAGGATTGTTCAGCTTCATATGCTAGCTCCTACGCGATACAGTTCGAGAACAGAAAAATTCTTGTACGAATAACATTTTACTGACCCAAATAAAACAGCTTTGCAGATTCACCATTTTGAAAGAAATCATGACTTTGATTTTGAAAACGTTAGCATTATTGATTTTGAGAAGAATTATAAGAAGAAACTAATTAGTGAGATGATTATGATCCAAAACAGCAAAAATTCAATTAACAAGAAAACTGATACAGATAAAATCAGTATATATAACCATCTAATCAATAATTTTATTCGTTGATTTCTCGACATAATTTGGCGCCACCTGAAAATCAAATATTCAGTTTTCTGATATATTAATTATAACCTTAGTTCTTTCATTGTTGTTGGATCCATTAATTATGTGTTGTTTTTGATTGTTTTTATTGTTTTTTACTTCTACATCTGTGTTATACAAATGTATTTTATATATTTTTACATCCTTGTAACTTGGTTTGGTTCGTATTTTTAGGTGAATCTTTCTTCTATTGTTGTTACACTTTGTTTTGCATTTTAATTGTCACCTGTAATTTCCAATATATTGTAAAACTTTATTTTTATTATTCGGTATTGTTTTTTGTAGCCCTGATGAAGGTGACGAATTGCACCGAAACGTTGGCAAAAAATAAAATAGTCTAATTAGTAATTATTTTTTCTATCCGCTTCCACTAAAACATTTACAAATGTTCTTTCGGATACGAAGCATCATTACATAAAATAATTATTTTGGTTTATATGAAAAAGGGACCAGAACAAAAGCTTCGTGATAGGTTTTATAAGAGTATAAACAATATAGTATATACTGCTTATAACTAAACAAGTAGGGAAACGCCACAGTGTGGCGTATACGTAGTCTCCTTACAATAATTTCAGTTCAGTGAATGGCCTTGTATAAAAAACTGAAGATTTTTTCCATCGGAGACGTCCGCTGAAGCTTAAAACGGACGGACGTACAATAGATTTTTCGTCGACTCGTGTTTAGTCAAAAATGGAAATTAATTAGGTATAGGCAGATAAGACATTTTTGCAGTCTATAAAATGGAAATTACATCATCTGAATGGGCTCCTTTCATGAATTTCAATGAAAATCTCACAAGATATATTGGGTCTGAACTAAGTATTTGCGACTAATAACGCCACTTTACGATTTCAAATAAAAATGAAAAAAAATATTGAAAATTTAATTCTTGTCGTAGGCTGTGGTAGGCTAGAGCCAATGGCAAACAAAGAAATGTTGCGCTGTTTTCATGAGGGAAAACACACCCGTTAAAGAGAAATGCAAAGTACTGTCAAAACGAACTGTTTCAAATAATGTTCTCCTAATAGAATGCCTCTTATTAAAAAAGGTAACACTCGCGTAGTCAAAGAAATTTGGAAATATATATTTTAAACTGCAGTGATGATGCTTTCAAAACAGAAAATATAATCTAAAATGTATGTATAATGAAAATTAAATGTTGAGTGGTTTGGAGAACATGTGATGTAACACACATAAACAAATTGCGTTACCCCAGAATTCCGAACTCGATTTAGTACCGGATTGGTTATTCTTCTTCTGTTTAGGGGAGTTCGAGTGTACTGAGACACCATGCCCACATCTACTTGAGGAAGATTTGTTGCATTAACTTCGGTGAAACCTGGATCCATTTTAAAGATGTCTTTTAAAAGGCAATCAAACAGAAGCACACTTTCTACTATAAAATAATATAACTCAAACAGCTAATACGTCGGCGAGGATGATATGTGTTTGAGGTTGGTTGTCGATATTGATGCCAATTGTCAAATTTTTCTAGTCGACTTTCACTTTCTCTTAATCAACTTGGATAGTCAAGTAGGATTTGTCAACAGAGCGTACAATCAATCTGACAACAAGGGCTTCTGCCATTGGTCGACTTACAGAGGTTTATTTAAATCTAATAAAAATTTTAAATCTAATTTTCGACGATATTTATAACTATTTGAGATAAATATCGTTATCATAGAAAAATGTTTGTTATTCTTAATCCTTCTGATATGATTTCACTTGTTAATTCATACCCATGAAACGAGCCCATTCGAATAATTCCAAGTAATTCACCTGTTTGCTCAAAATAACTTTTAAATTCAACTATTGAATAATACTCTCACCTGTGGCATATAACCAACTCTTGGTCCCGGAACTCCGCTGCCAACTTCTCCAGGTTTTCCGCCAAGTACCCAAATTTCTCCCCCATCAATTTTCTTACGGCCTACTATACTACTCAATAAAGTAGTTTTCCCACATCCACTAGCACCTAATAGACCATAGCTAGAAAATATACATTGTCAAGGATAAATTAGTTCGCTACTTTTCCCACTTTTAATATGTTAGAAAGAATTCTTATCAACGAAACTATTTACACTATCGTTGTAAATGAAACTAATGTTTCAACATCATAAAATATCATCGGTGGAATGACAGAAGTTACATTTCATGTATTGCCTACCTGATGCTTGGTAATTGTTTTTGGCTAAACCAAGAAATGATAGACTTAATATATACAGATAGAAAAAAGAAGATATGATATCACAAATATTATAACTTAGATGTTATTAGCCCTTTGGGGATATCTTGGATATCTTTTCCCATTTAAGGTAATTATAACTGTATAATGATATAGGAAACCAAGGAAAACTATTATCTGCTGATATTTACAATTATTACTTAAGAAAACAGTTTAATAGAGGAGAACTTCCTAGATGTATCAGTTCATTAACGACTTCATATTGTGGGCCTTAAAATTCCTAATTCCTCAAAGAAATCTAGTTTTGTTTCTATCACAAATATGTAATACTTCTAGTAATGTGTTAGGTGATAATGAATGTTTGGTGTCAAACAGATGTTTTTCGTAATATGATTTCTCTGGTTGTTTCAATCTATATGCTCATTGTGTCTAATCTCAAAGTTTCGAATTGTTTGACCTATATAGAAAGCATTACATTCTGGACATTTAAGTTTATATATACCAGACTTTTTTAATGGAGATATTTTTGTTTTCACGTTTAACAACTATGAGCTTACATTACTTTCTGTTGTAAAAGAAATTGTTGTTGTATTTATTGCTTTGAAATATTATTAGATATATTAACAGCATATGTGACGGTTTTGAAGAAAGAAGAACATAAGAGTTCAAAAAATTAGCAAGAAATAGCAGCAAAACTGGATCAATTTCAAAAAATATATAAATCAGTTGGGTAAACAAATTCACAAGGCTAAAAGAACCAGACATGAAGGGGATTGGAACGCATACAAGTCTCACCTCAAGGAGTATAAAAAAGTCATTAGACAAAAACAAAGGGAAGTATGGAGAATCTATTGCAAGGAAATCAAAGATTCCCCTAAGTAGCTAGATTCCAAAAAGTCTTCTCAAAAGATCCCCACCGTCATATCGGCATACTAAGCAAAGAGGATGGCACAAAAACTGCCAATCTGAAGAAAAGCCTTCAACTATTAATGTCCACTCACTTCTCTGATTCCAGAACCACAAACACGGGAGCCTGGGAGGATGAGGAGAATCACTAACCGACGGACGATGACTGGCGTATATCACGACAGATAGTCGACGCGTACAGACTGAGGTGGGTCATCTCTGGCATCTCCCACTTTAAATCCTCAGGAACTGACGGCGTTTATCCAGCTCTACTTCAGTGGGGCCTGGATGACCTAATTCCGCACCAGGTAGGAATCCACAGATCCTCACTGCCACTGAGGTTTATTCCAAAAAGTTGGAGAGAAGTTGAAGTTGTGTTCATACCAAAACCAGGAAGAATGGACCATTCCATTCCAAAAGCATATTGACCCATTAGCCTCACATCGTTTTCAATGAATACCTTGGAGAGGCTGTGCGCGAAAGATACATAAGAGATGTAGTAATAACACAAAATCCACTGCATCCAAATAAACATGCATACACTCCAAGGAAATCCACCGATTGGGCTCTTCATCTCGTGACGGGCCGCATCGAGAGATAGTTGGAAAAAAGAGTTCACCCTGGGTGTACTCATAGACATAGGAGGTGCGTTCGATTGAACCACTTCTCCTAAAATAACAAATGCACTTGCCAACAAGAATATACCCCGAATGAAAAATGGCAGGATGCATAACAAAAGGTATTCAGTGCGGACAATAGTTTTCGGAATTTAAAAATAAATGTTTTGTAAATTCTATTCATCATAGAATTTTACAGTTCGAATCATCTTTTCGAACACATACCAAAACCAGGAAGCATGGACCATTCCATTCCAAAAGCATATCGACCCATTAGCCTCACATCGTTTACAATGAAAACCTTGGAGAGGCTGTGCGAACGATATATAAGAGATGTAGTGATAACACAAAATCCACTGCACTCAAATCAACATGCATACGCCTCGATTCGGTTCTTCATCTCGTAGCGGGCCGCATCGAGAGATCGCTGGAAAATAAAGAGTCCACCCTGGGTATATTAATAGACATAGAAGGTGCATTTGATAGAATCACTTTACCTAAAATAACAAATGCACATGCCAACTAGAACATCCCCCAAATAAAAAACGACTGGATGTATAACATGCTCTCAAAAAGAGCAATAAAAATCAGTGTAGGCGATGTAACCATCAGAGGCTTGGTTGTAAAAGGTTGTCAACATGGAGGGGTACTCTCGCCACTACTGTGGAACATGTTCTTAAGACTCCTTGGTCGGCCGCTTCAACGATGGCAACTTATACACAATAGCATATGCAGATGACCTAGTGATTCTGCTAACAGGAAGATTCGAGAACACGCTGCGCTTTAATTCAAGAGGTCCTCAATATCATAGAACAATGGTGCAAAGACCATTCACTGTCAATAGATCTTGAAAGAACGGAGATGGTTCTTTTCACGAAAAAAAGGAAGCTTGTAAAACATCAAGCCCCAAAGCTCCTAGATACCAAACTTAAATTTTCTTCAGAGGTACAATATTTAGGGGTCACCTTCGACAGTAAGTTAACATGGAACTCTCATTCAGAAAGTAGAGTTAAAAAAGCATATATTTCTTATGAACAGTGTCGTAGAACCATCGGGCGTACCTGGGGAATATCACCTAGGGTCGCTGCCTGGATCTGCACTGCCATCATCAGACATATGCTGACGTACGGCGCGATTCCCGGGAGAGTTAAAGCAAACCAGCTGACCGTCGTCCGAAAACTGGATCGAACCCAAAGAAGAGCAGGCCTCAACACAACAGGAGGCATGAAAATCACACCAACAAGAGCTATGGTCTTAGTCTCACTCCCCTTGTCATATACATCAAGGAGGTTGTTTTGATGACCATGACACGTCTACGCTCTACCGGTATACAACCTGATATAGGATCCGGTAACTTGTAACTTGTGGCCAGCCCAATACGGACTCGATTCCACCGGGATATACCTTGCACAGGCCCTACAAGGTAATCTTTAAAAACAACGCACAAGACCCATTGGAAGAAGGCGCAATCCGCAACTTCACAGATGGGTCTAAAACCAGAGTAGGCTGAGGATGTAGAATTTATTCCAGATCCCTGAATCTAAACATAAAATGGGTTATGGGCCGCAATACAAGTGTTGCTCAAACAGAGCTCACTGCTATCTGCATCGCTGCAAAAGAGATTACCAAAAGGAACACCACAGGTAATAATATATACCTTACCTTACGGATAGTAGACAAACACTACTAACCCTGAACAAACCACGCATTTCATCATGCCTAGTACTAGAATGTCACATAGCCTTAATCGAAGCCTGTAACAACAACACGGTCACTTTAGGCTGGATCAAGGGCCATGAGAAATCGAAAGGAAACCATATTGCAGACCCGCTAGCCAGGAAGGCAGCCTCCCACAAACTCTTGGGACCCGACACTTTCTTTGGTCTATCGAACACTCCCTTATCAAGTTTAAGGGTAGATGGGACGACGCAGAAGGGTGCAGGCTTGCCAAGGAACTGCTACAGTATCCGAACAGCAAAGTAGCCAAAAAATACATGACTATGAACAGGCAGAACCTACGAACGCCCACGGGTATTCTGACTGGTCACTGCCACCTACGAAAACCCCTCCACAGACTGGGTCTGTCCAACACCCCTTCTACGAATTCAAATTTACATTTAAATTCTTCCTGCGATCGTTACATTTATCTTCACCCCTGCAAATTCTTAATTGTGACGCTTATAAAAAAACTACAATAAAAATAAAGTGAATAACAACTTAATTTATCACCCTACAAACTCTAAAGACATAAAACAACTCTTGTCACATCAACAGTGGCTGGTCCTTCGACAAAAACAAGTAATTATACCCGCATTTCACAATCAAACTCAAATAAAAGTTTGACGCCGTGAAACACTCCACTTTGTAGAGGATGTGAATAAGAAGATGAGACTGTCGAACACATTCTTTGCAAATGTCAGACACTCTCTCATTTTAGGTTTCATGTATTCGACGAGCACAGGCTAACATACGCCAGTATCAGGGAACTTAATTCAGGCGACGGTATCGCCTACTTCAAACAAGTAGGCTAGATGACGAGCTAGAAGGAAGTCTTGAACCTCAGATGGATGCACAATGGCCCAATGTGGCCTAAGTGCTGTGGGGTAACCCACCCTTCAAACTTTTACAGATACAGAAGTCCACAAAGAAGAAATCGATACAAGAGAGGTTAACAAAATTAGTTATAAGATAATTATTAGTAATTATAGCAGTAATAATGGGGATGGTAATAATAGTTTTAATTATAATTGTAATGAAACTTGAGATATGCGGAATGGGAAAACAAATGCTGATAATAAAAATACAATAACCAATTTGAGTAATGAAAATATCAAGGTATAAGTATGTACAAGATAAAATAAGTAAAAATAAAAATAAATACTCCATACAAAAAAAATCGAGTAGAAAAAACTAAAGGCAAACTTTCAAAAATAGCTACTTGGGATATTAAAACGTTATTAAAAATTGGTAAATGGAAGAAACAGTAAGAGAATTGGAAAAATACAATATAGATGTAACAGCTGTACAAGAAAGAAGATGGGAAAAATCGAGCGAAATAACAAAAGACAAATACATGTTCCTTTATAGTGGAGAAGAGAAATGGGGTAGGAATGGAGTAGGTTTTTTATATTAAGAAGGATTTGGTGGGTAGTATTATTAAATTTACACCAGTAAATGGTAGGATTGGAGTACTGAGGCTTGAAATTAAAAACGGTAATATCTCAATAATAAATATTTATGCACCCATGGAAACAACAAATGATAAGGAAAAGGATCATTTTTATGAAAAAGTAAATGAGGCATGCGAAGGTTTGCCAAAAAAGACGAAATGATGATATTAGGAGATGCAAATACCAAAATAGGAAAGGAAGTATATCTAAAAGATATAATAAGAAACGGAAGGGGAACGATATATAAAGGAACTAACCACAATGTACATAGAATAAGAATACTTCAGCTAGCAGGATCTCTAAACATGATATTCCTATCCACAAAATTTGAATACCAAAGAAGACACAAAGTGACAGGGAGACACCCATCGGTAGAAATCGAAAATCAAATAGATCATATACTAGCAATAAAACAAATATAACTAATACAAGATCGTACAGAGGAGCACATGCGGAAACGTACCACTATTTGGTAATAGCGACGATACAAAATTTAACAATATTAAACATTATAATACCCGCAATAATAGTGAAAAATGGGATGCTAAAAGTCTACAAAAGGAAGAAGTAAAAGAAAGTTTTGAAAATTCATACAAAAAGATTACTGCAAATGATATAGAAAGCATCTAGCTAGAAATGAAAAATAATATAACAAAAACGGCTCAAGAAGTTCTCAGATAATCAACAAAAAGACAAAGAAGCAAAGCTTGGTTTGATAATGAATGTGAGGAAATTGCACTAGGACAGGAATTACCTATGAATTAAGGATAAATGCAGCAAATAATTTATACAAGGTGAAAGAAAAAACATTTGGTTAAATGTTAAATTAAAAAATATACAAAAACAAAAATCTCAAAATAAGATAAAGGAGTTTTACAAAAAAGTAAAATTACAATACAGCCATCCTAAAAACACAATAAGAGGAATAAAAGACAGAACTCAGAAGACAGAACATGACCATAAAAATAAAGAAAAAATATGGGAAAAACACTTCAAAAGAATATTGTACATGGAAGAACATAACGATGCAATTACACAATATGTAGATGATCAACAATTGCAAGAAGGAGAAGAGGAAGAAGGAAGTCCAGAAGCTAATGAAATCAGAAAACTAAAAAATGGTAAGGCTACAGAAATAGAAGCAAAATTGTTGAAATATGGAGGACAATAATTGCAGGAGCAAATTTGTCATTTAATCAAAGAGATATAGATTCAAAATAAGATGCCGGAAGATTGGCGCACTGGCAAATCATACCCGTATATAAAAAAGGAGACAACGAAAACTGCCAAAATTATAGACATTACTAAATGTAACATATAAGATATTTGTCGATTTAATTAATAAACGTCTAAAATACACGCAGAAAAAATTATCGGAGACTACCAAAACGGCTGTTGCCCACCATATTTAATTTAGTAATGGAAGGCATACCGACAAGGGCAAATTTAGACAAGAAAAATGTAATGGTGAATCAATCACAAGTTATAGCATATGCAGACGATGTTACGATAATAGCAAATACAAATTAATAAAAGATATAGATAGGCTAGACAGGGAAGCAAAAAAATTCGGTTTGTATATAAATGAAGGCAAAACAAAATATGTGTATATAGGAAGAGAAGACAATAACGCAGAAAACTACTTTGAAACAGAGAAGCACAGATCTGAGATGGTCACCCACCTCAATTATTTAGAAGTGATAATTGGAAAAGATGGAAAAGAACGAGTGGGAGATAGGATATTAAAATGAAAAATCTATGGTCAGAATAGAACAACGTTAAAAAGTAAAACATCAACAAAAAAACAAAAAAAAATATTTATAAGACGATTATTAGACCAGTTATCCCCTACGCAATGGAAAAACGCACAATAACAAAAAAGAGGGAAATGATCTTAAAGTATTAGAGCGAATAATAATAAGAATAATTCTGAGTTCAGACACTACAAGAGATGGGAGTGTACTCGTAAGACGCAAAAGTACTGAAGAAATAGAGGATGAACTGCAAGGCGAAAACATTATTAGGTTAATAAAAACACAAATATTACAATAGGCAGAACATATAATGAGAAAAAAACCATCGGAAATGATCAGGAAAATTACAGAGTAGATCCCGATCTGGCCTAGAGTAAGAGGAAGACCCAGAAAAAGATGCAATTGAAGAAGATTCAAAGAGCATAGGAATAAATAATTGGAAACTAAAATTTAAAACCGAGTAGAGTGGCAAAATATAACGAGAATTGGGTGTAAATTATTAATATGATTGAGAAATACATCTAATTGTCGTTCAATACTTATAAAACAAGCTAATATGTCATCTACATATCAATACCAAAATAAAATATTTTTTAAAATATTATATTCAAAGATTTTTCTTACTAAACTGTCCATCAAAATTTTTGCCAAAATTGGTGATATATTGCTTCCCATTGGTGAACCTTCATTTTGAATATATACCTTATTGTCAAAAGTGGCATAATTCTGATTAATACATACATCAAATAACCTAAGTATATTGCTGGATTGATATTTTTATCTTCTAGTGATTCTCTTACTAGTGATTTATTCTTTTGGAGGAATTTTAGAGAACATATTGGTAACATCAAATGAAATAAGTTTAGAGCTATCTTGTAAATTGTATGTTTTCAATTGATTGATTAGTTCTATTGAATTTATTTTAAACTGAGTATTTAAATATATATCCATAGGTATTAAGTATAGTGTTTAGTTAATTAACTAATTCATTATAAGGAGTATTAACATAAGATACTACAGGTCTAATTGGTTTGAATACTTTATGTAATTTAACTGTTCCATATAATTGTGGAGATTGAGGACTTTTATTTATGATACATTTCTTTTCATAATCATATAAGAGATAATTCGAACTATTGACAATCCCTTTTACATTATTAGAAAACTTTAAAATATAAAGTTCTTTGCATTGGGCATCACATCAAATATAACTTCTGTCATTCTGACGATGTTATTTTATGATATCGAAACAATTGACATTTTTTTTAGAGTTTTCTTATCATATTGTGGAATTATTTAGAAACTAATTTCATTTATAACATAACATAGGTACATAGATTTCACAAAGTAAGGGTTGAAACAGTAAATATACTTACATTATTCCTCTTTCTACCTTCATGCACATCTCTGTTAACACTTCCTTTTGTCCATACCTCTTTACTACCCTGTTCACGTATACCGCGTAATCGTCGTGCATCTTCTGTAAAAATAGAATACCTATTAGTACGGGAGGTAGCGTTGCAATTTTTTTATGAATTCTATACTGAATGAATTTTACTTCAAACAGTTGTTTAATGTTCGGAAATCATTAAAGTGAGCGTTAGTTGTCGCACTAGTGGTGGAGCTAAAAGAGAGCATGAAAAGGTCATTGGAAAAAAATCTGCTTCGATGATTTTTATACCAAGCGAAACTGTATTAAATTATTGTTTTATTCATATTTTTTCAAAAAAATATCGTCAGCTGTATTGACGAGGGGGGGGGTTCAATGTCAGTCACGTGCATAAACTTTATTTATAATTTGACAAATGAATTTATTTTATACCTTAGGTGCGTTCTTTTTGACTGAGATCTCAGATCACTTCAGTTAAGGTGATCTGAGATAAAGTGATGTGAGTAAGCACCAAAAAGAACGACATCTCTCAATTGAAGCACATATAAACATAAACATAACCTATATCAATATCTCTGATAACCACGCTTGATTTTGGTAGTTTTAGTTTCAAATAATAGTTCTTTGAGTTAAGATTTGTATTGTGGCTAATATTCCAACATTAAAAGTTTTATTTGGCGATGACGACGAAGATGAGTTAATTGCAACCTCAGATAGTGAATCAAGCTCAAGTGATTCTTCTATAGAACAAGAATATGAGACAAAACCTCGCAGAAAAATAGCGAAAATCGTTGAATATGTAGAGACAACAGTGCCACAATATGATGACATCCAATTTAGGGAGGCATTTCGAATGAGCAGAGAAACATGTGAATATTGTACCCGTAAGTATCTATCCATTTAATATTAATATAAGCACTTGAGACATAAATAACCATTTTAGTGGCAAATAACTAATTATTTGCATTGTTTATTTCAGAAAAACTTGCTTCGTCCAAATTTTTACCAAGCCATCCAGAAGGAAGAGAAAAAATATCGCCCGATAAAGCGTTTTTGATGACACTTTGCTATCTTGCCAATACCGTGACATTTAGGTAAATAGCTGAATTATTCCATTGTTCTAATCTATCTAACTATCAAAAGGGAGTGTGGATAAGAAACAGATATTTGAACAATTGTTTATGCAAGTTTAGTGAAAACATTAGGTGTAATTATATAAATAAATTGATCAAAAATCATTTTGTTTTATTAAATAATTTTTTTTTATTTAAAAATATATACATGTACACAAATATTTTGTTATATTTGATTTTTGGTTAAAATAAATTAAGCACTAGTGTATAAAATAAACATAATCAGACTTATCTGAATAAACAAAAAAACTCTAAAAACAAATAATAATCTTAAAAAACAAATAAAACTGTGAAATAATATTTTATTTTTGGTGTTAAAATAAAAAAAAATCTACAATAAAATATGCAATAGTGTATAAAATAAACATGATATTCTTAAAAAACAAATAATACTTCAAAATGAACAAGAAACTAATATATTCAGCCGCAGCGTATCACCAAAGTCCGCACCAAATAGGAAACTTCCTTATTATGGGTTTTTCGATAAAAAGTTATGCTTCATAAACATTTTTGCATCCCCTAAAATTAAAAATGCACCAACAAAATGTGGCGAAAGACGCATAACATACGAGGTGCGTTCAAAAAGTTGTTCATCATTAAAAAATACATCATGATTTGAAGTCATGGTCATCTAGAAAAAATTTCAATTTTTACCAATTTTTCTTAATGGTGGCTATAAGAAAAAAGATTTGCTTTAAATAATAATTAAATGACATCTTGTACACAACAGTTTATTTAAAAGAGCTTGTAATTTACAAATTGTCCAATTATTGTGCTAATTATGGTCAATTTATATGATATTTACTGAAATAAGGGCACTTTACTCTTGACTCAAAATCAAATTTTCGAATGCACCTCGTATATTACGCGTCTTTCGCTACATTTTTTGTTGGTGTATTTTTGGTTTTAGAGGATGCACAAACTTTTATGAAGAATAGCTTTTTATCAAAAAACCCATAATAAAGAAATTTCCCATTTGATGCGGACTTTGGGGATGACGCTGTATATTAAGGGACTTATGCCAGACAAATAAAACTTAACATGGAAGACCAAAGAGTATTATTTTGAAAATGTAATAACTGGTTACGACAATAAGTGGAAAAAAATTTTACTTTACCATTCTGGCCATAACAAGTTATCAACTTTTCAAAATAGTAAAACGTTTTTTGTCTTACCTGTAAAGTTTTGCTATCAGTGCATATGACATGAGAACCTAGATATATAATAGATACTTATTTGGTATATAGAAAAATCATCCCAACTGCATATTATTTGGCAAATTAAGTGCAACCAGATTTTCTATTGCCTTAACCTTCCTTTCCTCAAGTTCCTTTTTTTTAAATACTTTTTTTTTCCTCGAAATATTCTAATGTTGCATTTCTACGCTTCTTGTTGGAATTTATAGCGGTCATTGTTTTTACAGATACATTTTCCTCATCCACTGTGGTATTCTCTTCCTGCTGGCATTCACTTGTTGAAGCCTCACCCAACATTTGTATGTCGATAGAATGAGAACTACAATTACTTGGTTGGCCTCCCAAAAACCCATCCATCTTAGTAAAAGACCCAAATCGTGTTGCATAGTATCTTTGGAACATAAACTGACGATCTTTACACCCACAAACAATCAGCAAACGACGATTTTTTGTTTCTTTAACATTTAAATTATCTTATACTTAAAATTCAATAAGTATAATATCAATTTCATATAAATAACTTAAATATTTATTTATTCCGTGTAGGTTCCAAATTACATACAGAAATATTTATTTTTCTACGCCCTATCTTTGAAGTACCTTGTATTTCATCGGTTTGCAGTGCTTCAAGTGGTTGTTTATGGTTAGAGTGAAAAAAAGTAAAAAAGCGTTAAAAAAAGTGCCATAACGTTAACTTTATTTCACGTTTCCCATAAGCTAACACAATGAATCTTGGCTGGGCATCGAGGATGGACTTTCATGAAACTTGGAATATGTATAATTGTAATTTACCGAAGGAGCTTAATTAAAATATCCCAAATTTCTATTTGAATTTTATTTTTTTGTATAGGGCTGTAGAAAAACTAATGTATGCAACATGTGCATAAAATGTCTTTTTTTCACTCATGGAATTGTCGCACTCGCCTGACGGCTCGTGTGGTCAACTTTTTCCATTCGTGTAAAAAAGTACCACTTTATGCACTTGTTGCATAAATTACTATTATTAGAAGCAAATTAATAATTACTTGAAAAAACTTTTTTTGTAATGAACATAAATAAGACAAAAAACTTAGATTTCTATTAATCCGTAAAATATTATTCTACTTCTTCATATGCATATTCTACTGTGTCTGTGTCGTTTCCATCAATTTCCTCACAACTATCATCGGAGCTGTCGATGATAAGATTCCGCTCTTCTTCTAATTCCTCTACATCATCTTCTTCCATATTTTCTTATGTTTCAACAATATCACTTTCGACGTTTTCTGTAAAGAAAGTGTAAATTTCATATGTTTAGTGAAATTACGTTTATTTAACTTCAATGTGTTGTAAAAACTATAGATAAATACCTGCAGGATTTTCATCGATAATTGAAATTCCAGTTACTGATGGTGGAACTTGGTCACCGTCGAACCACTTGAATGTCTATTTATTATTTTCTTCCTTCCATCCGTAGTGTAAGGGTGATGATACTGATAGAACTGAGTGAACTGACCGATGAGCATGACTCCAAAGATGCGCTGTACGATAGGCTGTACGTAGTATATGCTGGTATAATTCTGATTGACATGGAGGGAATATTGCACCGTCAATTGTATGTTTAAGGGTGAATTTGTCTTTTTGGTAATTCATTTTATAGGCTCTCATGAAAGTTGCTACTCATGCTGTATTGACAGTACCGATTGATTTCAGACCATACATTCGGCATACAAATTGATGTATGTTAGAGTCGTCCATATTTGCTATATCTGTAAATACTTTTATAAATGATTCTGATTGTCTCAAAATTTCAAATGGCTTTTTTCCCCTCTTCTGGAGAAAGCGGGATTAATGTCGCATCCTGTGAATGCATGAAATCCTGGAAACGATGCGCACAAGCTAGGTCCTAATGTTTCGTACAGTTGAGTAACATCGATGTAACGTTGCGCATTTCCAGTTCCGAGTAACAAATGAATTTTTAGGTTGCTTTGAATATGATTCATATTCCCCAAGAGAATCATCAAAATATCTGTATCAGAACATCTTATCACTACGTTTACATCGGTATTTAATTGACAAATGTGGAAAACTATCTTTGTATCCGCTTCTTCATGAGCTGTACAATTTAAATCCTGCTCTACACTTCTCTCTATTTTTTCATTTTGTTTTTCATATTTGTAGCATACGTCGTGATTAATATAAATTGTTCGTTCTCCTATAAATCGCGCCATGTAATCATTTTTCCAATCTTGGCAAATAAATTGAATTAAAGCCTCTTTAAAGTATGTATTTTACTTTTCCGCCCAACCCATCTAATATACGAGAAAAGTATAGGTTTTCCCCAAAAAAAGTTATTTTTTTCAGTTATTTTTACGTTTTCCATCAACAACAACCTAAAAAACTGTTTTTAGAAAAAAATCTTGTGTGTATGTTGTCGTCGTTGTCGTCGGCCACTTTTCGTAACATGTCTTGTTAGCACGATACAGCCTCCGGAGTGCAACAAGTCACCAATTTTATGATTGAATATTGTTAAGGACATATCACATATGAACCCTATTGATTTTCAGCTCACCAGTGTCAGCACAACGGGTGCTATGGTACTAGAAGTACGACATTTTAGTCATTTTTTGAGAAATTTCAGTTTGTTAGCACGATACAGCCTCCTCAGTTCATCAAGTCACCAATTTTATGATTGAATATTATTCAGGACACTTCCAGATGAGCCCTATTGATTTTCAGCTCACCAGAACCAGTACAACAGGTGCTATAGTACTTTAAGTACGATATTTTTGTCATTTTTGGAGAAATTTAAGTTTGTTAGCATGATACAGCCTCCGGAGTATATACAAGTGACCAATTTTATGATTGAATATTATTCAGAGCGTCTCAAAGTTGAATCCTATTGATATTCAGCTCACTAAAGCCAGTACACCGGGTTCTATGGTACTTGAAGTACCAAATTTTTGTCATTTTTGGAGAATGTTCAGTTTATTAGCAAGATACAGCCTCCAGAGTGTATACAAGTGACCAATTTTATGATTGAATATTGTTCAAGGTGTCTCACAGATTTACCCTATTGATTTTCAGCTGACTAGAGCGAGTACAGCGGGTTCTATAAATTCAGATATATTACATTTGGTTATTTTTGGACAAATTTCGGTTTGTTAGCACGATACATCCCCCGAAGTGTATACAAGTGACAATTTTATGATAGAATATTCTTCAGGGCCACTATATTCCGAATCTCGAGTAACTGTTTTTTTATATACTAAAAGGCACTTGAATTATTCTATGACATTTACAAATTAATTGTCACTGGAAATTAAGCAAATGTCACTGATTAAATTAAAATTACTATAGCATGCAATATGTTAAATACGTTGAAAATAGATACTGAATAAATACCACAGTGAGTTGGAATCAAAATTATATATTATATAATCAGATAACAAATTATAAAAGTTTTATTATTTCTCAAAATATTGTGAACGAAACAAAGAAAATAATTTCTACCAAACTTAATATTACTACAACCTAATCTAAAACTCGACAAATTGTAATTTTTTTTATGCAAAAGTTCAACTCGTTTAATATACCCTTGACATGTATCAATGTCAAATAATGCAAGTTCGAGAGCACCTTGTGTGATTTATTACAAAAGGGCCTCAGAATCATTGAGCAATGGTGCTTGTACAGTGGGGCTAAACATTAACCCAAGCAAGACCATAGTAATTCCATTTACCCGGAAAAGAACACTTCCAGCCATGAAACCCATATCCTTAAATGGGGAAATCATAGAATGGAAATCGGAGGTTAAATATCTAGGGATAACCCTAGACAGTAAGCTTCTGTTGAATAAGCATGTTGAAATAACTGCTAGTAAAGCAATAAGAGCTTTGATGGCGTGCAGAAATCTAGCTGGTAAGAGGTGGGGCTGTAACCCAAAAATACTGCGATGGATGTACGCCATGATTGTGAGACCAGCAATTACGTATGGGGCAATAGTTTGGCACACAAAAGCAAGTCAGTACAGCACGAGGAAAACCCTCGATACGATAAAGTTCAAAGGCTTGCCTGTGTGTGCATCACTGGAGCTATGAGAACGTGTCCAACTAGGGCACTTGAGATCATTACAGATCTCACACCTCTACATCTGGTGATAGAAAGATCTGCCCAAGAGGCAATTCTTAGAATATCTAAGGAAGGTTCAGGCAATGAGAGTATTAAAAATCAGGGATCTTGGTCCTCTCTGACAAGATACACCCCATTAGCGAATCTCCCCAGTGACGAAATGATCAGGAAAGTAAGCATCGAAAAGAATTTCACTACGATGCTAAATACGAGGAGAGACTGGGAAAGGGAATGCACCACCCAAACTCTCAAAGAAAACACCATTAGATGGTATACAGATGGTTCAAAAACCACCATCGGAGCAGGCGCTGGAGTATTTGGGCCTGGCACCAGATACTCATTATCGTTAGGCTCCTTCCCGAGCGTCTTTCAGGCAGAAATACTTGCGATTGAAAGATGCGTGGAAATGAACCTAGAAAGAAACTACCAGAGATGTGACATATCGATCCATTCTGATAGTCAAGCAGCTATCAAAGCATTGAGCTCCCATGTCATTGATTCAAAGTTGGCATGGGAGTGCCGAAGAAAACTTGATGAATTAGGCAAGAATAACAAGGTCTCTTTAGTCTGGGTTCCTGGTCACTCGGGAATCACGGGAAATGAAGAGGCCAATACACTTGCCAGGAAAGGAGCACAAATGCCCTTTATTGGCCCGGAGCCTATCTGTGGTGTATCAAAATGCTCCTACAAGAAAGAGTTTCGGAAGAAAGAGGAAACCGAAAGAGAAGCACTCTGGCGGTGCCTTCCCGGGTTGGAACATTCCAAAAAGTTCCTGGGGAACTTTGACACTGCTAGGTCCAAAAAATATTTGGACCTTAGTAAAGATAAGCTACATCTCCTCACGGGCTTTCTTACAGGACACTGCCGCCTTAGGAGGCACTTAATGAGAATAGGTCTAGCAGATATTGACGAGTGTAGATTCTGTGGGGAGGAGGATGAAACTCCTGATCACCTAGTTCTGGAATGCCTCGCCATTGCAAGCCAACGCAAGAAATGCTTTGGACAAGAAACTTGTAAGAGTGAGGACCTAACCTCGCTGAAGCCGTCCCAAATACTAGAGTTCATTAGAAACTTGGAACTGGAAGGCGAGCTGTAGTAGTAGCGACAACAGCTCTGATAGGGGGGCACAATAAACCTTTGGTTTCAGTGCACAGTAACCCCGTTGAAATCTAATCTAATCTACACTTGCTACGATGCAATTCTTCTATGAATTATGCACGCACTGGCTTCACAAAGTATGGCTTTATAATCTGATTGTATAGTTATAATTTTTATTAAAGTCTCAACAAAATTTGAGACAACTCTTATTTCGATGTTGTCTCTTCGGGGTTTCAAATTCAACTACCTAAACTTTTTCAAATAAATAAAATCTCTTCTCCTGTGGTTACGAAAAATTCATTTTTTAAAAAAAAATTCTAATTTATCTTTCCCTATAACAAAGAGTCCCTATAACAAAGAGAGATTTGAATTCTTTTATTAGCATTGTAATTCTGATAGCAGAGACATCTGTATTTTAAAATTTCAAATATATTCTCCAAATTGTAATATAATCTGTCTATCATTAAATATATTCTACATAAACGTCATCCGAAAATTGAAATGTCAAATTTGATTTGTATACCGAATCTTTCAAAATTATTGACTATACATATAATACAGTGTGTATCGAAAATATTGCATATAAATATGAATAGTTTTCCTTATGTTAATGTTTCTTTTACATTTTAAATAGAGGAACTGTATTAATATATATATATATATATATATATATATATATATATACAAGAGTTTTTCTTAGTTTTTTTATCAATTTTTTTAATATAAATACAAAAACAAAAACACGGCGTATTACCATCATCTATTGACGTTTCGGCTTACTTAGCCTTTTTCAAAATATATTCACATCTAAAATAAAACGATTTCCTCACTAAGAGATTCATTACAACAAAAAATAATTTTTACTTACCCTAAACGTAGAAAGATTGAAAATATCCATTAAAATGTCAAGTCAAGAACTTTATCAATAACATAAAACATTCTTCTTATCACTTTCACGAAAACAATATACATATACAAGCTATCTACAACGTTCACGCACATTATTTACAGTACTGATAGATACGAGTGTATTTTACTAAGGTTGTTTAAATCAATTTTATTGTTAATGGCATGCTGGTTTTTCTGTATCGATAAATCAAACAATATTATTTAGATCTATGGTTAATTTAAACAAAACCTTTAATATCTTTTTTTATTTCTATGTTCCTTTAAAAAAAGAGTAGCTATTTAAAACAATTTTATTTACTTTCAACTTGGAAATTATTTTCAAAAGTCTTTTGATGTCTTATAAAATTTGCCATTTACACTTATTATAATATACATCCTCGTATACTGTATCCTTGAAAATGGAAAAATTCCGAAAGCTTGGACATAGAAAAGTATCAAGAGTACTCATTTAATTTGTCGCTTCCCCAATAATGTTGTGTTTATCATATATATATATATATATATATATATATATATATATATATATATATATATATATATATATATATATATATACTAAACATAGGTTTATTGGGGAAGCGGCAAATTAAAACGAGTACCTATATATATATATATATATATATATATATATATATCCATTTTTCATAGAAAATGTGAAACATCGTTTTTAATTATTTCAAACAACCTAGGAACCCAAGAATATAAACTTTTCAATATTATAAATAAATGGTTGAAGAAATTTAATGAATTTATATATATATATATACATAGATATATATATATATATACATATATATACATATATATATATATGCATATATATATATATATGCATATATATATATATATATATATATATATATATATATATATTGAACTATATTTGCTTATATATACTTACTTTTTTATTATTGTTGTGAAATTTAGATGATTAAAATTTTATATTTAGAATTTTTATTTAGATTTGGCTAGCTCAGTTGGTTATTATTATATTGTTTTGTAATTTATTTTATTTAAATTATTCGGGAGCATGAAACAGTTTCTACTCTTCGAGTCCTGGCATTCAAAACGTATTACCTTCATTTAAATAAAAGAAACACTTTACTTATAACAACATTTAATTTTAAATTCAATATTTTATATGTGATAATAATTATTTGAGACGCCTATGGTCACCTCTAAAGAAATTATTTATTTTATATTTTCAACGGTGCGCATGCTCAAAATCCAGTCATGCGTAAAATGAACATAATATTAATAACGTGAGATGTAGCTTCTGTGGCTCATTAGTATGACATAGAATTAACAATCAAGAAACATTTAGATGGTTTAAAACATACCAGAATTTATGTGAAGAATATACATGAAATTGTTAACAATATGCTGTGGAAGAAAAGTATTAAAAGATTTATATAGACATGGAATTATTATACAATTTATAAACAGATAGACAGATCACATGGAAACAAGTTAAGCATCATCTTATGATAAAATGGCGTACGTACTTTTGAATTATTTACTTATTGAAATTAGGCCTTTTTGTTATTATTAAAGATTTAATTTATTAACTAATTAAATAAAGTCCGTTTTCTTTATATTTTAGATCGATCATTGCTGTGAATGTTTATCAAAATACGGAACCAAGCACTTATTTGAGTTTTTTTTTTGCTTATTATTGGCCAATAATATTTTAAAAGAACACTGACCTGATGCTCTGGAATTGGGATAACTCTTCTGGACCCCAGGAATACTTCTTTGCAGTTCCAATACCAATTTCTGGAGAAATTCTGCTGGTTTTTTGCAGAACAACTGTGTCTGATTATCGGTGAGTACTACACAAGATTGTTTTTCATAGTTATGTTACAATTTATTAAGTTATTTAGGGAATTTCATAAAAATTTCGGGAACACTCTAACACACAGTCCACACCTTTCGACACCACTTCTCATAATCCACGCTTCCTCTCAATTTTCACTTTTTTTCAACAAACAAAGTCTTTTGTTTGTTTTCAGGTCACTATCTACCAAAGTTTGTTTCAATACTTGTTGATTGCAAATTTTATCTGTCATTTTGTTTCTAACCAATCAGATATTGTCCTATGGAATTGAATTATTTGATTTGGGTTTAATTGATAGAAAAGTTCATAAATATTATATTTCACATTTCTAATACACTTGTAGAGAGTCTTTTGAAATTTAATCATACAAATAAATTAGAGTTGGTTATATACATAGATGTTGTTTAAATAGTTCTATCTAATATTGTCATAAACAATCTATTACTGTTACAATTATATAACTTAAATCATAAATCCTTTTATGTATTCTCCATCTAATTCTTGTATTAACTTATTTCTACTAACGCAATTAATAAATTATTATTTAATCTTATGTTCATTTTACATACATATATCATTTTCTTTATGTTTAATTGTTTATCTATGAAAAACTATACTTCTAATTCTAATAAATATTTATATTTGTATTCTAATGTAACTACTTATATCTAAAATTCTCTTTACTTGATTATGTAATTGTTTCTTTTTAGGTGAACAGCTGATCACGTTATAGAAGATATTCTTCGTCTTAGGCAACTTCATTTACATCATTACATTGGTTAGGCAATCTCTATATTTTATATTATTATTGAGGTAATTTCTTTATTTATTATATTGTTATAGGCTATTATTTAATATATCTTTACTTGATATGCTTTTGAATTAAGAAAAGTGTTTCCTTTTTAATTGTGTTTTCTTAAATTATATTATTTTCTTACATTTTCATACTAGCAACATAGTTTTATAGAACTAATTCTCTTAATATCTATGATATCTGGTGCAATTCCCCTCAAATTTAAATTTAAATGATATCCATACCTTGGATATTTATTTAAATTTCAATTTTCTTACTATAAATGATTGATTTTATTTTATACAAAAAATTAACAACTTTATGGCATAATCTTAATTTTTTTTAACTTTGTTTCTCAAATGTTCGTTCACATATTTCCTACTACAAAACCTATTTCTTTCAATAACTGTCTCATAATTATTTCCTTAAAATACACTTGATTAGTATCATGTCAATTTATATTCTTAATATTACTTAATATAATACTTCTCTACTATCATTTTCAGACTTACTTCCATTTATATATCAACTTATTTCTTTTTAATTTCATTATATTTTATTCTTCTATATACTCCTCATATCATATTTCTTTTCAATATTCATCATTATTCAATATAATTAATTATTTCTTAAATTCATATGTATATATATATATATATATATATATATATATATATATATATCAATATCAATACTTATTCATTCATGTATTTTCAAGTAATCTACCAAATTCTAATTGACATCAAACATTACCTCCTATATTTTTATCAATATCATTCATTATTATCTTTTCCTATCCTTTATTACTTACATCTTATTTCCTTGATTTACAAAATGTGAACTTCTATTTGATACTTGAGTTATTTTTAATTTTATCCCCTCTATCCTATATTTTTAATAGTTTCTTTCTATGTAAAGCCAGTATTTCTTATAAATTGTTTTCCTTTATTTGCTATACATATTGATTTGCCATACTCAATTTTTTTTTAAAACTGTTTTAATTATAAGTTTACCTAATAAATCTTTCTTTATATTATATTATATCTATTTTTTTAAGGTTCTGAAGAAACAAACGTGATGAATTTAATTGGATCACAAGCTGCCAAATGGAAAACAAAACTCTGTCTAATATCTACTTTATCTTTGTACACTACCTAATATTAAATTTTAAATCTATCCTTATGACTATTATTTCCTTTTTTCAAGTATTATTCGTAACATAACATATATACATTCTTTAGAATTGGGTTACTCATTAATAATAAATTCTATGTACATTATTTATACTTGTGTTACTCATTAATAATAAATTTTAATTTCAACTTCATTTCTGTATCCTTTCCCTTTTCCATTGAATTACATTTTCGTCTCCAAAGCTCATTCCTATTCTCATGTCCCATTATTCAATTTGCTTTTCTTTTTCTAACCTTTTTCTTGCTTTCTTCTCTTGTTGTTTGATGCTCGATAAATTTCTGAAGCGTCTGTCTATTCTCTACTGTATCCTTTTTAACTTCGTTGCCCCATATCTCATAAATTTCTTCCCATGAATCCATTAAAATCTGCGTTTCCAATTCTTCCATATTATCCATTTTACTATGTATTATTTTAAAGAAAGCTTTTGTGTAATTTATCGTCATGTTGTTGTTAGATATTACTTCAATTATTACATTATTATTATAAAATTTTCCTGAGCATCCTATACCTCTTTCATTTCTTCTTATACTATCTTCTCTTTCTTCTACTGTGTCCTTTAATCTTCGATAAATCTCTTGTATTTCTCTGTTAATTTGTCTATCCATTATTCCACTTCTTCTAGTAAATATGCCTGTTGATTTTCTGTTCATTTCTTCAAGTTCTTTGTTAACTATTTTGCCAATGTATTCGTTCCTCTCCTCACATGTTCCTGTTTGTTTTTGTACCTTTGTATCCAAATCCTTAAATTTCTGCTCCGCATTCTGTTGGTAATTCTGCATTATCTCTTCTATTATTTCTTCTTTGAATTTTATATTTTCCACTTCTTTAGTTATGTCTTCATTCTGTCTCATTACTTCTGCTTGAATTGTTCCCGGTAAATTTTCTTCTATACCCCTCTCTAATTCTTGAATGTGTTCTACTATTTGATTTTCTATCTGCTCTCTAATTTTAATACCATTTTCTTTAATTTCAATCCGTAGATGTTTATTTTGGTCCTCCATATCTTCTCTCACCTTGTCAATTTTCTTTCCAAATTCTTCATTAGTCTTCTTAAGTTCTTTAATTTCCTTACAATTTTCAAATGTCACTTCTTCTATTTTCTCTTCTAATCTGTTCATATTACCATTGATGTTGTTTATATCCCCTCTAATTTCTTCTCTCATACTGTCCATTTTTCTATCCATGTTGCTCATTTTTCCATTCAAATTGTCCTCCATTTTGTTCATATCTTCCCTGATTGTATTCATATTTCCATTCAAATTATTAATATCTCCTTTTAATTCATCCTTCATACTGTTCATGTTAGCAATTAATTGTTGCATCATGTTCACCATCTGATCATCTCTACCTGTTCTTGTTGGCGCTTCCTGTCTCCTCTCTTCTTGTTCCACAGCTTCCTCATCTGTCAAACCTTCTTCCTGTGCACCACCTTCCGCTTGTTGTCCTTGCTCCAAATATACTGCTTGATAATCTCCCATACCATGACTTCGTTCTTCCCTTTCTTCTTCCGAATCACTGTCTGCTCATACTTGCCTTCCATCTCTCAACGTCATCCGTTTTGCCATTTTAATTGAGTTTAAAATTTACAGATGTTTCCTAAATTTTTAATAAACCGCCCCACGTTTTGGGTGACAATTGATCTATATTTGCTTATATATACTTACTTTTTTATTATTGTTGTGAAATTTAGATGATTATAATTTTATATTTAGAATTTTTATTTAGATTTGGCTAGCTCAGTTGGTTATTATCATAGATATATAATACAAGTATAGATACAATTATTTACATTGAAAGGCGGTCAATCATTAAAAAAAGACGTAATGCGTAGCTATTTCGTAAACTTAAGAAATAAGAACCGACATCCCTTGTGATTTGACGTGATGGGCGCAATTGCCAGATTGTACTTATCCATAGCACTGATCGATTTAGTGAAATTATTTTGATAGGTAAAATTACTACATGTTCTTATTTATTGGTTCGGCATATTACACATGGATACATACTGTTTAAGCCAATGCATATATTTCTGAACCTAAAAAACTGTAAATGTAAACTAGTTTTTTAAATATAGTTAATGTAATAAAATATAACATTCTTGTTAAGTACGACAACGTCGCAAGGAAAATAAATTTTTAAGTGTTCGCTTTTCATTCATAAACGATTTATAGTAAGGTCCGTCAATTTTGTAGTTGTGACGTTGCCAGAGCGGTTCTGTTGTTGTTCTAAGTGTTTTTGTGTTTATTTTAAAGTATTTTTATGTAATTTGTGACTATTTTGTTCATTAAAACTATTAATAATGGTACGAGAGTGTATTTTGTGTAAAAAAATCGATAATGTGGGTGCCGAAGTGTCTTTTCATAAGTAAGTATGGTTATAGTATATGAGAAACTTTTGCTTGTATCAGAGGCGTAGATTTACAGCAGCTTTTTGGTGGTGGATAAATAAATGCGAAAATAACAATAGTTTTATTACAAAACAAAGCTTTTGTAACGTTTTATTACTTTGTCAGCTTGAAAAATTATAAAATACTATATAAAAAATACTTATATTCCACCAATTTACTATTATTTGAAACCATCATGATGTCAGCAACATATTGAACTCACTATCCAACTGGGTATTTATTTAAAATGATTTCAAAAAACAGTTATTAATATCTGCAAATTCTGCGATCTTATAATTTTTAGCCCTGACCAACTAATAAAATATTACTAAAGCTTGGTTTGTGTAAAAGAATCTGTCTTTTTATTCCTTAAAACCATTATTGACCTATTCGCATTTATTTCACGTTAATCTATATTTTAGATTTATAAAATCTATTAATATTTCTTTAAAGTTGAAAAAAATTACTGTAAGTATTCTTAAATTTTTATTTTCTCTTAGCTTCCCCACCGAATTGCAAGCAAGAAATATTTGGCTGTCACTTATTGGACTTGAAGAAACTGAAGGTTTTAAAAAAAGAACAGTACTTTGTTCAGATCATTTCGATGCTGCAGATATCCTTATTAAAGTAAATGGTGTAAGATACCTTAAGCCTGGAGCAATGCCAAAACTTCAACATTCTTTGTTTCCATCAAGCTCATTTAGGTAAAAATGTATGAATGAGTATATTTAATGCATATTGCCTTGTTCTACTTTTAGTTAGCTCACCCTTAAAAGTGCTGCTTAGATACATATATATTATATGTTACAGCTCAGATTCAGAAGACATTTTTGACAGTCCTACAAAGAAACAAGATGTTGCATCTGCAGGAGCTACAGTAAGAAAGAGCTTATTTACGGATGATAGGTAATTAATGATTTAAAGAAATTTTTGCAAAATACTTGAAAAAAATTAGATTTTATTCCGGACAACAAGATAGTGGTTAACATATTTTAACATATTATGACAATTATTTTTTTCAGATGCATAGAGCCTTTAATTAACTATCAAACTCAACATGAAGATAAAGAGCACAATGAAACAGTTGCTGAAGCACCAAAAAATGAGGCACCTGCATTAGAATTAGAATTGACTTCAATTGCTGGTCCATCAGGATTATTGTAAGTTTGTATATATATATATATATATATATATATATATATAAATGAATTAAATTTCTTTTTCTTTAACATATTTTTAAGGTACTCATCCTCTGAGACATTGACTGCTTCTGAGGCCGAACATGGAATTAAAAGTGATACTGCATCTTGGCGTAAACCAGAATCCAAATTTCGGGCAAAAAGGTATCATAAAAGTTTTTAAAGCTAAAGCAAAGAGAATTGTTACTGTTATGAGTAAAACTAACCTTTCCTAATTAATTCCACTATATATTGAAAAATTATGAAAACTCTAAGTTATTGGCAATTGTTTTGATATGTTTATATCATCGTCAGATTGACATATTTGAAATTATAATAGAAAAAAAACAGATCATTTTATTACAGGAAAAGGCGTTACGTCGGAGATTTGGATGCTAGCTATTTTTCCACTCCAGAAAAGCGACGTAGGAATATTTCGCTAGTTAAAGAAAAAATTAAACGCCAAAGCACCAAAATTCAGTGTGCAGAAATCTGTACGAAGGCTGAAAAATCGTATTGTTTCTTTAAAAACTCTAATGAGTTACCTTTAGCAAAAATCCCTTATTACAGAAAAGTCTGAGTCTACTATAACGGTAATTATTTAATTGATGTTTCAAAATTTGAAAAAAATAAACGAAATTTTTTAGGCTTCATTGTCGGGAACTTCAGCTGACATCTTTGAAAGACTATTGAAGGGGCCTTCAAAGCAAAAATTCAATCCAAGTTTGAGATGCTTTGCTTTAACTTTAGCATTTTATTCCCCCAAGGCATACAACTTTGTCCGTAAAACCTTTAATCGTACATTACCACATTTGGAGACAATTAGTAAATGGTATAGATCTATTGATGGTAGTCCAGGGTTTAGTAAAGATGCTCTTGATGCTCTCACCCTTAAACAAGAATCAGCCAACCCCCTATACTGTAACTTGGTATTAGATGAGATGTCCATACGAAGACAAATTGAATGGACTGGACAAAAGTTTACAGGATATGTTGATCTTGGGACAGAATTGAATACAGACTCATTACCGGAAGCAAGAAAAGCCTTGGTTTTCATGCTAGTCTGTTTAAATGGATCTTGGAAGATACCAGTCGGCTATTTTTTATTGGACGGGTTAGCTTCCACTGAAAAAGCTGGACTTGTAAGAAAGTGCCTGGAGTTTATACACGAAAGTGGAGTAACTGTGACATCGTTAACATTTGATGGTGCACCAGTCAACTTAAGGATGGCTGAAAATCTAGGAGCAAATTTTGGTGATCCAAATAATTTGAAAACTAGTTTCATACATCCAATTACTGGCAAGGAAGTTTTTATTTTTCTAGATCCATGCCATATGTTGAAGCTGGTACGAAATTGCTTTGGGGCTCAAACAAACAAGCATGAAATAAGAGACCAAAAAGAGCACCTCATAAAATGGTCTTTTATTGAAAGTTTATTTGAGAAACAAAGCACAGAAGGACTAACTTCTGCTACTAAAATCAAGCTAAGGCATTTACAATGGGAACGTGAAAAGATGAAGGTACGCCTGGCAACGCAAACTCTTAGTAAAAGTGTTAGTGATGCCATTGATTTTCTTCGCGAGGACCTACAGTGTCCCGAATTTGCAAATTCCGAACCTACATCCAATTTTATTTTAGTATTTAATAACATATTTGACATATTTAATTCAAAAAGAAGATTTGCAAAATATTTTTATAAAAAACCTCTGTCTAAAATAACGTCAAAACCATTTTTTGAATATATGGAAATTGTAAAAAATTATATACTTGGGCTTACCTTAAATAAGACTCCAATTGTCAAATATGCAAGAAAGACTGGTTTCCTCGGATTTCTTATATGTATTGAGAGTCTAAAAAACATGTTCAACTTCTATGTTGAACAAGAAAAACAACTAAAATATTTATTGACATATAAGTTATCCCAGGATCACCTTGAATTATTTTTTGGAGCTATTCGTAGCAAGGGGGGCTATAATAACAACCCGACAGCCAGACAATTTGAGGCTGCCTTTAAAAGGCTGTTAGTCCACAGTGAGATATCGGCGCCAAAAACAGGTAACACTGTAGACTTGCAAAAAAGTTCAATCCTCACATGCGGCTCAGGTAATTTACTCAGTAGGTCAGATGATGGGGAAAATTTAGAAGAATCTGAAGACTATAAAGATTTTTCAGTCAAAGTAAATATGGAGATAGCAGAATCGAATTTTTTTATGTCGCCATCTTGGGACTTAACTTTATATGTCCAAGATATTGTATCATATATTGCTGGTTTTGTGGTTAAATCATTAAAAAAGTGTATTACTTGTTCTAAGTGTGTCAATATGTTGGAACACGATACAACTTGTTCAAAACTGCAAGTAAGAAAGACTTATGGTAGACTTAAAAATCAAAGTGATATGGTAATTAATATATGTAAGGCTGGAGAAAAATATTTCAGATTTTTTCATAAAACTCATGACATATTTAATAAAAATATTACGGGTTTGTTAAATTTATTGATTTCTAAAACCATTAGCGTTTTACCATCAAATGTACTCGATTTTTTTGGTGAACATCTTTATGATGGTGATATTTTAGACAGTCATGCTATGGAATTAATAAAATTAATTCTCAAAAGTTATTTTACCATTAGAATCCATCATGAAACCACCAAAAAAGTTGATTTACTGAGAAAAAACCGATCAAGGAGTATTAATACAAAGGTAATTTTATTTAGAAATGAATAATGTAAATATATTTTTTGTTAAAACTGAAAAACGAGTATTTATTTTACCCTTAGAATAATTCCAAGTTGTTTTGTTTTATTAAATCCAAAAGTTCCTTATCACTGAAAGGTATCAAATTATTATTTTGTTTGTTCTTATGAACAAGTAATAAAATTATATATTTTTTATAAACTGAAAATAAAGAGTATTTTTCTACCCTTAAAATCGTAGATTTTCATATTATTGAGGCCAAAGGTACCTAAGTTCAATAAGTTAAGTAAATATGTTTTATCAACACTGAAAGGTGCTCTAAATGGTATAATTTTTTTGAACATTGAAATTTCAAGTTAAAATATTACAAAGTTACAATATTACATGTTGAACAAAATTTTAAGGTATAGTTTAAATTTAATTTAAATGAATGTTTTTGTTTGTTTTTATTTCCTCTGTATATATAATTAATTTTGCAGAATTATCTATATTACTGCTACTTGTTTTTTACTCACGAATTAATAACCAATACGTATTTAATTTATTGGGATACGCCACTGATTGTGTTTGAAGCGCGCTTATATCTCCTTCTCTAGGCTTTTGTGCAGCGTTGCCATGCGAGTTCCAACATTAGAGTCTCTCTTTATCTAACCCACTTACAAAATATGTTGTTTCTTTCTAAATGTTCAGGTCAAAACAAATATCAATTTATGAATGAAATGCTTCATCTACTGTGTATTATATATCTATGGTTATTATTATTATTATTTGAAATTTAATCATACAAATAAATTAGAGTTGGTTATATACATAGATGTTGTTTAAATAGTTCTATCTAATATTGTCATAAACAATCTATTACTGTTACAATTATATAACTTAAATCATAAATCCTTTTATGTATTCTCCATCTAATTCTTGTATTAACTTATTTCGACTAACGCAATTAATAAATTATTATTTAATCTTATGTTCATTTTACATACATATATCATTTTCTTTATGTTTAATTGTTTATCTATGAAAAACTATACTCCTTATTCTAATAAACATTTATATTTGTATTCTAATGTAACTACTTATATCTAAAATTCTCTTGACTTGATTATGTAATTGTTTCTTTTTAGGTGAACAGCTGATCAGGTTATAGAAGATATTCTTCGTCTTAGGCAACTTTATTTACATCATTACATTGGTTAGGCAATCTCTATATTTTATATTATTATTGAGGTAATTTCTTTATTTATTATATTGTTATAGGCTATTATTTAATATATCTTTACTTGATATGCTTTTGAATTAAGAAAAGTGTTTCCTTTTTAATTGTGTTTTCTTAAATTATATTATTTTCTTACATATTCATACTAGCAACATAGTTTTATAGAACTAATTCTCTTAATATCTATGATATCTGGTTCAATATATATATATATATATATATATATATATATATATATATATATATATATAATATGGATATTTTTGTGGGGATGTGGCAATAAGACACGAGAGTAAATTCTTTTAGATATTTATTCCCGAGCTTTCGAATAACTTTTATTCATTTTCTAGGGCTAAAATTGATTGGTCAATAGAAAGATATTATAGAAAACATCTTTTTTGGAAACAACGTATATTGCAGAACAAAATTATGTCATTAATTAAAAAAACAGACTTAAATAACCTTAGTGTTATCTATGCGTATCTTTTAGATTATGAAAAAAGAACACAACATTCATAACAATCTTTAATTATACGATAAATAAATCAAAATTATAATAGTTCAGGATCAAATAGTTTGTTTATTGTCATATTGTTTTTCGAGTTTTCCGTTGATTTATGTTTAAAAGAATTTATTATAAAAATTTACAACTTTACCAAAATTCGCGATATATTTTATGTAAGTATTTATTATTTTATTTAATTGTTAATAATGATAACATTGACCAATCAATGTTAGCCCTTGAAAATGAATAAAAGTTATTCGAAAGCTCGGGAATAAATATCTAAAAAAATTTACTCTGGTGTCTTATTGCCACATCCCCACAAAAATATCCATTACAAATAAGTTGGCAAATATCTTTCTTCAAATTATATATATATATATATATATATATATATACACACCTTAATAGGGGTCAATAAGAAAATTAGAAGTGGTGTCTCTGCAAGAGAAAAATTGGAAAAAAAATTGATAACAAAAATTCTATCAGCAATTCAAGGAACGACAACACAGCTTCCCGAAGGCCAACAATTTGACCTCTCTCGAACTCAGTTAGCTGCCGATAATTTGCATTTATTCGCACTATAGGCACGATAAACACTTTTGCATGCCTGTAATGTAACGTTCAAAACCACTTCACTCGAATGAATAAAGTCTGTATTTTGATATCATAATGGGCCGGTTCGTCCAGTACTTACAGCAACAACATAATTCAACAAATCTTTTTGACGTTGACTGTGGCCTTAATCAAATTGATATTGACATATTATTCGACATTGACAAACTGATGTATAAACAGGTCACTCACTACATGAATGTTAAAATTCAATCTACTTTTTATGAAGTTGTTGTTGTTAAAATTTAATAAGAAGCAATTAACTATTTAAAGTATGCATAGTACATACATTGAATTTATAAAATAGAATAATACATTTTGTTTAAAACTCTTACGTGTTTATATTAATGAAAGGCATTTATTAAGTTGAACAAAATTTTTGTTCGTTGATCGTTTATTAATATCAATATTAATGAGTTCTTTTGTTTAAAAAAGGATGTATTAATAGACGTCATTAATACAATATTTTTCAATAAGTAACTGTTTTTGTAATTTTGACGTTTTAATAGTTATTTGTAAAACAAATGTCACAATGACTCGTTTTGTAGTACGAGTGAAGTTTGCGCAACGAACCGAGAAACGGTGAGTTGCGCAAATCACGAGTACCACAGAAAGTCATTGTGGCACCAGTTTTACACAATATTTTTTATAATTCACATTTATTTAATTTTTTAGATAAAATAGAATTACATATAACCCCTGTTTTTAAACTAGGAGGAGTGGTTTGAATTTAAGTTGGCAATTCTGTAGATTCCAGATTGGTCAGATCACAGATGTCTTTATTCAGCACTTTTGACATATTATGACTGAATAATTGTGTAAATTGTAAACAAACTTTCATTTAAGCAAACAGAGGATGATTATTTGTTTAAAAAAGAGCTTCTTCTTATGTGCTATGCGATCTATTTATATTATATCATGAACAGAATTATTTCTGTAATACATCTTCACATAGATATCTGGTAATTTATCCCAAAAATCCAACGTTATGTATACCAATATCCTATATATTGATGCCATACAATATAAAAATAAACAATTGAGAAATAATTGATAAATAAACGTTAGCTTACTTTAAATATTAATATTTTTAATATATAAATCATTCTAATTTACCTTTAAGAACTTTTAATATAATAATTTGCTAGCTAGAGCAACGCTAGACCATTTTATTTATAATTTGTGTCAAGGTTAAAGTCAAATGTCAAATAAAAATATAACTAAATACAATAACCAACTGTACACTAAAAATTACTATAATAATGTTCAAAGAGCTTCATTGTGACACTGTAAACAATGTTATAATGAAGTCTCTTTTATAAGCGAAGTATAATAAGATGTTTTGCAACCAACTATACTCACAAAAATAAACATCATACAGTTTAATTAACAATTTTAGTTAATAATTATTTTTGGTTATTTATAATAATATTCTTTATTTTACAACTGTAAAAATTTAAGAACGGAACAGATATATTGTTTGTGTTGTGAACGTCGGGATTTATAATCAGGTTAAAATAATTTTGAATATTTTCAAAGTTGTTTGAAGTTATGTTGATGTCAGTTGGAGGTTTGGAAGAAGAGGCTGTCTCGTTTGTTTAGAATAATTGCGCCTGAATTGGACAATATTGAGACACAAGGCCTGCGGAAACAATGTCATGTATATAACTGTGGCTGATCCAGTTTTAGAAATTGTGTAACTGTACATGGTATTTTACCAAATATGTTGATTCCCACAAGGTTTGTAGTGCATTTATTGTTTCTATAGTAAACAAAGAATCGTGTGTGTTTTTTATGCTGTGGTCTCAGTGTGTTTACGCCCTTCATGTCTTTAAAATACAGAAAATAGGCAATAAAAATTCGAAAGTGGCGTAATTAGGGCGAGTCAGATGTTATTTGACCACTCATGTTAAGGGTCTCTATTGAACCGTATTTTTGTATAAACGTTGTCACTCTGGCTACAGGATTCATGTAGATAACTGCTTCCTTATGTACATAATTGTAAATAAATTCACTTGTTAACTTGAGAAAAGTGTTATTTGAATAAATCATTACTTATAAAAACATAATTGGTCCGTCGTCGTCAGAATAACTTTTCGAAAGTAAAAGTGAACAAAAAAAGAACGCGCGAGTTTATTAAAAATTGCATCCCCGGAAGTGACAGTGTAAAGAACTTACAAATCTAAACGCAGTACCCGTTAGAACGATAAAAACTAGTTCCATCAAGAAGTTCGACCACAGTGTTATATATTGTCTGATTAATTTTAAGAATGTATTTTGATCATTATCCACAACCGTAAAAAATATTTTCTCCTTTGTTTTTGTTGTTTATCCTGGGATAGGGATTATAAATTTTAATTTTTGGGTCTTCAACATTACTGGTTTGTAACTCCAGAAGTGCAAGCTTCCTTAATGCTCCAGCTATTCCAAAAAATATTGCGACCTATAGAGTGGTTTGCTATTACAACTTTAAATTTCCTTTAATCCTTTGCTTTCCTTTAATCATTAAGAACAAATTATTAGGAGCGCCAAGATTGAATTTTTGCAAATTTTCTTTTTCTAAAACTCTAGATTTTTTGGGGACATGTCCTTCAATTTGTCATTTAATATACATAATAAATTCTAACTTAAATTTTTTATTTATTTTATGTTCTTGCAAATTGTTCTAGGATGAGTTAGATAAATTGATTGATGATTTATACTTTTTAGTACGATGACTGAACTTAGGTCAAGTTTTGTAGAAGTTTTGGAATATTTGGATGGTTTTAAAAACTCCATTTGTATTTACGAAGGATATGCCCTATTAAAAGCGGGTCATATTGGCGCCTATAATTAAATAAATAATAAATTACAAATAAAAATATGGAGTTTAATGCCAACATACTTCTTAGAATGTAATATTCTTTTAAATGAAGTGAACACACAAACATATTTCCATATAGGCTTTCCAATTATTAATTTATGTTGCCTAGCTTTTCTTGCGTGGGCCATTCCGAAATCTTCATTAGAATTTTTTATTTCTACTCTAAACTTTCTTTCAGGAAATCGATGGACACTTAGTTGTACGTATTTATTTCTTATCGATTTGCATTGCGCACATTTTTATTGAAAAATATAAAAAGCGTTTCTTAAATTAAACATAACACTTAAAAAACCAATATGCAATACGAAAAACAGTGTCCAAAACACACGAAACAAATAAAACAATTGATAAACAAGCATATAATCCAATCTAAATGACACATCTAGTGAAGTTCACTTTAACTCTGTGTGGTGGCGTATCGTTCATCAAGAGATCCCAATTGTGGAAAAGTATTGAAAAATTTTAAAATGTCCTATCTCTAGGACAAAAAAAGAATGAAGGGATTTTATAAGGTCTCATCCTTATCGATGCGATAAAAAAGATGGAATTGGTTTTGATTTCTAATTAATTTCTAATTTTGTCACAAAAAAAGAGTTTACGGTCGACGAAAAAATATTTTAATCAACTCATTTGTTAATAGGCGATTAATAAACTCAACTATTGAAGGGACTCACTCGCTATCGCTCGTACGTGCTTTAAACAGTTTCGATTTATTAATCGCTTTCATTAACAAACTAGTTTATTAAATAACTATTGAAAATTTTTCACCATTTTGTTGTATTGAAATTATAATTTAAAAAAATCTGAAAGACATATTTTAATTGTTTATAATAATTTTTATATGGAACACTTTAAATAATTAATTTAATTTTAAAAGATGTATTATAGTAAAAATAGGAACAAATTCGAAAACACACAGAGATACCTCAAGAGGAATCAACTAGTTCACTTTTTATTTATGATTATGAAAGAAGAGCTATTCTCTATGACGTATAATAATTATTTCGAGCGGTTTTACGCATTCCAATGTTATCCGACCGTGACAACGGGTAGGGAGTAAATTCATATTCAAAATATTTTTCAATTTCATCTGCAAATATCGTAGTTAATACTCATGCGTAGGGATGGCAAAATAGACTAAATATATCGATATTTTAATAAATATATCGATATGAAAACAGCGATGTATTTCTTTCGATATATCACAGAATATATCGATAGTTCAGAAAAACTATACAAGTGCCAACTACAATAGGCTCGTTTCATGAATTTCAATGAAAATGTCACAAGATATATTGGGTCTGAACTAAGTATTTGCAACTAATAACGACACTCTACCATTTCAAATAAGAATGAAAAAAAAATATTCAAATTTGAATTCTTGTGATAGACTGTGGTAGGCTAGAGCCAGTGGCAAACAAAGAAATTTTGCGCTGTTCTCACGAGGGAAAACTGTATAAGTAGACTAGTTATCTTTTTTCTTTAACATCCGTTAAAGGGAAACGCAAAGTACTGTCAAAACGTACTCTTTCAAATAATGTTCTCCTAATCGGGTGCCTCTCGCGTAGTGAAAGAAATTTGGAAATATATATTTTAGACAGCTGTGATGATGGTTTCAAAATAGAAAATATAATGTAAAATGTGTGTATAATGAAAATTAAATGTTCTTCATGTAGGTTGAGTTGTTTGGAAAACATGTGATGTAACACACATACACAAATTGCGTTACCCCAGAATTCCG